>OZ005614.1:24440000-25010000 GCA_963930655.1 Myrica gale | reverse complement strand
CGTAAGTGTTGTGTATTCCTCTTGAGCTATGTTATGAGCACTTCAGTGGATTCTTTTAATTCACAAGCAATAGGCACATCTTTTCTTTGTAATGGATTATATTCCTTATGGTTTTTCTTCTTTGGCATTATAAAGGCTGTTCAATTACAAGTAAAACCAAACTCAAAGCATAAGACGCTTTGGGCAGTGGTAAATATATTGTGAAGGACAATCAGGAGAATCAGAAATTTTGCTATTTTAAGTTGTAGTCAGATATTGTGAGCAATATAGCTTATCTAATTGTATGGGAATTAATGCACCAGATATCACACCTGCCCAACCACCTCCTGGTGGAGACTTCTGCTTTCAGCTCACCCCTTCTTTGCCAGTGTTTTATACACATTATTTTGTTCGCTTGTTGTACTTCATTTTTCTTGTCAGCATGGATGTTCTTCACCTGATGGTTGGTGCTGGCATCCAAAAGTTCATGTTAAATCCAATTAGCTTAGTTACAACTTTTTGCAGCCATTACTAGCCCTTTTTACCAAGTGGTTCCTCTCCCCTAAGATGAGGGCTAGGTCATGGTGTTCATACGTCCCATTTTCTACCTTACAATTGGTGGATTGGTAAATCAATTTAAAGTTTCTTTTCTTTTTCTTGTTTGGTTGTTTTGTTTGGCGGGCCGGGGGGGAGGGGGGGATTATGCACTTGTCCACCTATCAAACTCTAGTAAACTTATATTCTTGTTTCTTGCAGTACACCAACGACACTTTCAACAACAATTCCAGAAGAGCTTGCTGGTGCTATACCCTTGATTAATAGATTCCAGGTGGGAATGCATCTTCTAGTGCTAAACGAGATGTGCATTAAGCAAAACTAAAAAGAGATAAAAAGGAGGGGGAAGAAGAATAAGTAATACTTTCAGTTATGATCTCTTTCCCCTCAGTAGAAGTAAATCACTTCAATACGTACATTTTTTCATTGCTTTAGGTGTCCGCTAGCTGGCATTGGTGCTCATCTGAAATCATTTGTTCTTCACAGGTGGAGGGATTTTTGAGGCTGATGCAGAAACAGATTCAGTCTGCTGGAAAACGGAGTTTTTTTTCTAAAAAGTCTGTAGGCACTCAAGTTCGGGAAAGATTCACTTTTGAGGACATGCTCTGTTTCCAAAAGGTGATGACATGCTGTGTCTCATCACATGATGTTCTGCTGCGCCCAAAAAAAATCATGAAGATCTGAAGGATGTTTTTTTACAGGATCCCATACCAACTTCATTGCTTAAAATTAATAGTGACCTCGTTAGCCGAGCAATAAAACTGTTCCAAATCATTTTGAAGTACATGGGAGTTGAGTCATCTGATCGAGTTACTCTATCAAACTTAGACGAACGGATCGAGCTTCTCGGAAAATTATACAAGCATACCTTGAAACGTGCGGAGCTACGGGATGAACTTTTCATTCAAGTCTCAAAACAAACAAGAAATAATCCCGATAAGTATGCTTCTAATGTTTCTTTTGTTCTGTTCATGTTATTTGGGCCTCTTGTTTATAATTTTGGGGCAGAAGCAAAATGCCACTCTCCATACATTACATTTAATTGATCTCCTTTGCTGTCCTTTTCTGAAGTGAAGTCTCCAAATTTCTGACCGACTTTTCTAGCTGGAACTACTATGATTCATACTCTTTAGACTGTTACCATACGCGATCTCACTATTGTAGGCAATGCCTGGTAAAAGCATGGGAATTAATGCATTTGTGCGCATCCTCCATGCCTCCTACTAAGGACATTGGTGGATACCTATCAGAGTATGTTCATAATGTAGCCCATGGTGCAACAGCGGATACTGAGGTTCGAGCCCTTGCATTAAATACACTAAATTCTCTGAAGCATGCTGTTAAGGCTGGACCCAGGCATACAATACCCGGGCGTGAGGAGATCAAGGCTCTTTTAACCGGTCGAAAACTCACAACTATAGTATTTTTCTTGGATGAAACTTTTGAAGAAATAACGTACGACATGGCAACCACAGTGGCTGATGCTGTTGAGGTACATGTATCCGAATGTATATATCTATCTGCTTTTGTGGTAATGAAAAGAGGTTAATTTTGAAGCCTTGTGAGATATGCTTTTAATCTTTACTGAGATCTAAAGCACTTTTTATTTATTACATTTATGTTAATCCACTTCAGGAGCTTGCAGGAATTATTAAACTGTCCGCATACTCTAGCTTTAGTCTGTTTGAATGCCGCAAAGTTGTCACTGGCTCTAAATCACCTGATCCTGGAAATGGTATCTACCCATTTGCTTCTTGGTTGTATCTTATGTCCAATTTACAGAAACAGTTACCAATTGTGGATGTTGTTGTCACACAGAGGAATATATTGGGTTAGATGATAACAAATACATTGGGGATCTGTTGGCGGAATTCAAGGTAGCAAAGGATCGAAGTAAGGGAGAAATTTTGCACTGCAAACTGACTTTCAAAAAAAAGCTATTTCGTGAGTCAGATGAAGCTGTAACAGAACCGATGTTTATGCAGCTATCCTATGTTCAAGTATGTAATTTCCAGTTTAGATGATTAATGGTGCTTACTTTGAAGTTTTGCAGTACTTCTTGGTCAACATTGTGGAGCTAGTTATTGCTCTTTGGAGCACAAAAAGTTGGCACAAGATAGATGTATCTGCGATGTACTAATTAAAGAGTTTCCATTTTAGTTTCTTAGTTTTGTTGATACATCCTGATATTGTTCAGTTGCAACATGATTATATTTTGGGCAATTATCCCGTGGGAAGGGACGATGCTGCGCAGCTATCTGCATTGCAGATCTTGGTTGAGATTGGATTTGTTGATGCCCCTGAATCATGCACGTGAGTGTTTCTGTTAGTTTGTCTTCTTCTTTGTATTTGTCCTTTCTTCTGTTTATCATTTATGCTTTTAAGGTGTTTTATTTGGGTATTGATGTATCAGTGTTTCTTTATTTCCCAATGTCTAATTTGTTATACTTTTGAATCTTGATTTTCAGTGACTGGAATTCATTCTTGGAACGATTACTACCTAGACAAATTGCAATAACACGAGCAAAGCGAGAATGGGAATCGGATATTCTTTCTCGATACCGGTCTATGGTAAGGATTTGAATTTTGAAGTCAGTTATAATTTTACAATGAAGTATGCAGAATTGGTCTTTCTAACTATTTTGTACAAGTTTATTATTGTTTTATTGTTAGCTTTATGAACTCCTATGTTTTGATTTAAGTTATATTTTATTTAAAACTAGTTTTCCCAAACTCGCTTCAGGTAATATCTAATGTTTTAGGCTGCATTGATACTGTATAGTCTACTCTGAGCTTTTTCCCCCTTGTTTTGTTTTCTGTTTATTTTCTTAGACATCTGTGTACTGTGGCACCAAGTTTTAGGTGAGAAATTTTACTCTGTTGTCTTCCAGGAACATTTGACAAAAGACGATGCAAGACAACAATTTTTGCGCATATTGAGAACGCTTCCTTATGGGAATTCAGTATTCTTTTGTGTTCGTAAGATTGATGATCCTATTGGACTTCTTCCAGGGCGGATAGTTTTGGGAATTAACAAGAGGGGGGTAGGTCTTAAAACTATAAATTAATGCACAAATTGTATGACATGTTTCCACATTGTGGTCTATCATTTGTTCTAAGTTTATTTGTTTGCTCATTTGCCACAGGTTCATTTTTTCCGTCCAGTTCCAAAGGAGTACCTGCATTCTGCTGAGTTGCGAGATATAATGCAATTCGGTAGTAGCAACACTGCGGTTTTCTTTAAGATGAGAGTTGCAGGTGTTCTTCACATATTCCAATTTGATACCAAACAGGTTTGATCGCCTCTTAGATCTACAGATTAGCTATTTGTTATAATACTTCCCAAGGCTCTTAACAATTTCATAGGTGCATGACTCAGTAATGATTTTGCCATACTTGTAGGGAGAAGAAATATGTGTTGCTCTTCAGACACATATAAACGATGTCATGTTGCGTAGATACTCTAAAGCCCGGTCATCTGCAAGCAGTTCAATTAATGGAGATCTTTCTAACAATATCAGACCTCCCAGCATGGATGTGTACGAGAGACGTGTTCAAGATTTGTCTAAAGCTCTTGAAGAATCTCAAATGAATGCTAATCAAGTAAGACTTAAAAGGAAATTTTTGCAGGTTGATCTCTGGTTGAATAAATTGATTATTAATAGAAGAGTCCATCCTCAGATTCCAAGGTAGCTATCCCAGGGTAGCTATTTTCTCTGGGGTGGGGTAGGGTTTGGTGTGTGGGTGGGGGGGGGAAGGGGGTGTTTTGGGACCTGTAGCGGTTGCTTTGAAGATGAAATATAACCAAGAACATATCTTAAAGAAGTTATACCATACCACTCCATTGAAATCTATGTGCTTGCTTAGCTAAAGGACCATTAAGGTCCCTCAGTTAAGCTTAGAGGTAAAACTGCACTAAGTGATTTTACTCTAAAGCAGCCTCGGGAGAGGTAATCACAAAGCTTCTTTCATGATCGCTGGACCCTTGCACTTTTCCAAAGGCTAATAAATGTACTAAGCACTCCAAATAGAAAGTTGACCACTGGGTCTGAAACTTGGGGTTCTCTAAGTTTCTTTCTTGCCAAATAGGCTTCCTATTTGTACAATTTAAATGGCCCTCTAAAAGATCATCTAGGTCCTGATAGTAAGGGAGGCTTCAGTTGATTGTAAGAGCTGTTTCATATGCAGTGTAAAAAATTCTTCTTTTATGTATATACTAATTAAAAGTTTGAATGCATCTCTCTAATGGAATTACACGTGAGATTGAAGTCATGCTTGTTAATTAGTTATTGCAAGAATTGCATGAAAGGGAAAAGCAAGAAGTGAAAATGCAAGAAGAAATAGAGGATCTAAAAGAATCCTTGAGATCTGACAAACAAAGCCTAGCAAAAGTAACGTGCGATCGGGACAGACTTAGATCATGGTGCGATGAGAAGGATAAGGCTCTTCAGGTCAGTATGATTGACATTCTGGAATCAGCAAGTATTTACTTGGCCTTGTATTGATCTCAAAATCTACTAGGCTGCACTGCTGGAGAAAAGGAGCATGGAAGCTAGGTTAGCCAAGCTAGGGAATCTTATGGTGGAGAACAATACAAAAAAAGATATAATTGGAACTGATACCCAGGTAAAACTTTTGTCGGAATTTCATGGTGTCAATGCAATGCTGGCTCTAAGTATAGGCGGCTGCCTTAGACCCCCAAATTTCAAATTTTCTTTAGTAGGGCCCTATTAAATTATGTTTCATTTTACTTTACCTAAAAAATAAAAAATTTAGGGTTAATTACACTGCACCCACGTTTGGCGGTCTTGACATTTTGCACTCCGTTCTTTCAATTTGAAACATGTCACCCACGTGGTTTAGGTGTCTTGACACTTTGCACCCCATCATCTATTATCCATTATTTCGAACGGAAAAGTTAGTCACGTGTTCTGCACGTGGCTCAATTTCCCATTTTACCCCCAATATTCAAAAATGCATAATTATACTTTGCCCTCACGTGGTTTGGGGGTTCTAACACTTTGCACTCCGTTCATTTATTTTTGAGACATTTTGCACCCAAAATACCAGTCGCGCGTTCTGCACATGATTGATTTTTTTGTTCGAAATAACGGATAAATTGACAAAGTGTTCAAAGTGTCAAAGCCCTCAAATCACAAGGGTGAAATGTCTCCAAATTAAAATAATGTGGTGCAAAGTGTTAAGACCCTCAAATCGCATGGGTGCAAAGTATAATTAACCCAAAAATTTAACATAAAAAACTATATAATTAATTTATTTGTATAGAGTTTTACTAAATTTATTATTCCAAAAAGAGACCTATTAAATTGTCTTGTTTGTAGGAACCATTAACTCTTTACTTTTTGAGGCCGTTTAGAAAGTCTCCGTAATTAAAAGGATAACTAGTCAATTGATGAGCCCTATAAAGTCTCATTAAGTAAAGGAGATTAGTTGGCAATTGATTAAAACGAAAAGTCTTATAAACTCTCATTTTAATGTCTGTTTAAACCTACCACCCAATCTGTTTAATTTTTACTCTTGCAACACTTATAAACTAAAAATAATTGCTAGCCATTTAAACCGGCCACCTAATCTATTTATTATTTTTGCTTTTGCATGCACTTAACAAACTAAAAATCTATATTTAAAAGTACTTAACTGATAAAGTACTTGCCAAATTATGTGAGAAACTACTTGCCTTTTTCTTCAATAACAAACACCAAAAAATCCCCTCATTCATTCTATTTTATCCCTATTATTTTCTAGTGTTTCACAACTCTTATCTTTGGCCATTTTTCTGATTGAGATCACTTGTCAGTGAGGCCTAAGGCGCTATTATTCAAAATCTCTTAGTTCAATTTTATTTTAAGTTGTATTTTGTACTGTAATTTTATTCTAAGTTTGTGTTTGTGTTTATTTTAGTCTTCAGTATTTCTGTTTAAAATAGTTTTGAAATATCTGCTATGTCTATTAGAAAATACGAATCTAGATATGAAAAGCTAAAAAATGAACAAAAAAATAGAAAAGTTAATTCATGCATTTAAGATAATCTTTTGGACAGCATAGTATTTTTTTCCATGTGATAGATAAATACCTTTGGATTATGAATGTGCTGACCACAGTTGTTACAAAAGCTCGAAGATGAGTTAAAACTTCGTAGTGAGGAGTTGCATGCAGCAGAAGATACTATGATGAGGCTGGTAAATGAAAAATTATCCTTGGAACTAACGATGTCTGCGATTGAAAAGAAGAAAGCTGATGAGGTCATGCTGTTAATACTTGATGTTGGTGTTAGAAACCTCTATCATTTTCACTAGCTTAATCCATAGTAATTATTGAAATGCAGATAAATTTTCAAGAGAAGAACTTCGAGCAAGAACGTAAAGCCTTAAAGTTTGAAGTGCTTGAACTTGAAAAGAAACTTGAAGAGGTTGCACAAGAGTTGGCTGTTGCCGAGTCTACACTTGCAGTCAGAAACTCTGATTTGGCTTCATTACAAAATAATCTCAAGGAATTAGAGGAATTGAGAGAAATGAAAGAGGTAACCCTATTTCTCTATGAAACTGATAAAGGATCATATTTTGCTAATTAATTATCACTTGCATGTAGGACATTGATAGAAAGAATGAACAAACTGCTGCCATTTTGAAGATGCAAGGGGCTCAACTTGCCGAGTTGGAAATGCTCTACAAGGAAGAACAAGTTTTAAGAAAGCGTTATTTCAACACCATTGAAGGTTGGCATTTTCTAGAAGTTTCAAAATTGAGTGCATTTTTACAGCACTAAAATGTTGGACTTTATTTTCATAATCACAAAAGATCTTAGTCACTCGCATTAGCAAACTAACGTCCCTTCTATACATTTTAGATATGAAAGGGAAGATTAGAGTTTTTTGCCGATTAAGACCTCTTAATGAGAAAGAGATTGCTGAAAAAGAGAGAGATGTACTTACAAGTCTAGATGAGTTTACGGTTGAACATCCATGGAAAGATGATAAACCCAAGCAGCATATGTATGATCGGGTATTTGATGGCAGTGCTACCCAGGATGATGTGTTTGAGGATACAAAGGCAAGTTTGGTTGAAATTGAATACATACTCAACTCAGGGAAGCTTAGTTTTCAAACTTACTACCATGTATATAATCCGTAATTTCATTTGATAACTTTTTTGTGATTTTTTTTGTTATAATGCAGTATCTGGTGCAATCTGCTGTAGACGGGTATAATGTATGCATATTTGCTTATGGTCAAACTGGATCTGGAAAGACATTCACAATATATGGATCTGAACACAATCCTGGTCTTACTCCCCGAGCTACTTCAGAATTGTTTAAAACCATAAAGCGAGATGGCAACAAATTCTCCTTTTCATTGAAGGTTGCCACCTTCATCAGAATCAAGTCTTCCTTAGGTTTTTAACTATCTTATGTCTGTACGATTTTTATGTATTCTCAAAAATGACATCAATCATGTATTCATGTAGGCATATATGGTGGAGTTATACCAAGATACACTGGTAGATCTTCTTTTACCAAAAAATGTTAAACGCTTAAGATTGGATATTAAAAAAGATTTGAAGGTAATTATCGTAATCCAGTTCCCTTGTGATTCATGTTTCTTTTGAGATACTTCTAAACAGCTTCAATCTAAAGAGGTTTAATTTTGTAATGTTAGGGGATGGTGACGGTAGAAAATGTGACCATTCTCTCAATTTCAACATTAGAGGAGTTAAAGAGTATTATTCAGAGAGGATGTGAACAAAGGCATACATCCGGAACTCAAATGAACGAAGAAAGTTCAAGATCTCATTTAATACTTTCAATTGTTATTGAAAGTACCAACCTTCAAACCCAATCTGTTGCAAGAGGGAAGGTATTTTTGTTATCAGTCATAGTATTCTGTATGTGTATATTCTGAGTTATTGTTTCGTGCACTTTTGACATAAGGCAATGTACATGGTTGTGCATATACTTTATCTTGCTCTTTTTCATAGAACATAGCGAGTGATGAGTTGAATTGTATAATCAACTGCAGAGTGAGATGAGGCATTGTCAAGGTTGCTTGTTGCATTGATGGTTATGCATCCGTAAGTGACCTTCATTTGATTTATATGCAGCTAAGTTTTGTGGATCTTGCTGGTTCTGAAAGAGTGAAGAAGTCAGGATCTTCTGGTAGTCAGCTAAAGGAAGCTCAAAGCATCAATAAATCACTTTCTGCACTCGGGGATGTTATTAGCGCATTGTCTTCCGGTGATCAACATATACCTTATAGGAATCACAAGCTAACGCTGTTAATGAGTGATTCACTTGGTGGTAATGCTAAAACACTCATGTTTGTGAATGTGTCACCAGCTGATTCCAACTTGGATGAGACATACAATTCTCTAATGTATGTTTCGTATCTCTAATATCATGTCCTATGGGATGGGAACATTATATGTTATTATAGATCTTTCAGCCTCTAATCCTTTGATTTAATTGTTATTTTTTTGTCAGTTTATAGTCAATAAGTGTTTGTACTCACTATGCATGCCTCTCTACTAATTCAGGTATGCATCTAGAGTTCGATCAATAGTGAATGATCCGAGTAAAAATATTTCATCAAAAGAGATAGCTCGATTGAAAAAGAGTATTGCCTATTGGAAGGAGCAAGCAGGTAAGAAAGGGGATGATGAGGATTTTGAAGAAATTCAAGATGAACGGCCAACAAGAGATAAGACAGATGGTCGTCATTCCATGTAATGCTTCTGCCATACAAGTTGCATGAAGTTTTCCAGTGAGAAATGGTTGAGACCAGCGAGTTCTGGAGCATATGGCCAGGGCTTTGGCATGGTTGAATATATTGGTTATCATCAGTACATTGACTACCTTCTAAGTAACCATACTTTTTGAATTCGTGGTCATCTTGCGCCAACATTGTACTAAAACTGGAGGTACTGTGACTAGTTTAGCGAGGATTCAAGTTGTATAGCCTAAATAATGTGTATGCTTTGTCCCTGTATTGTGCATCTCGTTTGCTGACAATGACACCAATTTATAATATCTTTAAACTATAAGTAAAAGGTATAGTTCTCTATAAATGTCTAAAATGCAACAATTTAAGCATAGATAGACAAATCAGAGTTTATCCTCGTCGTTAAGTATCTTGCACCCATAATGGCTTGTATTGTGGCGCGTCATTATCTCCCGATTTCGCACCTAATGTTCGCGGATGACCTTTTGATAGTTTGCCGTGCAAATTGGCATGAAGCCATGGCCATTAATGATGTTCTGTGCAGCTATGCAAAATGGTCAGGGTAGTTGGTCAATTTTCTCCAGGTCATACATTCACTGCAGCTCGAATAGACATCCGGAGATTGTGGCTTCCATCCAAAACATCATGAAACTCAAAACTACAAGTCTTCTACCAGCAAATACATGGGGCTCCCTTTATTGGTAAATCCAAAAAGTGGCTTTTTAAGATATTAAAAGAAGGTGAGGAAGAAAGTAGACTTTTTTTTTTCGGAAAGCAACCTCAGTATTAAAAACTACGGATAAGCCGTACAAGAGTCACACTGCAAAATAGAAGCAATAATACAAGCTAAATTAACAAAACCAGAGACAAGAGAGGACGCAGCCCACTGGGCAAGCAAGTGAGCATGCTGGATAAGACGCCGAGGTACCCAATGAATTGACCACGCTGCTTGGCCCTTGAACTGCTACCTCAGAGCTTCGACTTTCCAGCAGGGAGGATGAAAAGGATCAGCTAAATCCTGGCACAACAACATAGAATTAGATTCAAACACCACCCAAGACCAATTCTTTGACAGAGCCACTTCAATAGCATGAACAGCCACAAGAGTTTCGTCCATAGCCCTAATTCACTCCGTGTACACTGTACAAAAGAGCTAGAAGAGTCTCGACAAGAGACGGCTAAGAACGATCCGGATTGACGTATGACAACGGCAAGTAGCTAGTTGGAAGGCCAAAACTCTTTTCCCAAGCTAAGCGCACCACCCTGATTAGCTATTGCCCTCGATAACCAAATTAATTAATTCAGTCTTAATATCTCATATGGAATATAATTTGGTGGAAAGAATTAATTGAATGTAAAGTGGCATATTTGCATTAATCTCAAATTTCAAGGGTCAATTACAATATGTTGATGGACTTGATTGTAATTAGTATAAGCCCTAATTGTATTAGAAGAAGTATTCTTCAGTTTTATTCTACGGTTGGAATTTGAGATCCCTAAGGATCCTATGTCTCATGCTCTCTCTATGGTTTCCCAAGGCGTATAAATATAACTGTTATATTCAAGGGACTGGCCATCATAACCTATTAGAGAAATTTCATAAGGAGAGTGACATAAATCCCTTAGGAGGCAACACATTTGAGTTGTTGTTTTGAATTCCTAGAGCTTTGGATTTGATCATAAAGAGGCTTAAGGTTTGTAGATTCCTAAATCCTCGTGTCAGGTAGGGAATCGAATCCACAATTGTAATTATAATCCTGATTGATGTTTTGTTGAAAACATGTTGTTTGTTTTAGTTTAATTCCGCATAAACTATCAATGGTATCAGAGCTAGGTTCATATGATTGCAATTGTTGAATTATATGGACCTTGCTGATTTTTTATTCAGAATCAAATGCCAAAACCCTTTTCCGGTTACTGTTCACGCACTATTATTAATAGTGCAGATTTTTCTTAAAACCTGATATATTGTTCACGTTTTTGTTTCATAAATTTATTTTATAAGGAGTTATGAACAGTAAAACGTTTTAAAAAAATAAAATTGTTCATAAGATGAACCGTGCTATCGGAAGGTTGGGCAACGAGTCTACCCGGAACGCCGGGGGTAGCACCGACGACATCTGTGGCAGCTGGGGTGTTCTACCAGGCCGGCCTTCATGGTCGGCGCCACCCCAATCCTTATGCAGGGGCAGCGGCTAGGGTTCCTAAGGAACCCTAGTCCAAAGAAGCTTACGAGTCGGGCTAGGTTGGGAACCCAGCCCCACCCGTGACCTGGCCCAAATCCTTTAAAAAAGGAGGGTGTGTTGGGATGGGTTTAGAACCCAGCCCAAGCCCAAAGCTTGGGGCAAGCCGGGTTGCGAACCCAACCCACTGCCAAGCGGGCCGGTCTGACCGGTCTAGGGCCAGGCCCGTTTGACAGGTCAACGGTTGACCGACCAGAAAAAAAAAAATTCTTCTTCCAATTTTTGGTGATGAATAGGATTAATTATAGTAATTTTTATGTTCTCTCTATTATCAATAAATAGGAGTTTTACTTAATTAAAATTGGTTGAAGCCAAAATGGATAAGACCGATTTTAATTTTGTAAAACTTTCTTGTTTATATGTTGGAAAGATAAGTGTCTACATCTTAGTGAGAGTGTATACTAAAATAGTGACATAAACTCATTGAAATTTGAAACACAATTAGATAATGGAATGCACAAACCAAATAAAATCAAGTAGTAAAATAGTACTTTTTGAAAACCTGACAGTTATTTGGAGACACAGAGCTGGATGTTTGAATACGTCTGGAAATCTCTGCCTCAATGTTATGCATGCAGGACCCTTCTAGCGAAATCTTTAAGGAAAAAACAATTTTACATGGAGGTCATCAGAGTTGAAGAAATATCAGCAGGTGGACAATTAGACTCCACCAAATCTTTTTCTGGTGATTGGTTAAAATGGGATCCCATCTCTAGTAGTGAAGGTGATTTGCTATTGGAGGACATGGCAAAGTCTTTTTCTGCATCCAGTGAAGCATCAAAAACGGTGAAAGCTATTGATTTCACTTCAGTTATTGATTGCATGTCATCACTTGGTTTTCAATTCAAGGCTTTGATTTCTCAAACTGAGGCTGCGCCCCAACCTCCAGATGATGGAAAGACCCTTTTGGCTGCTACTGAAGTAGTTTAGGTACCTACCGCAGCCGTTGGCCAGCCTGAGCAGCTTGATAGACTTGATATTGTTCTGCGACCAGCTCAAACTTCATCACATCAGTCCTCTGGCTTTGTAAATACTGGAAATTTATATTCAGCAAGTGATACCAAAAGAGCTTTCACTAAGTCTGAGGAAATTAGAACTGCTACAATGAAGTCTTAAGTAGAAGAAGAGACTACAAGTGGATCAGATGTGAATCTGTTTTGTAATGTTGCAGAAAAGTATGATTTGGAATTACAAAAATGTGTATGTAGTTTTGAATCACTTATTGTTCCAGCAAATGAAGATGTAACATTTGGTGCATCAACTAGGGACTTGGAATTAGCTGCTTCCTGTGATGCTGTTTCTAAAAGAGAACTTCCGATGCTGTTTGAGGATGTTAGCCTTCCTGTTCCTACGAATGAAGATTCCAAGAGTACAAATAAATTTGACGCAGTGTTGGGTTTTGCTACGGAGGGAGTGTCCGTGGAGTTAGATACACAAAATCAAGATGATAGATCTTTGGCCTTTAATTGTGCAGCTCCACATGAGCCTTTGAAGACAGAGAACAATTTCAGGAACCGGGGAAGGATGTTGCTCTACTTGCTGATCGCCTTCCAATTCAAGAGTCTTATTTTGACAAGATGATTATAAGTGATTCCTCAGCCGCGAACCATGAGTCGGTAGTGGGTGCAATGGACAAGCAAAGGCATAGTGAAGCTGATACTGAATCTCGCAATCCAACCTTGGTTCAGTGTATATTAGGCTCACTCTCCTTGTCAATCTTGGGGACCTTGCTAAGGTAGGCAGACGATCCCATGCCTTGCATTATGTGGTACTTTTTAAAAAAAACTTGTCATGAGTGTTTGATGATATGTCGAAGGCTTGGAGCAACGGGAGGTTTTGTAACGTGAAGCATCGAGTCCAATGCAAAGAAGCAAGCATTCGAGTGTCAATCGCTTCATTTGTCTTAGGACCGAAGGAGGCAGCCGTAGAAGCCCCACCTGAACTCGTGGACGCTGAACACCCGCGCCTCTATGTCCCTTTTAATTATGGAGATTATAGATAAATCAGACTTTCAACTAAATTGAGAACTGGTGAAGCCAGTTGAAAGTAGGAGTCTCACATTGCTTAGCAATGTGGGGTGTGTGAGTTTGTTGGCTTATAAATAGAAAATGTTTTAAAATATAAATGAGTTAACACAATTAATCCAATTGGGTATTCCTCTAATGGATGTCTCACTTATCAAAGTCTAAATTTTTATTTCTAACATGGTATCAGAGCAAGGTTTTCGGCTTAGTCCGGTTACCTCCTGGCGACCATCCGACTTAGTACCGGCAACTTTCCCGGCTCAGTATTGGTAACCTCCTGGCTCAATACCGGCATCCTCCCGATGCAGTACCGGTGACTTACCGGCTTAGCACCGACAATCTTTGTAATTATTTTTTTTTTCTTGTAATTATTTTTGTAACTCCAAACTCAAGGTTTGTCGGTTTGTCCACCTTGAGTTTGCGGGGGAGTGTTGAAAGTAGGAGTCTCACATTGCTTAGTAATGTGGGGTGTGTGAGTTTGTAGGCTTATAAATAGAAGTCTCCTTGTAATGTTTTAAAATATAAGTGAGTTAACACAATTAATCCAATTGGGTATTTCCCTAATAGATGTCTCACTTATCAAAGTCTAAATTTTTATTTCTAACAAAGCCCTTGAACTTTTACGCACCCACTCCTGATAAATCCGCATACATATCCACCACCTCTATATATGTATCTCCAGCAAACTATCAGGTACGTAATTCGCGAGTTCTACCAGAACTGAAAATGAAAAAATAAACCTGATTGATCTCAGCCTAAGTTATGGTCAGCTGGTAAATTAGACCTACTTCCAGATTTATTGCCGTGAAATTTATGATTCTGATCAGGTTTTGGAGGAGAATTATTCCATGTCCCAACTGTCATAGACAGCCAAGAAAACACCCTATTTATCAGCATGCTGAAATGGCCGTCGTACTAGCAGGTCCACTTTGAACAATTATTTTTCAATTATTATTTGTTTCGTTTGGGTAGTAAATATGTATTGGTGTCAACAAGAATTCACAAAGGATTAACCCTATTACACAAGATCTGGTATAAGATAAGGAAAAAAGTAAAACCTCATCCAGGGTCAAGTGGTCAACATAACAAGTCAGTACATCCCAACCTATCAAAATAGTACTTAACATAACATAAACAGTGTTACAACCAAGCTGGCAATTATCAAATATTATTGACACTCTCAAAACTATCCCAAGGAACGCCACAATTGAAAACTATATAACAAGAACTATGCACAAGCGAAGTTAGGGATATCATCCCAGGGTCAATTTTTTCCCCCGGTATGTTTTTTCCGTTTTTTCTTTTAAATAGTTTGTTTTATTTACAAAAGGCCAGTTTAATCGGCCTCATCATTAGAATTGTAATAAGACGGAGTATTAGTTGTTCAGACTTGGCTTCACAAGTAAATATTAGTTGTTCAAACTTGGCTTGAGAACAGGGGCGGCTCTAGGGTAACTGGGGCCTTAGGCGAAACTTCAAAATGAGGCCTTATAAAATAATATATTTTAAAAAATTATAAATAAAAAATTAGTGTCATTTTTATTTGTTTCTTCCGAGGTGTTGATGTAGTGTCATTTTTATTTGATATTTCAAAGTTGTCTTCCAATTCTATAGGGAGGGATTTTTCATTTGTTAGTATTTGATTACAACTTGAAGTATTATTTGATTGATTAATTACAAATTTATCAAGTGCTCCTTTTTGAGATTGAATCAGTTTTTCAATTTTTTCGTTTCTTTTTTAACTTTTTATAACCAGATTCATATTTTCTATTAGACATAATATCTCAAAATTATATTTAAACAGATAATGAAATCTAAACTAATCACAAGCACAAACTTATAATAAAAATACAAATAATTATAACTGCAAAAAATAAGACTACTTAATAAAAAGTTTAGAATAATAGCACCTGAACTTTAGGGACCACTAGTGATCTTGATGCCAAAGATTAGAGTTAGGAAGCACCAATAATTGAGGAGACAAAATAAGATGGTTGAACTTGAGAGGATGCAAAATATTAGAGTTGGGAAGCATTGATAAAGGAGGAGACAAAATAGGATGGTTGAACTTGAGAGGATTTTTAAGTAGTTTTTGTACTTAACAAGCAATTGAAATCTCACGTAATTGTGAAATGGTTAATAGATTAAGTCTTTTTAAAGTTAGATTTTTAGTTGTTAATTAATGTGTGCAACTGTAAAAATATTAAATAGATTAGGTGTGAGATTTTAAATGAATTAGGTGTGAGATTATTTTTGTTTGTCAAGTAAGGGTAAAAAAATTAAATGAATTGGGTGTGAGATTTTATAGGATTTCTCGAATCAATTGTCAACCCAATTTTAAGAAGATTTTATAGGATATTGATTTCATTGAATTTCGTTTGAATCAATTTGGAATTAATATCTTTTAAATATATAGACGTTATAGGGTTGATTGCAAGAGATTTTATAAAAAGGTGAAGAGTTAATGGTTACTTCAATCAAGGCGATTTAATAGGCCTATTTGAAGAGTTAATGGTTACTTTTATCAAGGAAATTTAATAGGTCTTTTTATAGAATAAAAACTAATTAACTAAAATTCAATACAAATAGTTTTAACGTTAAATTCTTGAGGCCTTATATTAAATATTTTTTAAATATACCTATTAAAGAATTTTTTTAATTGGGGGCCTTAGGCAACCGCCTACCCTGCCTATAGCTGGAGCCGCCCCTGCTTGAGAAGCAAATATACTGGTGTGAGCTTGGTTCTTTCAAGAATCAAGTTTCCAGAAATGCATTCAAACTCGCCCTGACTATATTGAAAGGAGGAGAAAATAAAAGCCATTAACTATATTTTTTGTTTCATATCAAAACCTTAAACTAATTTTCCAGCAACTTTTAACACTCGAAATAGAGAGAGGGAGAAAGAGAGAAAAGGAACAATATTGCGACAAAGACGCCATTGTCAATCATAGCACTTGCGTTCAAGTCATTGCTCACGATGTTATTTTGATAGCTTCGTAAGTCACATGACGAAGCTTCACTGAGAGTTGTATTAGAGAGAGAAATATATGATGTTAAAGGAGACCAGAGGTAACAAAAGCATCGTGAGCAATGACTATAACTGTTGGCAGGGATATGAAAGGAGAATTCCAATGGTAGATACTGACGGTGAGAATTTTCAACTCGATATTAATAAATTTGTTACATTGGCCAAGTTCAACCGTTGTTGTTTGGCATTTCAAAAATTTCCGTATTTTATATTTTTAGGAAAAAAAATTGTAAGTTTTATTTTTATTGAGGTTTGAGAAAGTTAATAGAAAAATTTGAAAAATTATTTAGATAGAAATTGTCTTTAATTAGAATTTGTGAAAAATAGGTCGGTCGAAGCCAAGGATTGAGTTAGTGGTCGAGGCCAGAAGGTCGGGCCAGCCCAAGCAGATTACAGTCGTGGGCTATTCCCTCCTACAAACGACTACGCCCTCAACAGATTCATTCAATAGAAAAGGACTGGAGGGAGGTAGAAGGACGAGGCTCTGATCCGTTATCTGTGGCTGAACCAACTTCTTCCAAGTCTGAACTCTGAAGTCTCTCTTCCTTTTTCTTCATTGGGGTCAATTCTAAAGACATCGGTGAAGGTAAGCTCTAAAATGCTCCTTTCTCATGTCTGATATATGTGCCTCTTCGTCGATTAGCTGAAACTTGGTATGGGTATATTGGGAAAGATTTAGGCTTGGAGATGGAAACAAATGGTCAAATTGTTTCAATACGTGAGGCAGCAAGTTTTTACCTTTTTGTTTGAACACTGGTAAAACTTTGGAATTAAAATAGTGTTTGGAGGATGGGGTTATGGTCACGGAGGTTGCAAATGATAAACCTTTTCAAGGTTAGGACTGATCATGAATTTCAAAACTTTCCTTTCAGGGAATATTATTTGGGAACAGAATTTCGCGGGTCTAAATTCTTAAGGATTGGGGGTTTGTAAGTTTTCCGGAGGATAGAAGAGGCGGAAAGGGAGAGAGGAGGGTGAGAGAAAATCCCCCTGCATGGTTGAACGGATAAAAGGATGTGGGGAGGTGGGGGCTGGTGGAGCGTAGTTAATTTGTTCAGTCTTCAGACTTGTTTGGGAATTTTTGTTTTCGTTCTCAGTTTAGACCATTTACACCATCCTATAATTGTAGGATTATGTTGTATAACTCTCCTTTCTTTCTCTTTTCCTTATCTCCTATGAATTAGAGGGGTCAATATTTGACGGGATATTACCCTAAAAGCAAGTTATTAGTTGGGAGAAGGTTGTTCAGTCAATTAGGAAAAATTATTTTGATCTCATCTTGTGGTCCATACAACCCTGGTAAGGTTCTCACAGCTGAAATCCATGTTACCGTTGGACCTAAGTAAAAGAAAGAATCCTTAAACTAATTGAAGCGCATATATTTTCCTTGTGAACAATATCCTAAATCATAAAACCAAATAAACTTATAGCAGCAAGAAAATTATCTAAAGCAGTCCAAGGGCATGGTTTGACTTGCTCTACAAGGCCGACTCTTGATGATAAGACATTTTTGAAAGATGAGCTACATATTCTAACTTCCCTCTTTTTTCCTGAAAATATTACGAGAATTGTATCTCAATTGTACTTTCTGATTTAAATATGGGTGAATGCCTAAGTGTTGTGGTAAGTGCACACAGTTGACATTTTTGTTGATTTTGCAGTCTTGGTGATCCTTGTGTTGATGAGTCTTGATGACATTTTGTCACTAGCATCTTTTCCAAGATGGGATATGTGCCTTGGTGTTGGTGTTTGTACGGTGTTGTTTATTGTTCTTACCCTATCATGCAATTCATGCGGAGCTCACAAGATGATGAATATTGAAAATATTATGAGCAACATAAGAGAGATGATGAATAATGAAAATATTATGGACAACATAAGAGCGGATCGGTAGACTGGAATGGATATTGAGGTATATAAATTTGGGATTACGCATCTGGAGATTTTTTGACCGAGAATGTAGAGTGGAACTGTGAGTGAGCTCTAGATGGCAATTTATTTTCCTAGAAGAGTGGGGTGGGGGTTAATTTTTCAGGTTCTAGACTCGCTACATACCATGGGTAACTTACCGATAAAAAAATGTTGAGCAGAACTGGTTTTGACGTGACTTTTCTTTGGATGGCAAGATCTTTTCTTTCAAAAGGATTATTGGTGTAGGTTCAGTGCAGAGTGATGCCTCTTAGAAGAGGATGGATTTTGAAGCTCATAAGCATAGTGAGGACATTGGTCAAGGTGGCTCATTTATAAACTGCTTGACATAAAAAAAAAAACAAAAGGTGCAGATATATGTTACCGAGTCCACCATAAATCTTGAATTTTGGATAAAAATGAGATCCCAAATGTGGTGGGCCAAGGTATAAATTGGTGGCCAGGTGCCTCTAGTAGGGCTGCTAAATTTATTTTTTAAATGTTTCTTTTTTCTGGGGGTTAAGGGTGGGGGGAGGAGTGTGTTTCAGCCCAAGCGAAGGGGGACAAAGACAAATTGATTTAGTTAGCTATGTTTTCTTCTCTTTCTACTCTGAAACATAGTTGGCAATGAATGGTCGCGCTCTGTTCCCAGGCACTGTGTAGGGCTGTTTATTTTATAGGATATTCTCTCCTTTTTTTCTGTGTTCAGCATTTACATTATTGGCATTGATTTCTTTCATTCCGCTAAATCATGTGTTCGGTATGCACGGTTAGTGGAGGTGCTTTGAAATGTAGTTTAAAAAGTGA
This sequence comes from Myrica gale, assembly GCA_963930655.1. NCBI lineage: Eukaryota > Viridiplantae > Streptophyta > Magnoliopsida > Fagales > Myricaceae > Myrica > Myrica gale. Next base: position 24,990,722 of record OZ005614.1, on the reverse strand, counting down.
GGTTTTATTTCTTTGTAAGGGAGTTGTTTGTTTGTTTTTTGTTGTACTGCGAGTTACATACGAATGCAATGGTATGGAGCCCACTGTCTCAACCTGTACTGTGCGTATATGGAAAGAGGTGCATTTGTGCTGAAAACTGAAGCAAATTTACGGAGGGCTTATTTCACTCTATTATCTTCTTCCCTTTTTTTAAATCCCAAAAGAGCATATGAGCGAATTGTATCTATCTCAAGCTCTGCATTGACATACAACCTACATGTATCCCCCCCCCAAAAAAAAATTATCTTTTTTTCTTTTCTCTCTGGTGGGCTGCACTCGGTTCACTCTCCCTAAGAAACAACTGTGATATTTTTTGACTGAATCCATTTGGTGACGGAGAATATTTACAATTTACTTCTATGCCTTTGAACTAACTAGGTTCTGTGCTTTCGTGGCTGTGAAAATTGTAGCATTTGTAGGTTGGACATGCAAGATCCAAGGATGCCACGGTCTGATGAAAATTTAAATTCAAAGTTACGGAAAAAGAAACTCTCGACCCAAAAGGCTTCTTCCATTCATTTACAAGGAAATGGTCTCAAAGATATTCACGAGGCGCAGGGGCCTTTCTCAATGAAAGCAGGGCCAAAAACCTCCAAGAGAAACTTTAAAAATGAGATTTCACCATCATCTCAGCAACCGGAGAGATCGAACTCTGATTCATTGCCTGATTCCTCGACATCTGGAAGTGAGTACCGAACACTGAGGCGGAAGTATTTGTTGCTGGAAGAAGAGAGCTTTGCATTGGGCGGAGAGCTGAGAGAGATTGAAGATGATGTCAAGACCCTCGAAGATGAGAAGCTTGCACTTTTGGACCAGCTCGTCGTGTTAGAAGGCTTGATTGATCCTTCGGAGTTACAGTCGTAGGGATTGCATGTACCAACAACGAATTTACTTTCGTTGACGGTTTTTCTGTATTGGTAGGAATGAAAAGAGTAGGTCGACATTTGACCTCTTTGTAAATTCCATTTCGAGCGCTGTTATTCAACTCTTCTATTCCTGAGTGCTAGCAATGCAGCATGATCGCCAAATGGATAATGGGACTTGCACCAGGAGCTACCCTTGCGTTCATACGCAAACGATACACACATGCATGTGAGAGATCGTGAAAGAATGTTGCCTCATCCAGCTTCATTGATGGAGTTTAAGATCGTTAAACCATCTTATACATAAGTTAAATATTTCTTTAAAGGCTAGAACACCAAGTACAGAATGAATAAAAATGACTATCCTCAATGCCAGCGAACATATTCAAGAAGACGACAAGGGAAACATCTTCGACTACACTATCTAATGCCTTCGCTCCCGCATTACAAAGAAGAACCTGCAAATATAAGCCAAGACTCCATGTATATGGTGGTTCCCCTGAGATATCTATTGCTTCTTACTCAGCTATAAGTAATTAGCCTCCTTTGGCTGGCAACACCTCAGATGTCATCAGTATCAACTTCATGTGCAAAATTTTTCTGGCCTGAATTGATGCTACAAGTGGTTCTCTAAAGCTTATAATCAGTAAATATTCATACCATCGGGAGTATGAGATCCATCTCACATTGGTAGTATAGATTGTCAATGTGTGGTTTATATGTCTTGAAGTCTCTTCCCCTCTTGAACTAGCGTTTGGGGGTGAATTCTCCTAAAGCATGTAACATAACATATATATTAACTGCCAAGAGGAAGTCCAAAGACAGAACAAAAATGGTAACTAATCAATCCCATCAAGCTACTACAATACGCTAATCCATCACAATGCAGAGGAAAAAAATGGAAAATTAACAATGCTCTATACTGCCATTCACATTCTGCCAAGTATATTGCTTGTTCAATAAATTACCAGAAATTCCACTGCACAACCATCGTGAGGCGTATTACAGTAGCTATGATGGTTTCATCTGTCAAGTATTATAAAGCTCCTAACCCGATTTGTTCAAGTGCCGTTATCTTATCGACCCCAACTTGGAAGGTGCAACCCGGACAACCAGAGGGCTGGTGACCTGTGATTTTCTGTTCCTCCATGACAAGAACCCAAAAGCATAGCCCTCTGATGGAGCAATCACCTTGAAATTCACCCTGAACTTGATCTTCTGGCCAAAGTGGTTAATGATTAATCGGTTTGGCATGACAGTGACATTTATTCCAGTGGGAGAAGAAATGAAAGCTTTATAAACACTTATTGGTTTCCCGAAATTTGTCACAGTTCGAGTCACTGAGAAGTTCTCCTTGAGACTGGGCACTGTGATGGAAGGATAATTGAGGGCGGATGGCGTTCTGAATGTCCCACGACATGTACTGTTGTCTCTTGTTATTAGATGCAATGAGCTTTTGTCATAACCAACTGAACAAAGGAACGATACATAATCTCTTGGCTGTGCGCCATAAACAAGACCTGGATCAAGGACTCTCGTTGGGTTCACAAATCCAGACCCATAATCAAATGCATTACCCTTTCTTCCTTCAGGATCCACTATCATTGGTTTGCTGTTCTTGTCCAAAATAGTAGCTGCATATTCCACCTGGAATCAGATTCTTTTGTGGAAATTTAAGAACCACACATGAGTGGCATCCTCCATTTATTCTAAGCAAAGCAAACTGCTAACAAAAGTTTCTTTCTTTCTTTATGACATTCAAAGGAACAATTACCTAGTGGGTTGCTAGAATAGGGTCAATGGACGGCAAAAAAAAAAGGTGATACTTGACTTCATGAATTAATAAGGTGGATTCAACAAATCAGATCTCAAAACAAGTAGAGAAAATGTGAGGTTTCAAGTTGTTCTAAAAAAGTGGCAATTCAACTCCACTTGGCTAGGTGCATGTCTATAAAGAATCAACAGGAAATCTAGGATATATTGCCACTTGTCATGATGGCAGATTTAATAGCAGATGGAGACCATGAAGGATATTTGATCAAGGTAGCAATTCCTGTTACATGGGGGCAAGCCATTGAAGTTCCAGAAAGAATGTTGAACTGCACTTTCCCAACTGCAGGAGACCAGGCTGCCAGAATGTTCAATCCAGGAGCTGTGACATCAGGCTAAAAAGGAGAACAATCAGAGGTTTAGGAACATGAGAAAAATATAACAACATATATATATAAGAGAGCCATGAAAAGGCATGAAAAAAAATAGAATCAATAATAAAGCAAAATCTACTTGCCCCTTCATATTATTGATCTTTTAAAAGAAATTGTACCTTCAAAATTTCAGTGGTCAAGGCATTCGGACCTTTTGAAGAAAATGCTGCAATACGAGGAGCAGGTTTAGATGCCAATACAGTCTTTGCAGGGAAAATCCTGGACACTGATTTCCTGTTCACACAAAAGAATGGCCTTATTAGAAAAGCAGATAAATCCGAAACATACTTACATTTCCATATTTTGAAGCAATAAAATGAACCGTGTGCGGTTAACATATCAAAGAATCTGATCAGCCGTCTCCCTCCCAACAATAGCTGCAGGGATATCAAAGGGGATAGCAACATCCTTATCTGCTTCATCAACTAGTATCATCCCAACTCCACCAGCTTCTTTCACTACCACACTCTTTTCCAGCTTTGACTCCATTGAACTCTCAGCATGTTGACAGACCAAGATCTTCCCTCTCGCCTTGGTGCTATTCAAGGAACTCTCTAAACAGTAACTGCAGGAACTAGTAGGCAGAAAATTAACAATTTGAATTTTTCCTTGATATTGATTTCAAAATTGCACCGACTACAAGTACCTTCCGCTTCACCTGGATTGATAAGGAGTGAAATATCCTGCAAAGGCTTCAGAGGCAGAAATGATCCTTGCAGAGGCATTCATATCAACCACGCTGAGACTTTCGCCCTATACATCAATTCAGAATTTATAAGGCTCTGTAATATATTGCAGGACTTGCTCATTAAAAAGACTACACTGCATTACCATGATATTGGTACCATCTCCTAACACAATATCCGAAAAGAAATCTGTCTGTTGAACTAGCAGCAACAGTTAGAATCCATGGGGCAAGATTTGTTGCAGAACCTTGATTTCCTTGATTTCCAACTGACGCAACTACCAAAATTCCGTGAGTGGTGGCATGGAATGACCCTACAGAAATGGCATCACTGAAATAGTCTCCCTGGGGAACATCAGGACCCAGAGACAGAGACAAGAAGGGGTATATATAGTACCTCCAAGGGCTTGGGCGGCAAGGCCTTTACATGTAGAGGAAAGGCTTGTTGCACACTCAACAAATATTCCCCAAGATCCTATTGAGGTTAAAAATGAAAGATCTTGTAGAGACCTTGCATTTTCCTCAACTACCCACCAAAATAGGACAAATCAATCAAGATTGATAGCCCACAAAAAGAGGGATGTGACCGCCTATAAGCTTCTATATATGGAGCAAGGAAATTCGGCCACATGCCTAAAAGCCTAATAACTTCAATCAACGTATAATCTTTCCAAAATAGGACTAATAATATTGTTTTAATTGAATCAAGCCAACATGACAATGGTTTGACACCAAAGCAATAAAGATAAATTCTCATAAACGGTGTGATTCGGCCATATATGGATGAGTGACCATATATGGCATTTGATTGCCGCTTGTGGTGGTCGCCGCCGCCATGCTCCGCCGCTCCACCACCTTGTAGGGTGGTGACTCCAAAATGATCCCCTCGGTCTCTTGAGTCTTTTGAGACCAACCTCCTATGTGCTCCTCCATGCGCCGCCGTGTCCTGTGGTCGTGTGTTGGTGCTACCAAACAACTCAACTTGGTCTCGAGATCCATCTTGAATCAACTCTCCATGCACCTTTGGTTGCGCTGCCACGACTGATGGTCTTGTGGTGGCACCTTCGCAGTGCTCTTCAACTCCTCATAAGTCATTGTGCATTGCCTCTCCATATGCTTCTCCTGAGTCATGTCTAGGCTTGTGGCCTTGCGGGCCCTTATCTTGTCATGGCAATGCCGTGGGACATGTCATTGTGCTGCTAGGCACCATGACATGTCATGGGCGTGTCAAATGTCTCGACAAGCCTCGTCTCGCCTAGGTCTTGAGCTGGGATCTTGTCACAAAGTTTATGCTCACTGTCCTTGCATGATCTGAGTTCAAAGACCTTTTTATCGAATGGATTAAAGTTATTCTCAATCCCACAACAACTATCAATATCTCAGCCGAAGGAACTCAACATTATCTTGGCCGCAAATATTGCATGTGATCGGATCTGGTTCCATCGCAACAAAACCTAGACAGAAAATGCCAAGATGGACCCCATTACTGTGTTTGGAAAAATCAAACAGGTGGCTCATGAACACTACCGAGCTTGGAGAGTCCCTACTACCACTTCTGCGCAAAACCAGATCGAGACCAACTCCATCAAATTGCTTCACAGCCCAGTTTGATGCGGCTGTAGCTATTCTGAACCTGGAACAACAAATTATTCTGGCTACGACTCCAGACCCCATTCAGGCCAAAGTAGAAGCAACACTTTGTGTTGCTGAAGAATTTGCAAATATGAATCTGACTCATTCCGTACGTCCTAGAAGGTGACACTTTGACGGTAATAAGAGCTCTCTCGAAGCCTAAAGACCCAGTGGACTGGACAATTGCAAAAGCAATACAGAAGTCTAGGACTGCTTTAACCAAGACGCAGTTCTGGATGGCGTCTAAGATAAAACGAGTGGCAAACTTGTCTGCGCATGCTTTAGCGCAATGGACTGTGGCCCGTGGGTGCTAAATTTAGTGGCCACATGCCTCCCTCAATGTTTTCGGCTATTTGGAAATTTAATGGGTTTGACCCACCTTAACTTTGTTTTGTTTTTTTTATACTTATTATTAATAGATTAATATTTCGAATAAAAAGAGCCTGAAATTAATCATTTTTCTCTTGGGTGAGCCTAACGGCTAGGGCTGAAAACCGGAAATGCGGTCCGGTTTTCGGACCGCAATGCGGTCCGGACCGCATTTCCGGTCCTCTAATATTAAAGGACCGGACCGGACCACTTATATGTGGTTCGGTCCGGTCCGGGTTTTAAAAATGCGGTCCGGTCTGGACCACTTAAGTGGTCCAGACCGGATTTAAATTATTTAAAAAAAAATTATTTTTTTTTTTTAAATTTCTACGCTCTGCAATAGGCGCACACTGCGCAGTGCACCTGATAGCACTGCGCAGTAGGCGCAGTGCTATGAGGCGCACTGCAGATAGCACTGCGCCTACTGCGCAGTGCTATCATAGCACTGCGCAGTGTGCGCAGTGCTATTGGGCGCACTGCGCAGTGCAAATAGCACTGCGCAGTGCGGTAATATTTTTAAAAAAAATTAAAAACAATTTTATGACAGCGCACAGTAGGCGCAGTAAGTTAGTAACGGTAATATTTTTTAAAAAATTTAAAAAAAAATTAAAAAATTACGAAATGCGGTCCGGTCCGGTCCGGACCGCATTTCAAAAATATACAAACCGGACCGGACCGGATAAATCCGATCCTTAAATCCGGTCCGGACCGGACTGTATTTTTAAAATTAAAACCGGACCGGACCGCAAATTCGGTCCGATTTTCCGGTTCGGTCCGGTCTGCGGTCCGGTTCTGTTCAGCCCTACTAACGGCTAACATCCATAAAAAAACAACAGCCAAATGAAATCTCTCCCAAGGCCAGAAGGTCGGTCGGGCCAGCCCAAGCAGATTAAAACAGTCGTGGGCTGTCCCCAGCCACAAAACGACCACGCCTCAACAGATGGAACAAAAAAGGACCGAAGAGAGAGAAGGATGAGACCACGATCGGTTATCTGTGGCTGAACCTACGTCTTGCAGGTCTGAAGTCTCTCTTCGCTTTTCTTCATCAGGGCCAAGTCTAAGGACAGCGGCAAAGGTAAGCTCTAAAATGCTCCTCTCCTCATGTCTGTTATCTTTTTCTTTTCGTCTTTATGTTTGTTTGATTGGTGGTTCTTTACCTCTACATAGCAAAGGTCGATTAGGAATTATTTCTTCGAGGAGCATTTCAATGCCCCTAAAACGTACGTATTCTTGATTTTAGACCTTTATCTTTAGTTACAGAAACAATAGAAGAGACGGAAGGATTAGGAAGAAGTGGAGGAACCGATGGCAACAACCTTCCTGTGCTCGTGGAGTTCAAATTTAATGCATAATTCCTTAAAAGAAAATCCGTTCTGCCCTAGATCATTGCTTGGTTTTGGACACAAAACGCAACCAACTGCAAAAAGAAGCCCAAGTCGTCGTGGCCGTCAAAAGAGAATATCTCATAGGTTTTCCGTCTTTGCTTTGACCGAAAGTTCTAAAGAGCCAAGCGAGACCGAAGAAACAATCCCTTCTTGGGCAAGGGCAGATTCCGATGTACCCCCTCCTTGGGCGCAGGATGAAGCCAAGGGAAGTGCGTCACAACAGATATTTGAGATTCCCTTCTTCGTTTATTTACTTGCCTCAGCAGTGACTGCAATTGCTGCAGTAAGTTCCCTATGCCTATTCATTTTTCGTCCTATGGTGTGCTTCTGTTTCTGCTTTACTTTTCTTTCTTAACTTTTGTACTGCAGATAGGTTCTGTGTTTGAATACGTAAACCAGAGGCCCGTGTTTGGAATTTTGAACCCGGACAGCATTTTTTATGTTCCATTGCTTGGATTTTTCGCGTTTACTGGCATTCCCGTTTCAGTAAGTTCTGTCTTCTAAAGTTCATTTCTTTTCGTTTTAAAAGAAAAAACGGATGTTTAGATATGTTTCATGTCGGTCTAAATTCTTGGATCACCGTATTGATCCTGGCCTTATATCACAAATCTTTCAATTATAATGGTAACCTGATAGATGGGTTGTGCCAGACACAGTTCTAGATCTAGTTCCCAAGTACTTTGGTTGATTCTGCAGATACGAAAATGTATCAACTGATATAAACTCATTTAATCCCTCTCTTTCAACTGACATGAGTGCTGAATACAGGCATTCCTTTGGCTCAAGTCTGTTCAAGCTGCTAACAAGGAAGCTGAAGAACAAGACCGAAGGGATGGCTTTCTCTAGGGTTTAAGACGATCACAGAAATTTATTTAGAAAACTGGAGGGGCGATATATGGACGCTATTTCAAGGGAAAAAATGGCATATTTTGAAAACATGAATGTTGGCAGTTTTATTCGGTCTTCAAATGCTGAAAACTTATAGATGGCATTATGGCAATGCACAATCAACAAGAGGTTCCTTTTCAACCTCCAGAAAATGACCAACATGTAGTTCAAGTTAGTTCGGTTTAGCCCATAAATGACAAAGCATGTTATATAGTTGTTAACTGGCTCAACAAACAGAGTGTTATGTAGTATTTCCATACGCAGCAGCGGGCGGAAGAAAAGGAGGGAGGCTATTGAACTAGGCCAGAAGTCTTGGATTCCCTTGGAAATTTCTTGCTCTGCACGTATAGTTCCCAACTTCCCGAGTAATTTTTTAATGTGAGGTTTCACTTTCTTATATCAGAATCCATGATGTTTCAGCTGCGAATTATAGCCGAGCTGCTGGAATTAGCTCGCACATTAATAGGCACCTGGCACCGATGTTGAGCTGAATGATTATGATCAATGGGGTTATGGAAAGATCTAGAGAAGAGTGATAAATGCTATATTAGTCCTCCAATTTTTGTTTCAATCAAATGTAATCAAAGGCCCTGCAGTAACCATTCGCGGCGAGTGAATTCTTTTATATATATAAGTAAATGCAATACCGGATTTAACTGCCGGAAAGGTCCGACTTAACAACAAAAGCAGGACTAGAAGACAAACTTAAGGAAACCAAAACGGCCAGTAGAAGCAGCCAATTTAGCCAAACGGTGAGCCAAGCGATTTCTGCGTCGGGGAATCCAGCCAAGAGAGTTTTCAGCATGAGAAGTAAAAAAACCTCCTAATAGTAGTCATCCACTCGTCCGCGGGCGCGTCTCCGCTGCAGTGTGTGAGAGGGAGGGGTGGGTCCTGCCCGGGACACACACCTGCCCGAACAGTGCAATAATGTTCGGGCGGGCGTGGCAATACTGTTTGGGCGGGCGTGGGTCCCGAGCCGGACCCACGCCCCCCTCTCACACACTGCAGCAAGTCACCCGAACTGCAGCAAATCCGAGCCCCTCTTCCGCCTGTCGCCTACCAGCCAATCAGAGCCTCTTGGCTGAAAACATCTTGGACCAAAACAAGACAATCGCTTTCAAACTGAATCCAGGACAGAGGCCGGTAAGGAACAATCCGAACAGCAGCAAGCGAGTGAATTCGATTAGCAATGTCTAATTCACACGGTGACAAAAGCCTCTCCTATCACATATAATATAACCAAAAAGATAACATCAAGTAGTTTTTTGGACAAAACTGCTGGGGATTGTTAGAATAATGATCTAAAAAATTATTTGTCTGGATAATAATTATTTAGATGCCACATATTTATATTTTTATTTATTGAGTAATATGATGTGACATAAGATGTTACATAGATATTATTGAGTGACATTGTAGAAAATTTATACCGATGATTAATGAATCAAAGGTGAGAAGTATGACCCTTTGGTTCCTTGTTCACTTGATGTTTTCTAGACTGAGGTACATCTTGATATGTGATACACTCGTTGTGCCTCTATTTGACAGAATGATGAACTTCATCATTGAGATAGCAACCTTAAGAAAACGAGTAGGTGTAATGTAAGAGTACATGCACTGAACGAGATCAAATATGAATACATTCTGGAAGTAATCACTGATGTTGAGAATGTATTCAACACAATTGGTTTATTGTAACCTTAGACCTGAAAGGTTTATGTGGATCTAATTATTGTGTGCTTGTGCTTTAACCGAGTCATTTGGTAATAATCTTCTAGGTCAAATATTCCAGATAACGTTGGGTCTTGTATATAATATATGAGTTTGTATAGATGTTGAATAAGGAATCCACGTCAATTAATGAGGCAGTATATTTAATATATCTGTATAGGGTTGCACTAGAAAATAACTCATTGGCCAATGATATTTTGTGAAAATATCTATCGAAATTAATATATATATTATATATTTATTTGTGAAATTGTTTTGGAAACAATTGATTGTCCAACAAGTTACAGATCGTGAATTGAGAATTATATGAGTTAGGGACTTAACCGGTGATATGATTTCGGTCCTACTGACTCATGTGAAATATAGTATGGTGGAAGGATAAATAAACGAATAATTGTTGGCAAAATGGACTTCACAAATCAATTTCAAATACTCGGGGGTAAATTGTGATATGTTAATGGACATAATCACAATTAGTAGAAGCCAAAATTCAGAATATAAGAATATAAGGGAGTTAATGGAAAAAGAGTTTTTTCGTGTGATCTTACGGCCGAGATCTGAAGTCCCTAACGAATCCACTCTATATCACAGCTAGGGTTCAGAAAAAGAGTATAAGATAGCTTTTTCTAGACAGTTGGCCATTAGGACTTTGAGAAACCCTATGATGGCTGTGAGACATGGAGAGAAAAGAGACAGAAGATTTTGGCTGCTCTATAGTGAAATCAAAGACTCAAGGTGTGAGATTAACAAGACCTGCAGATTATCAAGATTGAAGATTCAATCGCAGACAAAGTTCAAGATCGTTTGTCAGATGCAGTAAGTATAATTTGCCGCAGGCAAACTATCAGATTGTAGATGATGAGATAAGAATAAAATAACTGGGAGTCTGGGGGAAGATTGTATAGAGACAAGAGAGTATGCAAGGTAGTTGCAAATTAATGCCTCTCCAGTACAGCTTTTACTATTAAAAAAATTTCTTGAAAGATTGCATTCAGAGGAATGTAGTTCGTATCGTGATCAGTTGAGAAGCAAGATATCCAGGTTCTTATCCCTCTGATTCGAATGTTGTTCATGAGTTAGAACTGGAACTTCAGCTGCAAAAAACGCATGCTTGAAACTACTTGATCTATTCATATGTAGTTGGCATATGCATGCGCTGCTGCATAGAAGCTGATGAAAAGAGGGTTTCAAGGACGATTTGAAAGTCATAGACCAAGAAAAGAAATAGGAATTCACTTTACCCTTGCCAATTCTGCAGAGATTGGATTGACTTGATCGCTTGGTGAGAATTTGTCACTTAACCTGGTTTGTACAATGTTCATTTTTCGTGGACAATCTATTATTCGTATTCCGATCATCGATCACTTGGACAATGCAGCTGCAGTTTCTGGATGAGAAACATTGCTCATCCGCTACTTCTTCTGCCACTGCTTGAAATTTCCTCCATCAAAACGCTTAAATTTCTTGAAATCAGTATTTCGCCCCCTTGGTATGAGTGTCATTGCAGAATATAGTTTAAGTTTGTAAGATAAAAGAAAGAAAATAAATAAATAAAGAAATTGCTCCCGAGGCACAACTAACTACGAAGAACTTCAACTTCAAACTCTAGATGGTTTTTAAATATAAGATTAAAAAATAGTTTACATATAAAAAATGAGTTATTTGAAATTTAAACGACTTATTATAGCAGTTACATATAAAAAATAATCTCCATGTATTGCATTATAGTAAATAGATGTGAGTACTCCACTAATAAATACATTCTTACAATGTAGGAGCTCTCACGTGGGAGACTTGTCATGCTCAATCCCAAAATATAAAATATAATATAACTAACTTTTGAAAAACTTTTACAATTAGAGGATCTGATGAATCTGTTGGTTTATGGTCAACACGTCCGAGTAGAGGCGCTTCGATCTTCGCGTATTCTTCCTCTACAATCACGAGAATAGCCTCGGACACCGAGGTTTTTAGCTTCCGATGCCTAAGTTAGTCTCTTAAGCGGAGGCATCTGTAAGAGTTTTTTTTAGATGTAATTGTATGCGTACCTTTTCTATTGTTCTCTCTTGCTTTATAGCTTTTCTTCCACATTCTTTTGCTTCTCCTCGTGTGATCGTGTGCTGTTTGACGGTTACTACACATTCGAGCATAGGTCGTTCTTTCCCACCTTTGGGATCGAGGAATCGTGGAGTTGGCGGTTGCAAGGGGTTGTTTGAACAACGGTTTAGGGCACGTCTGACGATCTTTGGTTCTGGATCTGCATGCCTGATGGGCTTGAGTGTAGCCTATGGATTTCGGAGAGATGAAATCACCCTTGTCGGCCCAAATTGATTTGGGTCGGGTATAATTCAGTATTGGTATCATCAAGATCTCTGTCCTCTGGCCTTGAGGAAGTTCAACACAGGCAAGCAGATGGAGCGACTAGAGGTGCTCGAGAATCGAGTATTGCAGGCAAGGGTCATCATGATGTTTAGGTTCTATCTAGATAAATTTAGCTCGCGTATCTTTGGCAGCAAACAATAGATAGTGAAACTTTTTAAAAGCCCTTATCTGAAAATTGATTAGCTTTGGATGGGAGCTGGTTCTTCTATAAAATTTACCAATATATGCCCTGAAAATGAATTATTGACGCGTGTTGTTTCGGGTAGTGTCTTCGGTTTCAGCTACTGTTGACTTATTTTGCTCTTGTTTTCCAATTAGTTAAGCCTTGAGATGGATATTGGAAGGACTTCGAGGTCTAGTTCTTCCACCATTTTGGTACCTGAAAAAAACTGGGAGAGGATCAGGTATACCCATACTGACTATGCAAGATAATAAGGTAAAACATAGCCCTTCAAGAGAAGCAAGATTCTTTCACAACTCAAGTGAGTTGGAGATTCATATTTATTTTCCAAACGTTCCAAATTTGGAGTTACACTCATGCGGTTAATCTTGAACTCGTAATTTCAAGTTTCACCTCAGGAGAAAAAAAGAAAAAAAAAGTAGTGCTATTTAAGCTGGGTATTCACCTCACGTGTTCTTTTCTTTTCATTCACGCTCATAGTTTTCTGACTACATGACTAACCTTCGTAATAGGGTTGTCCATGTCCGGTTTCGGTCCGGTCTGGCTGGCCAAACCGGCCATTTTATAGAGTATATAGACCGGACCGGACCGGTCATATGACCGGTCCGGTCCGGTCCCCGATTTCCTCGGTTCAGTCTGGGCCGGTTTGGATCATGCCATTTTGGGCCGGTTTTAGGGTTGAGACATGTCATTTTGGGCCAATTTCCGGTTTGGGCCGGTTTGGAAAGGTATACTCCTGTCCGGGCCCGGGTTTTCGTGAGGATAACCCGGACGGACCTGAATACATCGGTTTACCGGTCCGGTCAATCCGGTTTCAAAAAAAGTCCACCGGTTTGGCCGGTCTGGCCGGTATTTTGGACAGTCCTACTTCGTAATTGGAAGCAAAAAATAGCACCAATTTTCGTAGCTCTACTGCAGAACAGCACCGGTGTAGAAGCCCTTGCAAGAATGACAACACAAGATTGCAGGGAAGGAAGAAATCGGAGGAAAACCGTTCCGCACAAAATGGTTTCAAATGGAATGTTCGTTCTAGTTGCCATATCCGAATTCGGCATTCCAAATAAATGACTTAGCTTTGTTATTTGTCTCGCATGTTATATGCCCAATAAATAATGTCACAATACATTAGAGATATATGGGGCTCATTCATAGGCTGTTGACTCCTTGGACAGCTCACTTGCCATATTATATATATATCAGGAAGCATTCCCCCTTCTCCTGGGAAGCTCCCATTATCGCATACTCCCTTTCTTTAGACTGATGACAACAGAAATTATCCTTTGACTTGATCTGTTTTTGTAAGCGTTCTATAATCTTCCTGTTTAGATGTGAACAATAATAAAATAAAAGGATAAATACACTTTGCCCTCCTTATTTTTGAGATCATTTACACTTTGCACCTCGATGTTTTATTTTTTACACATTGGACCTTTTAACTTACACATTTTTTCAATTTGGACCCCGCACCAAAATTGCCCGTCAATTTAGACGGATTCCGTTAAATATTTACACACTGCCTCCCTTATCTTTGAGGGTATGTACACTTTGCCCCCTTATCTTTGGGGTCATTTACACATTACACCCCACATTTTAACGGAATACGTCTAAATTGTAAGATAGTGGGTACAATGTATCAAAAATAAAACATCAGGGTGCAAAGTGTAAATGACACCAAAGATAAAGGGGGCAAAGTGTATTTATCCCTAAAATAAATGACAGAAATTAAATCAAACTCCAATTACATTAACTGTGTGTTTAAGATGTAAAATTTTGGGGAGTTAAAATTTTAAGGTATTGGATTTGGTGAAAAAGTGAAGAGAGAAATAATTTTTTATAATTATTTTAGTGAAAAGTAATGATTTGATGGGGAATAGAGATTATATTTGGATTTTTTATTGTGTTAAAATTTTAAGTGAGGTAAATTTTTTTGTTGCAAACGGACGAGAGTTTAGAGATTTTATTGACCAAATAAAATTTTTTGAAGTACTCTTCAAAAAAGAAAAATTATCAGACATTTGAGATTCTTCTTATGGATTCTTTGCGAACGATCTCGTTCTTTAACACTGTAATTTCAGACTCCTTCTATGAATGTTGGTTTTAAGGTTATTGTGTCAGAGAATATAGGTTTGGAATCTCTTAAATATTTTTTCTCTCAAATGAGGCTCAAATAATTAATAGGCAATTAGAGGAGATCATGTTTGTCCTCTTAAACATTTAGATTCATTAGTATAAAAAGACACAGTAAAAACTCACTTTGATTTATCATTTGACACGGAATCAAACAAATACTCAATTATAAGCTAACATAATTTTCTTATATTATTCTCCGTGAACGTTCTCTAGTAAATAATTGTAGAAGTGGGCGGGGAGACATCCCCTTATTTCTGAGAACTCTTGTTATTATCCTTGGATTTACGAGGTATTTAACCCCTTGTGAAATAGTGCTCATGGCAAATACTATGGTATGTAAAACTGCACAGCCGAAGTTCTCCTAGAATGAAATAAGTATAGAGCTATCTTACAAGTTGCAAAAATTTCTCCAAATACTGCAATTCATGAACTTAAGAGGAACAAAAGAGCAAACTACAGAGTTTGCATTTGAATAAACAGGCCAGAAAGCTTAGTATGAACGATCTTTATTAAGCTTAGTATTAATGATCTTTTCAAATTAATTAAGCAACCGAAAGTATTTTATCTTGGACTTCTCAGAAAGTAATGTGAAACATCTGTACTGCATGGTGCTGTTAAAACAGGTTTTGAATCTTTTCTAATTCTCTCAAATTTGCATATCCTGTTGCTGAAAAAAGTTTAATAAACGGAAAAAAGAACTGCAAGTAAAATAACCACCAACTTTATAGTAAACAAGAGACAGGATATAAACTTCAGGAAGGAATCGAAGTCACATTAGATCTATAGTAGTACCAAACTATAAAACCACTAAGAGATAAACAAACTATTCAAAGTTGTAACCATAGCAAACAAAAACCGCCTGCCATGAATGTTTAAAATAATCTCCTCACAGAGTAAATGGACATGGGACCATATGCAGTAACAGATTACCATCTTAAGAATATTTGTATGTTATCTTAGCAATACTTTTAGAAACAAGAAAATGAACCGCCTCGAGCACAGAGGAACTAAATAAAAGCTCCTAAACTTACATGCCAAACTCGAAAGGGAACAAGGAACAAGAATTTCAAATAATAATTTAGAAGCAATGCTACCTATATCAGTTATTTAATCATATTACAATCTTGAGTGCACAGATGAACCATAGGCAGCAAGTATCTATATTCACGGATACCATGTTGAAAGGACAAAAATACTCGATTAGAAATGAGTAACTAAATAAAGAATTGGATCTGGACACCCAAGACGCAATAAATAAAGAACTGGAAAGAAAACGACAAATAACAGGAGCCGCAAAGATGAGTAGAATAAAGAAAGCATCAATCAGTGAACGTGACCCCAGGTCTTTGTGGACACTGTGGCCAGGTTTAATAAAACAACATATCCAACTGCAGAATACAAAAGAAAATTTTCCTGTACTTTCACCCCTACAAGTGGTCCACCAATTCATCCCCACCTTCACGCGCAAAGGAAGTAGCCACTTTTGTTCTTGACCATCACCCAAATCTTAAGCAAAAAGCACCACCGACAACTCTTTTATTCTTTTTTTAATAAAACCCATTTTTCTAGGTCCAAAACGGATGACCAGTGTTCCATCAATTTGCCAATCTTTATCCCATTAACAACACAAACTGATAATACAAATACCCACCTACTTTCCAAAAGAAATCATTTGAGTTCACGTGGTACCTTTCGAAAATAGTTCGGTGAAGAGCAGCTGTTCGCACCGAACAAAACGCAGGTCACGATGGGTCCAAGAAGCAAACCTGAGTTCACGGCGGGATTTGTCTTCGGTGACCTTCACGTCGAGATCTGTCTTCGGCGAAGTTCCGGATTTCTATTCGGCGAAGTTGGGTCCTTAGGGTTCGGGGAAATTTGGGGAAATTTCGGGGGGTGGTCCTTAGGGTTTGGAAGAAATTTGGGGGGGTGGTTCGAAATTGCGCGAAACTAATTTGGGGATTTTGAGGCATTTTAGGGATTTCGGCTTCGAATTATACACGTGCCTTCGTATTATTATTTTTCTAATTTTTAAACGTGCCATGTCAGCAAACACGTGTCTTCTGTTAGCCAAGTCAGCAATTCCGTCCATTAAGTTGACGGCTGGACTCTTCTGGGAATAGGGTCAAACCCAGGGGTTTTTTAAAGGAAATTCATACCCTAAGGACTAAATTGGGAAAAGGGTCATACTGAAAGGGTCCCCAAGGAAGACCTTGGACTGAACGGCTAAGAGGAGGAGGATAGCACGCGAGATGCAGCGCCAATGACACTCATGGGCGCCTTTGAGACCCCCACAGCGCGCGCGGCAGGAGCACATGACAAGCCCACAGCGCGCGCAGCCGAGGCACTACAGACAAGCCATGACATCAGCATGCGCGCGCGTGAGCAAGGCACACCGGCACCACTAACAAGCCATGGCAGCCCAGCAATGCCCACGCCCAGCAAGCAAGTCAGTCAGCCGCAGACATGCCATGACAAGCTCATGGCCACCACATGGCCTTGCCATGACTTAGCACCACAGCAGGGCCCTGGCCCCCAGCCAAGCCAAGCAGTAGCAGAGGGCCAAGAGTGGCTAACCACAGCAGCCACCGCCGGCGGCGGAGCACCACCACCCTTAGCGGTGACCGAAGGGGAAGTGACGAGCATGACCTTGGGAGTCGGAGGAGCATCACCACCCAAGGAGGAGCATGACGGCGGCGCCACCGTGTAGGGCGGCGGACGACGACGAGATCAGCATTTGCAGAGATTGCCCTTGATTATGGTAGTGATTCAATAAATCTTATCTTCTAGAATTAGATGTTTCTAGAAGATTATCTTTCCTTTTTGAGTTTTGATGTTTTAGGAATGTATCATCAAATCTCCTTGATTCTTGGAATTATTTCCTTAGAATCTTGAAGATTTGATTTAGATTAATTTGATTTGATTTGATTAGGGTTTTGTAAGCTCCTGAGAAGGCCTATATAAGCACTCCTCAGGAGCATTAGAATTCATTCAGAGAAAAGTTGAGTAGTGAGAGCTAGAGAGCTTTCTGAGAGTGGCCAGACATAGGCACGTTTATGCCAGTAGACTTGGGGGCTAATAACCTCTTAAGGTTGGCGTGCTTGGGCTAATAACACTTGTACGATTGTTCTTGTGTTATTGTGGTTCGAAGGACTAATAATCCTAAGACCACGTTCTTCGTAATAAGAGTGAAGTATTATTCATTTGTTGAGTGTTTTGATCCTAAATTCTACGCTCGTGTGTTACTAGAAATGGTTCGGGAGGATCGATTACTGTGTTGGAGCGGATCGCGTGGAGGAGTTGGTGATTGTTATAGAGTCCTAGACCGGGAACCCTAACACATACCCCAGGGACGTACGAAGCATTTTAACCTTATATATAATATGGTCCGGTATTTGCTAAAAAAAAAATTGTAGAAGTAGGCGGAGCCGGGAGGAAAATCTCGTTGGAGTGAGCTCCTCCCATTTTAATAAAGAAGAAAAGGGGTGACAGGTGATCGTTAGGTGTAGGAATTAATGTATTATGTAGAGACGGTTGGGCAATCGGTCCCGTGTTCGGTGTTCCTGACTGTACCTGATTTTTGTGTTTGTTTAGCTGATATAACTTTGAGATTTTTTTTTTCTAAGCTCGTGGATATAACTATGATTGATGTTTTATCAATAATAAATTTTAGCATGTGGATGTGTGACTCTAACTGGAAAAGCTGAGAGTAACTTCTTGTCTTTTCTGGGAACGTCATACCCGAAAGGGGCGGTGACTCCTATGGACTGACTTCTTTTTATTTTTTCGGGCTTCCGTTCCCTATCAGAATTTTATTATTGCCGTTTTGGTTGGAAAGGTAACAGAACGATACACAACTTTGAAGTGAGTAGAATTTGTTTTTGGAGGAGGAAGGAGAAAAGCAGAAGGAAAGGAGGAGCTGACGATGGTGACGGAAGAGGATAGCAAAAGGGGGAGGAAGCCGCAATCACAGCCGCAGCCGAGGGTATTTAAGGGAGGTGAAGAATTTGAATCGAATAGACTGCATTCAGTAGTTGCGCTGGGGATATGACTGGGAGCCATCCATTTCAACCTCGCTTTGCTCTTCTTTTCCTTCTTCCTTCCCCTGTCTAAAACCTTTTTGTTCGTGTTTTTTCTGGCCCTTCCCAGTTTTTTTTATTTATTTTTTTTTCTCTCAATCTATCTTTTACTGTTGTTTTCAAATTCGCTGTATTTTGAATTTAATCAGGGTATTCGGAATGCTTGCAATATTTATGTTCATTCCCGTTGACGACAACAGCGGATTGGGCCATAGATTGTCCAGGTCTTCTACTTTTTTCCTTCCCCTCTTCACAGTTCTCCTGTCTTTTATTCCGTTATTATCATTGTTTGCATAACATCCCTTCGATTTGTTTTATAACGGATATTAAAGCGAGGATATTTTATTTGCAGGTATATATGTAAGCATGTTTGCCATTACTTCCCAGTGACTCTGCATGTAGAGGATATACAATCCTTCCGTGCTGATCGTCCTTATGGTTTGCACCATTCATCCTTCATTTTTTTTTCCGGTTTATGTTCTTTGTCAACTGGTTTCGTTGTCCCATCTCAATGTTCTTTTTACTTTTCTTTTTTCTGCTCTCATCCTCAATTAAAATGAGGGGATATTTGAGATAAGGCATCTTCGTTACATCATGAATAAATCGGTGATCTGCCCCTTCATCAAGTTGATTGCCAAGAAAGGACACGTTTAGCTACCTGACCCCAGTCTATTTGGATCGACGGCTTTCTGGTGGCAATCCCAACCTTGGAAATTACGGAATCAGATGGTCGCAATTGATAAGAGTTTTTAGACCCATTGCACGCATTTTTTTTAACCTTTCATTGCAAGTATTTTACTAGTTGAATCCAACTATCTTCAAATACCTACATACAGGAATTATCTTTCACACACAAGATAATGAATTAAGAACCGAACTTGACTTCATGGTCCGATTATCTAGGCAAAGACATGTGCACACCAAGGTGTAATTTTGAACGCTATGTTTCTCAGATAGTTTGTGAGTTTTGGTAGTATTTGCGCTTAGTACAGTTTGGTGAACAAGTTGAGCTTTGAGAACTTTGACCTTGCACAACCTAAAATGCTAGCTTGTGCTTAGCATTTGCTTGCTTTGTTAGACATAAGTCAAGAGAGTGGTTATTGGGGTCATTTCAGTTTGCCCATGGAATTAAATTTACTAAGCAGTCTGTGCCACAGTTTTTTATGGAGCTTTAGCGCTGTAGTTGGCCCAATAATATTTGATGGTTTGTTTCTCGTTGTTTTGATAACATAATAAACTTTTTTCTATTCTTCATGCAGTCTTTGGTTATGAACCACATTCAGTTCTACCCATTGGCGTTGTTGCTCTCGCTCACTTCACAGGTTTCATGCCTCTTCCAAAGATAAAGGTCCTTGCTAGTAGTGCTGTAAGATTTTTTACCCTGAAGTTGTTGTATAGTTTTCTTGGAGCCCACCTCTATGTTCAGAGTCACTCTACATATCTGAAAATGGTTAGGTGTTCTACACACCTTTTTTGCGGCACATATGGACATGGTTGGGTCTTACACCTGCAACGAAGAAAAATTTCATCTCCCTCTTAGAAGCTGGTTACAGTTGCATCATAGTGCCAGGGGGAGTGCAAGAGACATCTCTTCTGGAGCGTGGTTCTGAGGTTTAACCCTTTTATCCCTTCCTTATGTTGTATGTTTATGAGGGATGACTCATGCATTTCTGTATTAAAATATTAGATAATAATTGAACACCGCAGGTTGGTAAAAACTTTGGTTTCTTGAAATTTTTCTTAGCTACACACTTAACATTATTCCTTCTCTTAATTTGATCATAGATCTCTCTCTCTTTCTCCCTCGCAGACACACCCACCCATGCACACACATGTGCATGCTTTGTGTTTGTGCATGAGCATGCATGCATATGTACTTGCAGATGTACATATAACTTCTTCTTCTTCTTTTTTCGCGAACCTTCCGCTGTAGATTTTCTAATTTGCTGCTATCGTAGATTGCCTTCCTCAAGACAAGAAGAGGATTTGTGCGTATAGCCTTGGAGACAGGCTGCCCTCTGGTTCCAGTTTTCTGCTTTGGTCAGGTATTGGTTCTTAATACGTAGACATGTTTTTCACCCGTTGGCGCATCTACACAGTTATTTCATATTTGAAGTAGAACTTCACAATTTCAATAGCTGTTTTGTATGTGATTCGCATTTAATGGTTTTTGCTTTGTTAGTCCATCATCGTACTGTTGCAATTGTTGTGTGACTATTTTGATTAAGTTATTACTGGTACTCCATGGCCCCATATGTCAATTACTTATGATCTTGTTGATTAATTTTGCTTTGTTCATTCATGCTTTTTGCTTTACCCTTTAACAGTTAATTTATTCCTCTCTCGTTTCCTCAATTTTGCAACAGTCACACGTGTATAAGTGGTGGAAGCCAAGCGGGAAGTTCTTCCTGCACTTTTCTAGAGTTATCAAGTTCACCCCATTATACTTCTGGGGAATTTGGGGGTGTGTATAATTCTCTTTATATGTTGAATTCTTCTCTGTATTTGGCTTATCCTCACACTCTTCTGCTTCTTTCCTCAATTCTGTTTATTTCTTGAATGCACTTGCTTGAGAATAGATCTGTAGTAAAATCATGTGGAAATCTGCAGAGTTGGCAATTACTTGAGGCGACTCTTCTCTTTTGCAGATCTCCGTTGCCCTTCAGACATCCAATGCATGTAGTAGTGGGTACACCAATGGAGCTTAAGAAAAATCCACATCCCAGTATGGAAGAGGTATGAATGCCACTGCTTTGTTTGGCCATGTTGGCTTGATATTCCAGTAGATATAACTCACAAAGGTAGAGTATTTAATGGATGCTAATTAGCTCACAAAAAAGATAATGGGTGCTGCAAAATTCTGCAGAAAACAGAGGAATAACGGGAGAAGAAGCTACAAATCAGATGGCCTTTTTTCTTTTTTCTTTTTTTTCTCTCCTACCTTTTTCAACTTGTTTTTTTCGATACACATGGACAATTTCGACATTTCACCAAACACTAACCAAAGTAAGAAGCATAACCGTAGTTTAACTAAACTAGGTAGAAAGTGCTATACAGCACATTAACCCATAACATTCTCTCCCTTAATGCGCTGCTCTTGAACTCCTAGCACCTCTCTTGGCTGCTAGAACTTCTCTTTGGAAGTGCTTTCTTCCTTTCTTTGTTTCAACCCCAATGCTGCCTTTTCCCATCACTTTCGTCAATGCACCATTTCCCATAGTCACTTTGGAATCGACTGTGATATCCCTGTACATAAAAATGTCTTTTTCTGGTGTCATATGATTGTCCAGGAACCACACCTCATTCTACTTTTCGGAGACATGTTGACATGCATAAAAAAAAAATTCCCTTTCATTCTTCCCTTCATTGTTGATTATTGTTCAACCTACAATCTTCTTGGTTTTTACAAAACTTTAACCTTTTGTGAGGAGCCTTTGCCACTTGGTTTCCTGTCATAGTTACCTCCACCTCTTTCTCTTTAGCTTCTCTAAATGAGTTCCTTTTACCTCGATGATATGTTGATGGTTTCCTTTCACACTTTTCAGAGTTGACATTGAGTTTAGATTGAAATGCACTGTCAAATGACCTTTTGGAGTGTCGTTCCAATCTTTGCTCTTGAGATTTTTAAGGGACCTATCAATCCCAATTTAGAAAG
This sequence comes from Myrica gale, assembly GCA_963930655.1. NCBI lineage: Eukaryota > Viridiplantae > Streptophyta > Magnoliopsida > Fagales > Myricaceae > Myrica > Myrica gale. Next base: position 24,968,502 of record OZ005614.1, on the reverse strand, counting down.
TTCCTTTTTTACTTCAATAACAGCCAGCATGGAGTCAAATTTTTCAGGCAAGCCTTTCAATAGTTTTTCAACAATTCTACTATCAGTAATGTCTCCACCGTAAGCTTTTCTTTGATTTGCTAGCTCCTAGAATCTAGTTGAATAACCTTTCATATTCTCATTTTCTTTCATCCCCGTACTCTCAAAATCTGTTCTAAGAGATTTAAGTTTGATATTCTCACTTTTTTCTCTCCTTGAAACTCTTCTTGGAATGTTTCCTATGCTTCCTTGGCTGTTTTTGCTCATGATAACTGGAAAAATAGCTTCTGAAACACCTCTTTGAATCATTCAAACAACTCCTGCATCTTTGCTTTTGGTCTCCTTAACTCTTTTTGCTGAGTTTCTATTAAATTTGAGGTGGACTCAGGGATTTGATACCCGTATTCTACCAGGTCCTATAAATCAATATAAATAAACAACGTTCTCATCTTTATGCTTCAGGAATCATAGCTCTCACGAGAAAAAAAAAAATCGAGTCTGAACACTGCTCCATTCGACACTAACAGTTGCCATATTTCGTCCTCAAAATCCTCTTCTTTTTCTTCAATCTTCTGCCTTCAGATTCCTCTCTGAAGTGGCTCCTGTACCACTTCTTGTGGCTGGATATTCCAGCAGATAACTCACAAAGATATTAATGATTCTGCCAATCAGCTCCCAAAAGAAATGTGTGGCAATGTTCTGCAGAAATACTGAGGAATAACATGGGAGAAGAAGCTACCAGTGAGATGGTCTTTTTTGCATGTTCTCTCATACGTTTCAGCAGTACTGCAAGCCCATGTATTCAACTTTTTCAACACCTTTTACAGCATACATATGGACCATTTCTAAATCTTTCTTTTCACGTAGCACTAACAAAAGTAACAAGCATAACCATAGTTCAACTAAACTATGTACAAAGTGCTCTACAGCACATTAACTTATAACAGAGCATAATATATGTGCATTTTTCACCAGTCACCCCTGCCCCCTTCTCAAAAGATAGATACATCCCTTAACCACAACTTTCCATCCATAGTGGGTTCCTAGGCCTCCACCTTTTGAAATGTGGAGAGCTTTCACTTGGCCTCAGAGGCTAGCTTGCTTTGGACCACAGTTATATCCCTTGCATTGATCTTCTAAAGCGTGAGGTATTTGAATGCTTAAACAATCAACAGGAAAGGGATTTTAGCCTGAGAGCAGGTGGGGGGAGGAAAGGGGAACTTTAGTTAAACTGAACAGGGTTTTTGAATGCTTAAACAATCAACAGGAAAGGGATTTTAGCCTGAGAGCGGGTGGGGGGAGGAAAGGGGAACTTCAGTTAAACTGAACAGTAGTTTATTGAGTCATAGCTTCCTCTTCTTCTTCTTCTTTTCCCCAGTCTAATATTGTTGGGCCATAGCATGTCATTGTTAATATGTTTTGCTTATTGACTTGAGGGGCTATTTCTGATGCTAAAAAAGAAATGCACTGCCTCAAGCTGCACTATATATTCTTATGGCAATATGAGGAGAGTCCACTTGTGAATGGAATCCCTGGGCCTTGCGAGCTACTCAAGCTATACAAGTTCAAAATCTACAGGGGAAAATTTGTTTCAGTGTAGTTGTCTGGTTTTGCTTTTCAGGTCAGTGAAGCCCATAGTCAGTTTGTTGAAGCACTTCAAGATCTCTTTGAAAGGCACAAAGCTCGGGTTGGTTATGCCGATCTTCAACTGAAAATTCTTTGACTGCATCTTAATTTGTACTCCTCGTGCTCCCTAATTTACAATTCGATTGTGTTTGATTACACAGAAAAATAAGGTTTCTTTGATTCTTGGCTGAACATGATCGTAACTTTAAAAAGTGGAGCTTTTTCGTACGAATATGGAGAGAGTACTTAGTTTTACTTTTTTTTCCCTTTAATCAAGATAGAATTGCATTTTTTATTTGTTTTACTCAAGACTTCCTTTATTCATCAACTCAAAGTCATACGCAATCAAGGGAGTTGGAACCCCGCATACTATTAGGCTATGTGGAGCTTGGTTTACTATATTTGACCCGGACAGTACTCGATCCGATAATAGCGTGTACGGTTTAAGAAGGGAGACGGGAGGCCTTAGCTGATAGGGTGCTTGGGGCCAAGCCCGGTAAGACAGGGGAGACCAGTATGCTTGTATGCCCGGGATGACCGGGGACAAGCTTGGTAGGCTTGTTATACCCGGCTAACTTCCAGGCACTGCAATAACCTGGGATGCTCTGTATGTTGTTCTTCTTCTTTTTTTTGCTTCTCACGTTATTCCGCAAGTAGGGAATCGAGTATTTTTTTTCCTACAACTGGTATTAGAGCCAGGTTCGGCTTGGGGTAAAAGCGATTGCGAAAGAAGAAAATATAGGTATTGAGAAGTTTGACGGCACAGATTTTGGTTACTAGAAGATGCAAATTGAAGACTATCTGTATGGCAGGAAACTACATTTGCCTCTGTTAGGGGAGCAACCAAAAGATATGGAGGACGACTAGTAGGCCCTGCTTGATCGACAGGTGCTGGGTGTTGTCCGATTAACTTTGTCGAGGTTAGTAGTGCACAACGTTGTGAAGGAGAAGACCACGGTAGGTCTCATGGTGGCTTTGGCAGGTATGTATGAAAAGTTGTATGCTAACAAGAAGGTGCACCTGATGAAGAAGCTTTTTAACCTGAAGATGGCGGAAGGTACCTCTGTTGCACAACATCTCAATGAGTTCAACACAATCACGAATCAGTTGTCCTCAGTAGAGATCGATTTTGATGATGAGATTCGTGCGTTGATTCTGTTGGCTTCGTTGCCAAATAGTTGGGAGGCGATGAGGACGATAGTAAGTAATTATGTCGGAAAAATAAACTCAAATACGAAGATATTAGAGATCTTGTTTTGAGTAAGGAGGTTCGAAGACGAGATTTTGGTGAAGTCTCAATTTCTGGTGCTGCCCTAAACCTTGAGACGAGAGGTAGAGATCATGACAAGAATTTTGGCCGTGGGAGGTCAAAATCCAGAAAAGGCTGAACCAATTCCAAGTTCGGTCACCAGGCAAAGTGTTGGAATTGTGTCAAGATAGGTCACTTGAAGAAGAATTGCTGGGAAGCGAAGAAGGAAAAACAGAAAGACTCCGCAAATGTAGTGGAAAATGTTTTACTCATCTCCGTTTATAGTCTCATTGACTCTTGGGTATTGGATTCAGGAGCTTCCTTTCATACTACATCAAGGCGCGAAATCTTGGAGAATTATGTTGCTGGAGATTTCAGAAAGGTGTAACCAGGCAAAGTGTTGGAATTGTGTCAAGATAGGTCACTTGAAGAAGAATTGCTGGGAAGCGAAGAAGGAAAAACAGAAAGACTCCGCAAATGTAGTGGAAAATGTTTTACTCATCTCCGTTTATAGTCTCATTGACTCTTGGGTATTGGATTCAGGAGCTTCCTTTCATACTACATCAAGGCGCGAAATCTTGGAGAATTATGTTGCTGGAGATTTCAGAAAGGTGTATCTGGCTGACAGTACGCATTGGGGTACACATATTCGGTATGGAAGTTGAAGAGGTTCGACACATTCCAAAGTTAAAGAAGGATTTGATCTCTATGGGACAACTTGATGAAGGGCATGCAATTAACTTTCATGGGGGAAAGTGGAAGGTCAACATGGGAGCTAGGGTTGTGGCTCATGGAGATAAGACTGACACTCTTTACATGACCACAAGGAAAATGGATATTGTTGCAATTGCAGATGCGAAGCTTTATGGCATTGTAGGCTTGGTCGTATGAGCGAGAAAGAGATGAAAGTACTTTTGTCTAAAGGTAAATTACCAGACCTGAAATCAGTGAGCTCTAATTTGTGCAAAAATTGTATTTTGGGGAAGCAGAAAAATATCAATTTCCTGAAGATTGGCAGGACACCGAAGTCTGAAAGACTGGAGCTGTTGCATACAGACTTGTGGGAACTCTCTCCAGTGGCATCTCTTGGAGGCTCGCGATACTACATAACATTCATTGATGATGCAAGCAGAAAGGTATGTGTCTATTTCTTGAAAAATAAATATGATGTATTTGATTGTTTTAAGAAGTGGAAAGCCATGGTAGAAACATAAACTAGTTTGAAGCTGAAGGCTTGAGATCAGACAATGGAGGAGAATACACTGATATGGATTTCAAGGAGTATTATGTTGTAAACGGGATTATGATGGATAAAACTATTCATGGGACGCCGCCGAAGATTGGCGTGACAGAGCGCATGAACATAACTCTTTGTGAGCGTGCAAGAAGTATGAGACTGCACTCTGGGTTACCAAAAACTTTCTGAGCAGATGCGGTGAGCACGACTGCTTACCTCATCAATCGAAGGCCGTCAGGTCCCTTAGACTACAGATTGCCAGAAGAGGTATGAAGCGGAAAGAAGGTAAACATTTCGCAATTAAAAGTTTTTGGATGTTTTTCATATATCCATATTGAGTCTGATGCTAGAATCAAGCTTCATGCTAAGTCTAAGAAGTGTTTCTTTATTGGCTATGGAGATGAGGAGTTCGGTTATAGGTTTTGGGATGATCAAAACCGAAAAATTATTAGAAGTCGCAATGTGATTTTTAATGAGCAGGTTGTATACAAAGGCAGGTCAAATGCAGAATCTGATGTCGCAGAGTCGGAATCTGATTGTGCAGAGCCGAAACTGAATGAGTCTGAGTATGTCAACTCAGATGAGATCGTCGAAGATATCATCCATAACGAGAATCAAGTAGATACAGATCCACAACCATGGGTTGAACAGATTATACCTACAGCTATTGTTAGAAGGTCTTCCAGAATCAGTAGGCCTCCACAATGGTTTTCACCCTCCATGTTCTATATCTTGTTGACTGATGGTGGAGCGTGGAGAGCCAAAGACTTATGATGAAGCCTTGCAGATTGAAAGTTCAATCAAGTGGGAGTTAGTCATGAAGGATGAGATAAATTCATTGATGATTAACAAGACATGAGAGTTGACTAAACTTTAACGAAGAAAGGCTCTGCATAATAAATGGATGAACAGGATAAAGGATGAGAATGATGGTAGCAAGCGCTACAAGGTCCGGTTGGTGGTAAAAGCATTCCAACAAAAGGAATGAATTGATTATACTGATATATTCTCTCCGGTGGTGAAAATGACAACCATCAGAATGGTACTTGCAATGGTGGCAGGCGAGAATCTACATCTTGAACAAATAGACGTGAAGACACATTCCTTCATGGCGATTTGGATGAAGATTTTTACATGCATCAGCCACAGGGGTTCTCACTACCGGGGAATGAGAATATGGTATGCAAACTAAGGAAGAACTTGTATGGCCTAAAACAAGTTCCAAGACAATAGTACAAGAAATTTGATATTTCATGTGTAGTACTGGGTTCACGAGGTGCAATGCTGATCATTGTTGTTATGTGAAAAGTTTTGTGAATTCTTATATCATCTTGTTGCTATATGTAGATGATATGCTTGTGGCAGGTTAAACCATGAAGGAGATTGGCAATCTCAAGAAGCAGTTGTCTGAGCAACAGTTTGTAACGGAGGATTTGGGTGCTGCAAAACAAATCCTAGGTATGAGAATCATCAGGGATAGGGCCAAAGGGATATTGGAACTTTCACTGGCCGAGTATGTGAATAAGGTCCTTAGCAAATTTAGCATGGATGGAGCTAAATCAGTAAGCACACCTTGGGTAGTCATTTCAGACTAACTAAAGATCAGTCACCGAAGACAGAGGAAGATAAGGCCTACATGAGAAAAGTATCATACGCCTTGGTTATCGACAGTTTGATGTATGATGTGGTCTGTATAAGACCGGACATTGCCCATGCAATGGGAGTTATGAGTAGATACATGAGTAACCCAGAAAAGTAGCATTGGGAAGCGGTCAAGTGGATCTTAAGGTATTTGAAAGGTTCATCAGATAAATCTCTTTGCTTCACAGCAGGAGACTTACAGTTGCAGGGCTACGCGGATGCCGATTTAGCAAGTGATATTGACAGTAGGAAGAGTCTGTCGGGTTTGTGTATACTCTTGGTGGTATAGCTATTTGTTGGGCCTCAAAGTTGCAGAAGATTGTTGCTCTCTCCACAACGGAAGCCAAGTATGTAGCCGTGACAGAAGTTGAATCGGAGATGGTTTGGTTACAAGGATTCTTGGATGAGTTGGGTAAGAAGAATGAAATGGGCATTCTACACAGTGATAGTCAGAGTGTTATTTTTATTGCAAAGAACTCGCGCGTATCATTCGAGGACAAAGCATATCCAGTTGAGGTATCATTTTATTCGCTCTCTTCTTGAAGATGAATTGTTGACACTTGAGAAGATATGTGGAAAGGAGAATCCAGCGAACATGTTAACAAAATCTGTGACAGTTGAGAAACTGAAGTTGTGTGCAGCTTTAGTTGGTCTTCAAGCTTGAGGACAAGGGAAAGAGTTGCAGCGATGGTAGAGACAGGAGCATGAGAAGGAGGGCAATGGTGGTGATTTGGACCAGTCTCCAAGTGGGAGATTGTTAGGCTATATGGATAAGAGCATGTACGGTTAAAGAAGAGAGACGCGGAGGCCTGGGCTGATAGGGTGCCTGGGGACAAGCCAGGTAAGATAGGGGAGACCAATATACCTGTATGTTCGGGATGATCGGGGACAAGCCTGGTAGGCTCGGTATACTCGGCTAAACTCTAGGTGCTGCGATAACCCGAGATGCCTTGTATGCCCTGGGTATTTTTGGCCATGTGGCATTTTTTTGGTCAAGCGGCCCCCCATGTCCTATATATGTGGCACTCAGGGTTAGGGTTTTAAAATAATGAGAAAAAAGTTTGTCTTTTTGCGTCGTTCTATGTATGACGACTGCCTTCTTGTACTTTGCTCATCTATAGTGACATCACCGCAACTCTGTGGACGTACCTCACATTGAGAGAACTACGAAAATCTGTGTCGTGTGATTTGTTCTTCAATTTTTTTTGCTTCTCACGTTATTCCGGAAGTAGGGAATCGAGTATTTTTCCCTACACATACAGTCAAGAAAGTATTAAGTACTCCATAACAAAGAGGTAGTCTCCGGAATTAATTTTAGAGGCAGATCATCAAGTAAGGTGGTGCACCAAACCATTTGATAGGAGAGATCACAGTTGAAGAATCCCCCTTCAATAATGACATATGTAAAGCCTCTCCTTTGAGCTTACTTAAGACCAACATGGGCAGCTGCAACCTTCGCTTCTACCGGGGACAAAGATGCAATCTTCAGCGCCGAAGCTCCTTTAAACTCACCATGACAATTCCGAAACATAGCTGCTGCCACAGTGAAGGTGTCTCGTACAGCAGCGTCAGCGTTGACTTCAATCGATGGGTAGGGGGAGCCTGGGAGGACACCACACCTGGACCGGGTCAGCCTTCTCCTTACTATTCCAGGCCTCCTAATGAACCATACTCAACTCTCCTGACCTGCTCTGCAAGCTCCCACGCCATTGATATGACGTGGTTTAATAGAAACCGGATTGTGCATGGACAAACTTATTTGTTCGAATATATAGTCCGTCTTTAAATGTAGTAGAACAGTAGAAATGAAAGATAAAGATTCATTTTAATTGGTTGTTCGAATGATCCAATTCTAAAAGAGATTAGCACACCATATATTGAATATATACTATCTACACTATTCATAATTAATACTGAACCGTCCAATTCGACAGCAAATAAAAGATGATTCTGATCTGAAAATGAGTCCATCCATTTGCCTGGTGATCTTTGATGGAAAGCATCTTCCATCAAAAGCCATCTATGGATGGTGAGCAAGGCATTGTATATCGGTTCAACATAGAGTATTGAATTGCCTTTCAGACTCGACGTGTGGACAAAATGCCAATTTCAATATGCAAGTTTTTCTTATTGGCAACCATTTACGTAAAAGCAAAACAAGTTCTTCTTTGGACGAGACGAGACCCTCTCTCTACTTTTTCCTCTCTTAATCATCTACCAGTCAACTGCACAGAGACACAGAGACGTTTCTCTCTCTCTTTTTTGACACAAAGACGTCTCTTAAATCATGACGAAAGAAATAGACATGCATGCCGATATACTCACGCGCACAAGCACAAAGATACACAGAAAGATGTAATTTAATTTAAATCTCAGTTTTTTATTCCTAACTTCCCCAAAGAGTAAAAAACTAGTACCCCAGCAATCACGATCAAGAGTTTTTCTAATTGTTTGTTCGCCCCGGGTTTCTGTCTCATGCCAAGCGCACTTGTTCGCCCCTGGTTTATTAATTCTATTCTAAGCAACTAACGAGATATAACCAACAGCTGAAATATGGCGTTTAAAAGAGTCTATAAATAAATAAATATATATATATATATATATATATATATATATTTCAAAAATTTTGATTTTGGGACATGTTTGCTTACATATGTATTTGGTAAAATAAGTGGAGCTTTAATTGACGGAGGGAGACAAGAATTTTAAAGCGACTCTAAAATGGTATAAATTAAGCGATTTACACTTTTCCCATAAAAAATTATATGGATTGAACAAGTACTGTTCTTATGTTCACCGTTCGGTCACTGCCTTTGGGCTCTTGGACAACCTGCTCAACCGATTTGCCTGAGCCACCACCAGCGGCCCCGACCTCGATCAATTCGTCGGCCTTCTGTCGGTTCGGTCAAATTTGACCTGAGCTTCAGAGGGAGAGGGAGAACAGGTGCCAGTAGGGTTCGACGAAACGACGTGAGGCTGTGAGCGAGAGAGGGAGAGGAGAGGCGGGGGAGGGGGAGGGGAGCCGCTACTTAAAATCCATGTCTAGCTTTTTTTGGCAGGCAGGCTTAGCACATTCCCCCCCCCCCCCCCCCCTTAATCATCGATTCATCGAAATATTGCTTTTTTGCGAGTCTGTGACGATGAAGGTAGCAACTTACACAATGAAAAATTAATCATAATAAGGAACGATAAACTAATAGATAAGATCTAAAACAAAGTTAAGATATTAATCGTAATGATCAGTTTTATAATTATAGGAAGGAATTAGTTTCATATCATTGCTTTCTTATTCGCTCACTATTCTTTTGGCCAGAGTGGCGCTCCACTTATAATAGGAATTAATGTAGAGACGTCGTACCGGAGAAATGATTTGCTGACGATATTAAAATAAATGGCGGCGGAGTAACAAGGAGTGCAGGAAGAGAGCATAATATGCAATACGGTATTATTTTAATTAGCCAATACGTAGCATATTGCACGGGAAAAGTGATTCTTGATGACCAGTGAATATACTGAAGTTGAGGTTGCAATTTCTGAATTGAAGCACTCTTTGCTACTTAAAGAACATTGATCCTACAATGATATTATCTATCCTCAGTGCTTCTGAAGCTACAAATTCAAGATTTTTTATTTGTTGTGTTAGAGGAGGTTGGGATTCCCCCACGAATGGTGGGCTGGATCGTAGAATGTATTTCTTCGGCTACTTTTCCATTAATGTAAATGGAAGCCTTTGTGGTTTTTTCAAGGGGAAGAGGGGCCTCCGACAAGGCGATCCTATGTCGCCTTATCTATTTTCCCTTGTTATTGAAGCTTTTTCAGGCCTAGTGGAGATTGCTACCAACCGTGGCCCTTTCAACTATCATTGGAGATGCAGCAAGGCGAAAACAACTCATTTGTGCTTTGCATATGATTTATTGATGTTTTCAAAGGGGGATATCCAATCTGTTTCTATTTTGCATCACTGCTTGAGTAAGTTTGGCAGTATGTCTGGTTTAGTTCCTAACCCAGCAAAAAGCTAGGTGTTTACATGTGGGGTGAATTCTGGAGTTCAAGGAAGGATGATTGAGATGTTGAGTTTTGCTGTTGGGACCCTTCCGGTGAGGTACTTGGGTGTCCCACTTATTTCTTCAAGACTTAAAACATCTGATTGTCAAGAATTGTGCGACAGGATCCTTGCAAGGATTAAAAGTTGGGTCAATAACTATTTTTCATATGCTGGTAGATTGCAGCTTATTAAATCAGTACTTATTGCCATCCAAACCTATTGATCATCATTGTTCATGCTTCCGAAAGAAGTTATTTTCTTAATCGAGCAGATGATGCGCAAGTTTCTGTGGAAGGGGGCTCAACTTGGAAGAGGAGGAGCGAAAGTGGCATGGAATGAGGTATGTCGGCCAAAAAGAGAAGGGGGATTGGGCATTCCAGATTTGAGAAACTGGAACTATGCAGCTCTTGTGAAACATTTATGGCATCTTCTTACTAATCCAATGGATTCTATATGGGTGAAATGGTGTAATGATTATTTAATTCGGGGTAGATCTCTTTGGGACCTCCGTATCCCTGGGAATAGCTCGTGGAGCTGGAGGAAGTTACTACAGCTCAGGCCCTTCGTAAGGCATTATTTTAAGCATGTCCCTGGTCACTCTGTTTGTTGGGCTCTCACTGGGGATGACAACTTCACCACCTCCAGTGCATTGCAGCTTTTTCAAGGCACCCGTGAAAAGGTCCCGTGGAATCAGATTGTTTGGTTCAATGGCTATATACCAAGATGTTCTTTTATTCTATGGTTGGCAATTCGAAACAGATTATACACACAATGCAGATTGAAGGAGATGGGCCTTCTTACTAACACTAAATGCACATTTTGTGCTTTGGAGGAGGAAGACATGAATCATCTCTTTTTTGAGTGTACGTTTCTCAAAACGAATTTGGTGGCTCATTAATGACAAGTGCTCCCTACCTAGGCTTACTGGGAATTGAGATGACATTGTTACTTGGTGTGCGACTAACTGGAAAGGGAAGAGCTTGCTGTCCAAGGTGCGCAAATTGTGCCTTGCCTCCACTGTGTATGCTACCTGGAAAGAGCGAAATGGGAGACTGTACGGGGGGACGAGACACCAGCTTGTTCGTGTCTACTTAGAGATTACTGCAATGGTGAAGGACCGCTTGGCGTCTAGGTGTTTCAAGGGCGCTCTGGCGGCCAACCCTTCCATTGCAGCGAGATGGGGGTGCAACCATTGATTTCTTTTTCTGTTTTATGCTATAGATCTTGCTAATACTTGTGCTGATGAGTTTCTGTTAATAGGGCTTTGTCCCTATTATTGTATAAACTCTTTTTTGTTGGAATTTACTTACCTTTACCCAAAAGAATAAAGGATTGAAAAGTCCTGTACAATTAGGAAGACATAAATATCCATTCACATGTATCATTTTGATGCCTAAAAGCTTAAGGGTTTTATACTACATTTCTAAAAAGAAGAACAGAAATGGAAATGGGGCAGGGGAACAGAGAGTAGAGAAAACAATGAACTATATTAGCTTTCATCCCCTCCGGAAAGTGTTTTTCTAGAGGTCCACGGGAACAGATTAAACATGGGCGTAAGCTCAATCTGTAGAACTTAGCAATAAAATGTTAAGATTGGAATTAATGTAGAGGCGTACCGGAGAAATCACTGGCTGAACGTGACGCGATTATAATAATCGGTCCCGTGTTCTTTACTTCACCTGATTTTTATGTTTGTTTTAGTGGGAATATTTTGAGTGCACGTGGGGTCGGACAGGAAACTGTTATCTTTTCTGGGTACGTCATACGTGCAAAGCACGAAACCGGCGGCAATTCCAAGAAAGTGAAGGTCTCAACTTCTCTCCCTTTTTTTTTCAGGTTTCATTTCACGACCGTAACTTTCAAATTGTCGCTTTGGTTGGAAAGGGTACAGGAGGACAGAGGACTTCGAGTTTAGTAGAATTTGCTTTCGGAAGAGGAAGCAGAAAAGCAGAAGGAAAGGAGACGCTGATGACGATGGTGACGGAAGAGGAAGAGGTCAGGGAGAACGAGAGGAAGCCCGAATCAAAGCCGCAGCCGAGGGTATTTAAGGGAAGTGAAGAATTCCAATCGAACAGACTGCATTCATTTATTGCGCTGATCATATGGCTGGGGACCATGCATTTGACCCTCGCTTTGCTCGTCGCCTCCTTCTTGATTCCTCTATCCAAAGGCTTTTTGTTCGTGTCTTTTCTGGCCCTTTTCCCAATTTTTCTTTGTCTCTCTTTTATTGTTATATTCAATTTTCTCTGTATTTTTTATGTGATCAGGGTCTTGGGATTCCTGGCAATATTTATGTACCTTCCCATTAACGAAAAAAGCAGATTCGGCCAAAAATTGGCCAGGTCTACTACTAATCTCTTTCCTCTCTTCAGTCTTTCATCAGTGTTTTCATAACACTCTTTCCACTTGCTTTTATACCGAGAATTAAAGAGAATCTTATGTGCAGGTATATATGTAAGCATGCTTGCAGTTACTTCCCAGTGACTCTGCATTTGGAGGATATACAAGCCTTCCATCCTGATCGTTCTTATGGTCTGTTCTATTCCTCCATTACAGCTTCATCTTCTACAGTCTGTTCGCTCTTTTTTCTTTCGCCCTTTAATTTTATTTCTTTCTATTGATTCTGACGTATATTCTTAGTCCCATCTCGGCTGTCTTCCTTTCTTTTCCTCTCTCATCGTCCAGGAGAATCAGACACGAGATAAACATCTTCTGCGCATTCATGATTAATGGGTGTTGAAGGGATTTATGTTCAGATTACAAATATAAAAGTTAGTTTTTAGAATTGAAAAGGGTCAAGACCAACTAACTAGATCTCAGGAGTACCAACAAATGGATTGTCGCCTTTTCAGCCCAACTCTTGATGTGTGAGGGGAGATTATTATAGTCAGTCCCACGTCTGTTGTAAAAAAAGGTTGGTAGCCACTTGTAAATATGAGAGAAAATCTTACTTCTTAAGATTTTTAACCTTGAAAAAGTCCAAGATCATTTAACAATCCCTTGATCAAGTTGTTTGCCAAGAGAGGACACATTTACCTACTGCGGCCCTCTATTAGATCTAAGGCTTTCTTATGTCAATCATAGCATCTAAAATTTCAGAATCAGGTTAGTGGTTATTTTATAAGTGCGAGGGAAAACTTTTCCTCTTGACTTATTTTTTGGCCTTGCAAAGGTCCAAGATATTTCAACAGTCCCTGGATCAAGTTGATTGCCAAGAGAGGACACATTTACTTACCTCAGCCGCTCTATTAGATCTAAGGCTTTCTTGTGCCAATCCCAGCATCGAAAACTACGGAATCAGTGGTCCCAGTCGACAAAGTCTTTGCTTTATTGCAACAAGGACCTAATGTTACAGTTTTTTAGACCCATTGCTAAGAATTTGTTTTTTCCTTCCATTACAACGATTTCACTGGTTGAAAACCAACCATCTTCAAGTACCTACAAAAAGGAATTATCTTTCGCACCCAAGAGAATGGATGAAGAATATTCCCACTTGACTTACAGGTCCGATCAATTAGCCAGATCAAGACACATGCACACCGAACGCAATGTTATTCAGATTCTATACAAATAAAGGGAACAAGTTGAGCCTTGACAACTATGACCTTGCTCAACTTAAAATGCACATTGTTCTTGCTAGCTTCTCTAGCCACGAGAGTGGTTAAATTAGTAAGCCCTGGAGGCCATAGTACGGAGCTTTAGTGCTGTAGTTGGCTAATTAATCTTTGATGCTCTGTTTCTCCTTGATTTGCTAACGTATTAACTTTTTTCTATGTTTCATGCAGTCTTTGGTTATGAACCACATTCAGTTTTGCCAATTGGCGTTGTTGCACTTTGTAACGGTACAGGTTTCATGCCTCTCCCAAAGATAAAGATCCTTGCCAGTAATGCAGTAAGACATTTTACCCTGACATGCTGTAAAATTTTCGTGGAGCCTTTCTCCATGCTAGTCTCTCTTACATGTGTAAAAATGGTTAGGTGTTCCGCACACCTTTTTTGAGGCACATATGGACATGGTTCGGTATCGCAGCTGCGTCGAAGAAAAATTTCATCTCCCTCTTAGAAGCTGGTTGCAGTTGCGTCATAGTGCCAGGGGGAGTGCACGAGACAGCGCTTCTGGAGCGTGATTCTGAGGTTTAACTCTTTTAGCTCTTCTTTATCCTGCATGTTTGTGTGGACTGATGTTTAGACACTCATCTGTTTCTGTATTAAGATTTTGGATGATAATTTCACACCAGGGTTTGGTAAATCTTTGGCATAGACATCTCTTTCTCTCCACACCCTCACACACATGCTCATGCAAGAGCTTGTGCATGAGTGTGTGCACATATGTGCGCATGTGTAGGTAAACATGTAGCTAGAGCATTTTTTTTGGTTAAAGAACTTTTTTGTCCTGAATTTTACACCCCCGAGTTTTCACTATGATCACCAGCAGTCCTGAGTTTTTTTATTTTGACAAAAAAGTTCTTCCATTAGTTATAAGTCCAGTCACTACTAATGATACACATAAGAACTAATCAAGTTCCAATATGTGTACACTTCTCTAATCAAGTTCCGACACGTGACTGTGGGTTTGATGTGCAGGACTCGTTAGGTGACTGTATTTAAAGTTATAAGAAGAAGAAGACGAAAGTATCGTATTGATAAAATTAAAAAAATCAGGAAACTTGTAAAGTGAAAACCTGGGGACTAGTTTTTAAAAGGTGTAAAACTCAGGCACTAAAAAAATCTTTAACCCCTTTTATTTTTTGGTGTGAATAGTCCACTGTAGATGTTCTAATCTCTTGCGGTAGTAGATTATCTTCCTCAAGACAAGAAAAGGATTCGTGCGCATAGCTATGGAGACGGGCTCCCCTCTGGTTCCTGTTTTCTGCTTTGGTCAGGTATTGGTTCTTAATATAAATGCAGATGCATTTCTTTTAAATCTTGTCTTTTAGTTTATTGGAGCATCTGCAAAGATATTCGGCTTAGGACGTTGGAATTGCTGGTAGCTGCTTTGTACATGATAGGCATTTAATGGTCTTGCCTTATTGGTCTGTAATCATATATATATATATATATACTATTGCTTTTGGCTACACAGTAACAGTCAATTTCTTGCTCTCTCTCTCCCACAATTTTGCTGCAGTCGAACGTGTATAAGTGGGTTAAGCCAAGTGGGGAGAGATATCTGAAAATTTGTAGAGCTTGGAAGTTCAACCCAATGTACTTCTGGGGAGTTTGGGGGTATGTATACATAATTCTCTTCATATGTCGACCTTCTTCTCGGCTGCTGGTTCTTTCTTCAATCGGCCTAGTTCTTTCTTAATGTTCTTATAACCGGAGACTAGGTCTCTTTTAAAAGCGTAAGGAAATGTACAAAGAGGTGGCAATTGTCTGAGGTGGTTCTTCACTTTTGCAGAACTCCTGTGCCCTTCAGCCGTCCAATGGATATAGTGGTGGGTAAACCAATCGAACTCAAGAAAAATCCACAGCCCAGTGTGGAAGAGGTATGTATGCCTCGTCTGGATCGATCGTTTGGGCATAATGAATGCGTTTATTTTCTGGATTGTTTGGGCAAAATAAATAAAATTATGCAGAACCCCTTAGATCGTTTTTCTTTTTATAGTCACCCCTGCGGCCTCCTCAAATGACAGACACATCCCTTAACCCCAACTTTCCACCCGTAGTGGGTTCCTAGGCCTCGACCTTTGAAAATGTGTGGCACTTTTACTTGGCCTCAGAGGCTAGCACAGTTGTATTGCTTGGGTCCAATAAGAGACTCCAACTCGGGCTACTGAAAAATTGCAGGAAAAGGGTGCTTTTTTAAAACTGAACAGTTGTTGATTTAGACAAAAAAAAAAAGTAAAAAAGAAATAGTCTCTTGTTGGGTCATCCCTTCTTATTGTTTTTTTTCCTCTCTACCTTCTCATTGTTCGTATGCTATGGCCTGTGCTTATTATTGACTTGAGGGGCTGTTTCCGAATCACGATGCTAAAAAGTGATAAATACACTGCCTCAAGCTACGCTGTATATTCTTATTGGCAATATGTGCTACTCAAGTTGTATCTGGGAAATAGCTGAAGTGTATTTATTTCGTTTTTCTTTTCAGCTCAATGAAGCCCACAGTCAGTATATAGAAGCACTACAAGATCTCTTTGAGAGGTACAAAGCACAGGTTGGCTGTCCTGATCGTCAACTGAAGATTCTTTGACTGGATCTTTGACAGGCACAAGTTGCCAAGTGAAATTGATTTTTCAGACAAGACGTGTGGGCAAAACTCCCTTTACCTTTAAAAGTTCAGTTTCTTTTCTATAAAGTTAAAAGTTTTCGGCGTGTGGTTCAACTCTCAAAACAATTTTTATTTTTGTATTTTTCAGAAGTAGCGTGGGAGATTGATGAAAAGTTAGTTAAAAGTTGTTGAAATTTATAAAAAGTTATTGGGATTGGTGAAAAGGTATTGAAATTGATGAAAAAAATTATTGGAATTGGTAAAAATATATTGGAATTGATGAAAAAATGGGTGAGAAGTTTTTAAAAACTTTTTGAGAGCTTAAACAAACATAGCCTTCAGTTTCACGTGTTCATTTTCAAATAGATGGTAGGATTTGGAATGTTTTAAAAAAATTTAGGTGATATTAAAATTGTATTGGAATGAGTGTAGAAGTTAAAAGTGATTGTTGTTTGTAAAAAAAGTAATAAAGTGTTGTATTGGAATACGTGTGTTTTGTGATATTTGTATTGTAAAAAAAAAAAAAGATGCAAATCCTAAAAAAAACTAGGGAATTGAACATGCCTTGAGAGCAAATTGCTTTTATTTTGGCAACTAATCGAATTATCCTCTTCACTCTAATAAGCGTCAAAAGCACCTCTCTTCTCTCTCTTCTTTTTAGGTTATTGTCATTTCAAATAGGGGAAAATTCATTTTGATAGGATATTTGGGCCGAAAAATTATGAGTTTCACTCTAATAAAATAACTCTTCAAAATTTTGTATTTCTATCCTATCATCATTTTTTATTTCAAATAAATATAAAAATTTCATTTAAATAATCTTTCTTTATTTTTTCACTGACTCTAATACCTCAAAATTTTAACAATCAAACACCACTATTTTACTAAAATCCTTTTATATTGTTTTTACGTTCTCCGAGAACCATGAGACCTACACAACTTAAATTGATTCTTTTTTTTCTGAAAAATACTGTGAGACTTTCATTGTATATGAATCCAGGTTACAAGATACAATAAAAATCAAGAAACTAAAGATCAAAGCAAGACTAGATTACAAAAAAAAGCTAGCAGAATCCAAAATGATCGATAAACCACAAATGTTAAATGTTGGGCAGAGAAAGCGGGTAGCAAAAAACGATAGACGGTAGCTACCGAAACCAAATCGGGCTAGCACTAGAGCTAAGAACAAAGACAACCTAGAGAAACACAACAAAGCCTACAAAGAGGGCGACAAAGCCACCAAGTGGCCAAGAAAGCCCCCTCAGGGGAGAAACAAGCTAAACTACCACAACAGGAAAAGAAACACTAATCCAAAAGAAAGTGGCCGAAGAAACACGACGGAGAAAAAAGCAGCGCATGAGATTCACGCGTGAGCGGCACAGGGATGTTGGACTAGAGCAGATCGAAGCGGTTGGGGCTTTTGACACTGTCCAGGAGGTGGTCCAATCGAAATATGTCGGAAACAAATTGTACAAGCAGAAGAATTTATCGACGCGTGGAGGCATGTTCGGCGACACGCGTGCAGCCGACTGGCGATGAACTAGTGTAGAAAGGATCGAACGGAGGAGTTGAGACTGATGAGCTAGGGCGTGACCTCTGAGAGTAAACAAAATCGTCGAGATCTCGACCTTATCTTCGAGCAAAAAACAACAAACCAAGACAAAAGGGAGAGGGAAAAAAAAGACAAATCCCAGTTACAGAGGCTGTGCCGGGACAGGAGAGGGGACGGGAGGAGCCAACTCCTCCTGCCACAATGAAAAGAGATTGTGGTCACAGGCGGATGCAGGGGGTGCGACCCTGGGCGGCCACCACCCATTGCATCCCCCAATTTTTTTTCATTTATTTATTTTTTTATTCATAAGTTGGCCTGGGCCTGTAGAGGCCCAACCCCCATTGGTAGTATAATTTTTAATTAATTTGATTATAATGTCAATTTAATGCAATGTAATTAGATTGTAATTTGGATTTTAATTAATTTGATTGAAATTTGAATTTTTGAGTTGTGATCCATTGTGAATATGTGAATATCTACATTTAATATTTTTGAATCAAAATGTTTTATGTTTCAGTTTGGTACTATAGTTTTATTTATATTTCGGTTGTGATCCAATTGATTGATTGTCTACACTTTGTTTTATTTTGTTTAGATAATGGACAAGTTTGTGATAAGAAAGTCACGCAACGTACTATAATAAATGCTCAGAAGAAAAAAAAACTAATAAATTACCATGGATAATATCTTAGGGTTATAGAGGTTTCTACCTGTAAATTTTTAATTTTTTTCAAGAATAAGTAGAAAATTTACTCATATTTTTGGATCCCGAATTAATTATTTAGCCGTTTTTTTTGTTTTGATTTTTCATACCCTTGAATTTTCGTAGAGTTACTGCTACTCAAATTATTAGGATCCAATTGCCACATTCAGTCTCAGCAAATAGTACGTACATGTATTTTAAAAATTTTAATATTTTTAAATCCTTAATTTTCGATGTTTTAATTTTAGGACACTTTTTACATTACATAGGAAAAAAAAAATTGTCATTTCGCCTTATGTGTTTGCCCTCCTTCGAATTGGATCGTGGATCCGCCGCTGATTGTGGTTGGGCATAAAGGTTAAGGGTATTCTAGAGAGAAGGGAGAGCCTCTCTCTCTTTCTAGAACATATTGTATTCTCTGTTGGGACTTGGGATCTTACTTAACTTAAACTGATTCAAGCCAAAACTTAAATTATAAGCACATTTCTACCTCAATGAGCAAATTAACCTATTTGATCAGTAAATTTTTGTGACTCTGCAAAATAAAATAAAAAATCAATTCCTTCAGTTGTTTGTGAATGGACTATATATATCCGATGGGATATTATTTATTAACACGACAAAGATGAGTTCTAATGGCGTACGGTAGTCAACTAGTTTCTCTGCTACCTGTCCTCTGTTGTCGTCCCTTCAAATAGTTATAGCTTTACGGGTGTACTTCTCTTTACTTAATTCGAAAAGTACAGCGATATTTGCACTGTGGATAATTGGCGTTTTAAATTATCTAACTTATAATTTTGTAAGATCTGCAAATTAAGATAGATTAAAAAGAAAATAGATCCCAGTGTAAATCTACTAATTATCCAAAAACTTAAAACTGATAGGAAGATAATAAATTTTATTATTTTAATTATATTTTATAACACTCTCCTTCAAGTATGAACCAGACTCTCCTTTAATTGAAAGGTCCAACACATACCAGAATCATAATTTTTATTCCGGAATGGAACCAAAAATTGTCCGGAAGCGGAATCCAAGAATTCTGAAATGATTTATTCCCAATTCGTTTGGATTCTCGAAGCACAGTATTCTAGACTCAAATCAAAATATGATATATTGTAACAAACACAAGGAAACAGAAATTGGAAATCATGTACAACTATTAGATTAAAAGACTCAAAAGAGGAAAATGTTTAAGCAGAGAAGAAACCATTGGAAGTTGCAAGACCAATCTAGGTTTTCGAAGCATAAGAAACCTGAAACCATGTCGAGAGAGAGAGAGAGGATTGAGGGCGATGGTCAGTGCGAGAAATAGAGAGAGACGCGAGAGTGTGACAGTGTGTGCGAGTGAGAGGGATGAGGGATTGGTAAGGAAAACTGAAAAAGAGGAAAAGAAAAAGTGAGAGGGACGAGGGATTGGAAAGGAAAACTGCAAAAAAGAGGAAAAGAAAAAGTAAGACTTACTTTGAAGAAAAGTCTAGAAGAAATGTGACGTCTTGACCTGGTCAAAACGACCCAGGTTACCTATTTAAAAAAATGCCAAAATCGGCAAGCTAAACGTTTTCTTTTAAAAATGCCATAATCGGAAATTCTAGTTCCGTATCCGGTTCCGGTATTTTTAATATTTATGATCCGATTCTGGTACCTAAATAGATCGAAATCGGTACCAGAACCGGAATTTTCGGTACTGACCGAATAAAATGCTAAGTCTTAAACACATCCAATATTTAATTGAAATTGGGATGAAGTGTTGAGCCAAGTCTCAAACTCATGACCTTTGCTATGATACCTAGAGATGTTCATCGGCACCGAGAACCAGTAACTGCTGCCCAAGAGTACCGGTGTCCAATATCCCCGATATTGGAGGGTGGTTCACCGCTTCACCAATTTTTTTATATATACAAAATGAGGTCGTTTCGTTTAATCCAAACTCTAAAAACCCCTGTCTTTTTCTCTCCTCTCATTCTCACCTCTTTGTCCAGCCTATCTCGCCCCTTCCCCATTTTTCTCTACAACCCTCTATCTCTCTCCCCCTCTTTCCATCTCTCTCTCTCTCTCTCTCTCTCCCTCCCTCCCTATCTCTCGCTTTTTTTGTGATTTAGTTGAGATATTTTGAATTAAGTTAGCTATAAAGAATGAAGGATATGTTGTTTAGAATATAAACATAAGGAAAAATTGGTTAAGATAATAGTGAAAATAGCGCTAAATGAAGAATATGTTTAGAAAAAAATGAATTTTTAGGATTTAAAAAGTTGAAAATCTAATAGTATTTCTTTGAATTTTAAAGTTGGAAGTCCAACGGTCCCTTTAAAATTTTGAATTTTGGGTTTCTTTGCATTCAATGGAAATTTCAAAAAGTTTTAAAGAGATTTTGAGACTTATTTTTTTCTTTTATTAAGTTAAAATATTGAACATAAATACGGGGCCTATAAGTAAATAGGAAGTTGGGGCCTCCCTATTGGAAACTTAAAAAGTTTAAAAGTGATTTTAAAACTTATTTTTATTTTATTAAGTTAAAATATCAAACATAAATTGGGGTCTTCCTATTTTGGAGGCCTTAAGCAACAGCCTAAGCTACCTGACTATGGTTAGAGACGCCCCTAAGTAAGTTTCAAAGATGAAGTAGATAAATTTTCTAATAAAACATAAAGCTTGACTTCGTATATCCTATGAATTAGCAAAGGATAAAAGTATAAGATGGACGACGTGGTGTTTGGTCTCTAAAATGATTTATTGAATTTGTTACCTATTACAAGCAAAATGCGGGCATCTTATCCAGCAGGGAATCAAAAACACTAAAAAAATGCTCTCCTCACCTTTTGCAATGAACATTATATAACACCCAAACTTCCGATTGAATGGATGTAATTAAATATGAGACCCTGTAGTGGTATGACCAAGGAATGACACGAAGTAGAGTAGAACAGAGGCGGAGAAGAAGTTACGAGACAAGCCACATAAAGCAGGTTGACCAGAGTGTGAGAGAGAATGAAGCCACAGCATATGTCCACAGCATGATAACAGAACATTCGCTCTCACCAGCCTCAAACAATTGGGTAATAGTACCTGCAATTGCAAATATCATGAGTGTGCAAAAATTTACAAAGGAGAAAAAGAGTAGATGCATCTTTGGAAGCAACTTTGGTAGCATTTTAATTGTCTGTATGCAAATGAATGAACTTAAGCTCAGGTATGAGCATTACTGAGTTTTAAAAGCAAAGAAGAAGAAGAAAAAGAAGAATACTAGGACGGCATGTTGCAAGAAGAACAGAACTGCCAAGGACGACTAGGCAAATAATCAAGAAAAGAAAAGAATTACCCGTAATTTAAACCATAAAATTAAAAGGTTGCCTTACCTACACTCATTGCAGGTGGAAGAGCATACTGGAGCATAAGAATAAATTGGTATAATGAGCTTGATCCCACCATGCCCCAACTATGTGCAGCTTTCACAATAACAATACCCAAAAGCGGCAATACAATATACCTTACTGCTATTACGCCTACAATGACTAGCAGCCCTACTTCTGATCTTCGCAAACCTGAAAAGGATTAAAAAAGGTAGTGTTTAGGACATTATATGAAGCTTATATATATAGATGGAAGATTGGATTTCCTTCGGTCAATTTTGAGGCAGAGCCCGAATTAGGCCAAATCAAAGCAAGCTCGAGAAGGGATCCGATTAGCTTAGGAAAATACCCTTAAGTAGGTTTGCTCCCACTATCAAAGTCATCGACGGAATTGTTGCCTCCCTGCAATTCAGAGTTAAGAGTCAGAATAGATAAGAATATTGTGCTACGAACCCTATATGACTCTGAACCCTACCATGTTATATCAGGCACTAATAATTCTAAAAAATTTAAAATTACTAGGAAGAGGTGAATTCAATCATGTAATTTGTATTTTTTGTTTGGATATGAAGGATTGTTTCCAATGGGAATAAAGACAAATTACCAGAAGCCTAGTGGAAACAAACACATATCATGTATACTGTTATGAATTTCAAAGCACGAACTAACTCTCAGGGCCAACCAAAACAAGAAATGAGAACTGAACAGAGCATTCATTCAGATTAATACCCAAGCAGAGATGCAGAGCTAATGATCACACGGAGAGGAGCATCGTCACCAATCATTAGCTTCCGAATTGGAGAGATTATCCCGATAATGAACCCAACAATCTAGAGAAGAAAACAAGTAGCAGTTAACGGCTTATTCACATCTTAACTAACAATTCAGTGTCAAAGAAAGAAAGTCGTCTGACATCACATAAGATAGGCCAAAGGGTGGCTATTCCTAGATTATACAAAGGCCAGATTTTTTCTATTTGTTTATTGTTTCTCTTCTCTTTTTCTTGCACTAGGAAACATTTAGCTGATCATAGTTCTTCGGGAATGGGCATTTCTGCAGCCTAATACTTCTTCGGTTTATTACCATTTGTTACGCCGCTAGCTGCTTCTGCTTGTATAATGAATTGAGGCATGGCATGAAGTACAAATGAGATGTAATCCTTCCCCTGATTTCATGAAAGACCAATTCTGTATGTGATGATCAAGGCTAGCTAGTAGCTATATGGAAGACCAAGTTCTGTATTTCTTTCTAAAGAAAATCACCAGATTACTTATGTCTATTGCGCTTTTCTTTCACATTTTAGAAAGATCATGGAGATAACAAATAAGTGAATTATATTCTTGCTAATTAACAACGTAAATGCGATACAGTACTAATGATGGGCATACCACACCAATTGTAGATGGTGCAAACAACATCTTCAGATTGATCTGACCTGCATATTTCTTCATCCTCTCAATAATCTGATTCAGAACAGGCGCCTGCACAAAAACACACACACACACACACACACACACATATATATATAGTTTAATTCCGAGTAGCCTAACTTCACATTAATCATTACGCATATGATACATTAGCATAATTAAGAAATGCAAACAGCTGTACTTGTAGTGGTGTGACATTCATTTGTCTGGGAACGTTACTAATTCTCCTGTATTTCCTACACTAGAATTAAATCTACCTCTCCTGCAATAGTTTGCTAACCTGCTAGTTGCTAGGTCTAAGGAGATTAAGGAGGCTTCCACGCCTAGTCTGATCCTCCAATTCCAAGACAAGCATATACATCTATTTACTGGGGAGGATTGATGTTGTTAATCACTGATCATTTCTCTTCTTCAATCCATCAAAACAATGGTATGCATTTCGAGCAAGCAAACAGAAATCCTAGGAATGATATTTTATGTTAATTCACTTTCTGATGTTATATGGGATATATAAACCAAGAAATTCACTGCTAGCGTAGTATCATATATAGGATCGGAACAAGCAATTATGCATAAAATAAATAGCATGTGATATTTTAGAAGACATACAATTCCTATTTAAGTTGGAAAAATTGCTGGTATTATTCAAGTCATTAATTACAAAGACTCATCTAAAGTAGCAAGAATTAGAATGCCTGTATAGATATATAGTAGAGCTAGGAAAACCTTCGCTTCTCCTATAGAAGTCTGAGGCAGTTCAATATAATCTGAATGACCATCAGAGCTTGTAGATTCCTGTGAAGGAACCAGTGCCCCTGTCCTAACTGAGGGCTCTCCAATGTTGTTATTTGCAAATGTCCGCATGATGATATAGACATAAGACCATATATAAATTGCTCCCACCTGAAGCATCAGAATAAGACACAGCAAAATGAAAACAACATTAAATATCTCTCATCTTGAAGAGAAAATAGATATTGCACAGAAAAAAACTATCATTCTACCAAATTATTAGGTTGGAATTCCCCAGGAATGTGAAGAGAGGGAGGCAAAAAGTAAAACATTAGAGAGAGAACAATAATTGGACAGGAGAGAATTAAGGGACTTCAACCTCATAGGCATACGTCCGTTGTAAAGTTATATAATTTCCTCCTCAAGCTGGTAGACATTTTAATATCTAATCTAAAATGGTAGATATTTTTACGATTAAGAAAACCATTCTTGCTTAACGTCAAAATATGTGTTAAGCTGAGCCTGATAGATAGGTCATAGGTGATTGGGCATTCCGTTGGGAGGTCCGAATGTTTCAATCTCATCTAGAAGCATGGATTTCGGCGACTTAAAATATGAGAAACATAAAGCATGCATACCGCCATAGAAAGCGAAGCATACGCCTCTCCATATGTCGAGCAGGTGGATGAATCCCCAAATGGACTATTTGTTTCCTCACAGACTGCTGGCACGATGATGAGAAGCAAGTTTCCCAAATTTCCTGCTCACATTGACACACCAGTTCTGAAATGAAAAAACTTTTGAAAGAGGCCGCTAATATCTTTGCATGTAAACTGCGGAAATCCAGGACGAAGCATGCATATCTTCTTCTTTTTTTATCTTAATTAGTGTATTAAGGCCGAATATAGCATAGAATGCCCATGACCTGAAATATTGTATAACTTTGTAAGGGAAAACTCAATAAAGTGTTGGTAACAAATCTAAAATTACCTGCAGAACAGCAACCAATTACAAGGCCATGTAGATGTTTAGGAGTTCTGGTGATTTTAATGAGGATCCATGCGAGTGCTGAGCCAATAATAAACGTGAGAAGGATATTCACCGGCATGAACCACCTAAGATTTGCATTTGCCAGGGAGGGAGTTACGCACCCGGCCAGCAATAATATATATGTATGCATATATCAATACCAAGAAAAATAGCTCTGCCCATGTAGAAGAGAGAAGAATTGGTATCAAGAGGAGTACGAAAATGAGGAAACTTACAGTGTAATCAAGCTCTCAAGAGTTATAGTTTCAGACAAGTTGCTAACCATGAGTGCAGGAGTGAACACGAAAAATACGATCTGTTACACGATTGAAGTTGTGAGCTCTTACCCAAGAAAACAAAAGAGGTTGTCAGTGTCAGTGGTGAACTCTCTAAATTAATCAAATTAAGGCTCCACCAGCATACATTCCTTCCGTCAAAGTTTCTGCGGGCTACTGTTGGTAGCGTGTGCCCTCTGTGAATGTCTTCGGGGACACAATACAAATTTTCTGGTGCTATGAAATTTTAGAAACATGAATTTTTTGGGCCATTTCCAATCTTTCTGTTGGAAGAAGGAATTTTATGGAAAAATTTAACAGAGGCTTTAGCGCCCGATACCCACATCACTGCAATTTCGTTACTTTTACTTTTATGCTGATTGCTGAACAGGGGGAATTTATACGGATCTCTGTTTAGGCATTAGAAAATATATC
This sequence comes from Myrica gale, assembly GCA_963930655.1. Classification (NCBI taxonomy): domain Eukaryota; kingdom Viridiplantae; phylum Streptophyta; class Magnoliopsida; order Fagales; family Myricaceae; genus Myrica; species Myrica gale. The sequence goes on along the minus strand of OZ005614.1, from coordinate 24,942,969 downwards.
AGCTTATCCAAACAACGTCTGGGTCCATCACATTTCGAAATCTAATATGCTACTTATGTTCACCTCCTTGCTCTGTTTTCCACGCAAGTGCACACACGTTAACCTCAATTTCCTAAATCGTAGAAATATGCTACTTATGTTCACCTCCTTGCTCTGTTTTCCACGCAGGCGCACACACCGTTATGTGAATAATGTAACAGAAAAACAAAACAAAACAAAATACTGATAACACTTTCGATCCTGAGGCATAGGTTTCAAGTTAAGAGGGCAGCGGCCACTCTTGAAATTTCCGTGGAAAGAATTTATCACCATCATTTTAAAATCATATAGATAAGCTTCATAACGTAAGTAAGAAAATAGTAACTTACATTGTTCAAATGGTGCCTTGCATCCGGGCCCAAGAGACCTATGCGGTCTATTGCAAGCAGTAATCCAATACCAGTAATCAGAAGCGTTTTCAGGACTGGCATCAATGCAACGATGAGAAGATCTAGGAATTCCATTTCAGAACCTCTCCACCGAACGCAACTCCTAAAGACTTGTATCAACGCCCCTAGCCTTCAAACAACTTGTTACGAACAAGATGCTATCATCACTAGTGTGCTCTGTGCGAGAACAATTGTGGCCGTAATTAATTTATATGTCATTGTACTCACTACAAGGTAATGAAAAATCATTTTTGTAATTCAAGTCAACAATAATTCCGACTTTACCAAAAGAAAAACTATTTTACCAACTCACAACACTGGTAATAGATCCTCTCCAGATTAATAGTACTGAAGCTACTACGCGAGCGGAATCAAAGATTTTTGTTCTTTCACTTACTACAATGAAAGAAGCCAAAGAATTTCACTCATTCTCGGCCTTCTGTAACTGTTTGCAAATAGAATTCCCACGAACTGAATTTCCCGTTTAAATGATGCAATACCTGAGAACCTGAGCAAGAGTAGAAAACAGAGATTGGGAACTCTAGCTCCGTTTCTCACTCTAAAAGGAGCAGGCAGTGCATGTTAATCACGGGTTATCACCACTTAAAACAGCAAAAAAAAAAGTTGACAGGGCTTTACGTCGCATTAGCTGTAAGCCGGGGCTACCACAGCATTCCCACTGTACGGATCCCCTAAAGCGAAAATGTTTTATGTTGCATTGCATAAGCTGTATAATATCCTCGGGGGAAAAAGGAAGGAAAAAAAGAAGCATAAGCTGCATACTTAATCGGGGCCATGAGGCATTCATTCTACAGGCCCACTCAAGGACCCACGTTCCAGAACCTCATGGTGGATCCATGAATTCCAAATACCACAGACGTTGGAAAATATCACGTCCTGAGCTTTGCAACTTTGGTGTAGATCTCCCTTCAACAGCCATTCTTCACCGACTCTTCTTGATTAATATTCTTCACTAGGAAAAGAAAATACAAGATCTCCTTCTCCTTGGGTAAAATATATAAATCCTAAGGTTTTATGTAGGATCATCTCCAGCTGCGGTGAAGCAATTAATTAGCTAGAGACCATGCAGGGAGTTATGTCGTTTCATTATTAATCCGTCACTTTTTCGTCTTATGTTTTTTAATCTCGATTCCGCCTGCACAAACAACTACGTTGTTGCTTCATTTGCTCCGTGTGCTCCTTGGTTTTGGAGATCGTCGAATCAGTGGTCAGCCTATATATGTATATAAATATATATGGACATGATTGAAGGAGGGCATCCAAGAAATAACTTCCTATATTGGTATGGGATGGATCATGGTCCCCTATTGATGAATCAAATCACGCGGAGAAAGCAATTGAATACTTGGTCCCGTGTAATTATATCGCAACTGTAAGTACCCCCGACCATTCGTCGTGCTTCCAATCTCAATCCTTTTGACTTTCGCGTTTGTTCTAATCGTTGATTGCGGTGGGGGTAGCTTCACATGCTTTGATGTCGAACCTGCGCATGATTAGCGCAGAGGAGTTGGTGGACTGGTTGTTCTGCTACTACTCACAAGCTTTGCGAGAAAGGCAGTTGGATTGGAATGAAAATGGAGCAGTTCAATGAATACGAGCGGCAGCAGTCGACCCTTCGATTTCATTCCGTGCATCCTGCACGTTTTTTAAACCATCTAATTTCAAGCGTAAGTTTTTCCACTCTTTTCTTTTTCAAGCAATAAATTGGAAAACATGTCGAAACCATATATAAAAAGACGACGGAAAGTTGAGCTAAATATGCGCCACATTCTCTCACTTTCCTTCTCCGAGTTGTTAAGATGCTCTTCTTTTTCTTTTTCTTTTTCTTTTTTTGCTAGGCAAATGTAATATAACTAAAAAGAGAAATACCGCGTTCGAAACAAATACTAAACAGGAAGGAACACATCAAGGGGGGAAAGGAGGATTATCACCAGACGGCAAATCAAAAGGAATGCAAGACACAAGAATGTTTCCACAAATTCCTACTTAAGCTGCCCATTTTGCCACCCCGTGAGCGAGTCCATGCCAGATCTATTGACATGGGAAACTGACCACCGAGGGCGATGAAGTAAGATCCATTCTACCATTTTAAGATGCTCAAGTAAATGGTAGAATCGCACTCTGACCTGTATTGAGATTCTTCACTAACCAATATAGATAATGTTCCTGTTTTATCTTTATTTTTTATATTCAATATAATACTTAAAAGTGATAATACAACCATTATCTATTCCCAAGTGGCAAGCATAAATTGTCACTAGAATTATAGATTACATGTGTTTATACCTCATCCATCACAGACTTCCAAAGCCTAACCGCAAAGGAATTATCGTAAAAGTGAAAATCAAACTCTTGGCCTACACTATGCTATGCAAGGTATTTCTTGTGACTCAATATGCCAATAGAACTAATCCCATTGGTTAGATCTTTGGAGGATTTTCAAAGATCTAACCTTGAAATCCTCATCCTTGCAAACTGAATTTAGGCTCAATGTGTCAAAGGAACTAATTAGAACCCCTATGAGATTACTTTAGTAGTTTAGCGTGACTTTTCCCCAAAAACAAAAAGCCAAGACGAGAACAATGCCACTAAAATAGTTACCAGTTCACCATGAGCGCTAAACACCCACCAAATCCCAGAACCAATTTTTTGAGAAAGAATTCCATAAACCTCAGACAAGGCGTCCATTGTTTTCTCTGCTACCTCACGACCAATGCATCAATGCCAGCCCCTTTTTTGTCAGCTAGAACCACTTCTTAACCACTGTGCTCGTGCTGCCATAGCATCTGCAAACCCACCAAGCTGGTACTACCAACACTCCTATATTTAAACGAGAAGCCTTACTGCCTACCCTATAGTAAATACTTCTTTTTCACATCCTAGACTTCCGAAGTATGTATGCAAAATATTAATCAACCCTTCCACAGAGATTTCTCCGATCATTTAATTTCTTTTGCAGATAAAACCCTCCAACTGTGATACAGAGATCTCCCTGAATAACAAGCAGTGCTTGTCTAATTGTAACAAACAGAAACCGCACTTTGAATAGTTTCCCTTTTGATTTTGAGCCCCTGCACAAGTGGGGGGCCCAATCATCCAACGATCAGTCCAAGACTTGACTTACCAACATGCCTCCAACACTCCTGCCATTGCGTCCTCTCAGATAGGTTACTTTTTTCTTCTCCAAATATAAGACGGTTGGGATTCATTCAGCCACAAGGGGATACCATCCTCCTGACTCCCGCATCAGTCACCTTGAAATGAGGTTTCGAGGGAAACACGAATATCCTAGATGCAGCAACGGAAGGTTGAAACCCAGCTGAGTATCTTACTGAGGTCATGGTAAATCTGGGCAACTGTTGGACACCGGAAGCAAGTGGTACAAGCTTGTAACTTAGTATATGCTCAGATTTCGGAAGAACAAACACCGTGTCATTGTGAGAGCCAGATAACACAAAACTTTGTGCATCTGCCAACGAGAATTTGATCTCTTGAAGCAATTGTGTTTGATTATGAATTTTGACAAAGTATGTGAAGGGATCACCAAGGATGGCATAAGGGGGACAGTCCAAACTCACAACCAGAGGAGGTGACTCCACATCTAACTCAGGAAGGGTTTGTTTAGTCAAAACTGAAGCTGCTGTGGAACAAGATTGCTCTCGAGCCCCAGAATCCCTCATCCATCTTACAAACAAAGTACCTACACTAAGCTTTGAAGAATTGCCATCAGAAATGATTGTAAAAACCTTCTTGAACTCTTCTCCTGACACAACAAGGGCAGGTTCTAGAAGAACTTCACCTTCATGTTGCATGGAGCAAGACCTCCCAATGCTTTCATCATCCTCTTCAAGAGACATGGATAGTAATTGCAATGGCACGTCAGCAGAGTTCTTAGCACTAACAATGAGTATACTTGTTCCATTAAGAGCAAGTGATGCTGGCTGATCATAATCAGGGACCGGTTTGATCCTTGAAAGCAACAACGGGTCCTGCCGAAATGGCATCATAAACCGATGGCTTAGTACAATAGCAGTCTTTCCTTCAATCTGCAAGCTTTTGTGGACATTAACTTTTTGTGCATTCGTTTCATTGCTATGCGGAGAATAGCCCAGTGATACAAAAAGCATTACTGGTTTGGGTCGATGCCACTTGATTTCTAGTTTGCAGGACCACGATTCTCCCCATTTCAGAAATGGAACAGAAACCAATCCAAAAGACTTCTGGATTTTTTTTATTTCGTCCATGCCAAGTTGAGTTTCATCCTCCCCTTCTGGTCCAGAAATGCCACGAAGCTCAACGTGATGGCTATCCATAGAGTACGGCTCCATTTCTCTCGGACTAAACAAGCCACCTCCTCTTACATCCACCAGATTAATTTTCAACTCACCAGAATAGATTGCATGGCCAACAGAGACCACGGTAACAGGTACTATGAAGCTCTCTCCAACAAATGCAGGGCCAGAAGCACCTATATTAAGTTCCACTTGCGGGTCTGGTTCTTCAATCTGGATAGCTCTCTGACCAGTGAATGCTAGTGCAAAATCCTTGGTTGGAGATGTCTCTACACGTTCTTCAAACTTCCATAGTGGTAAATCCTCCATTGAAGCTGGACTTTCAGCTCTGCAACAGATTGTGAAGTGGGGCCCCATTTTTGCAATAACAGATATGCATTCAAGCTTTCCACTTTGATCTGAATGAGCCATGAAGTTTTATTAACAAATACGACATAAGAGAGATGGAACATAGTCAAGACAATGACGATAGAATCAATTCCATGAAAAAATGACACTGTAGGTAGGGCCTATTTCTAGAAGGAGAAGAAAGAGAAAAGGGGGGGGGGGGGGGGAAGGGAAGCAAGTCCTTAAACGGGATCACAGGTAAACCTGGCAATAGAATGGAGTGAATTATTTCAATTATTTTTCTGGAAGAACCAGTGTGGAAGCTGCACAATTCATGCGATCACTTACATGGTTTAAGAATGAGCCATTCAAACAAAACTAACTGAATCCAATATATCATTGCCAAACAAATAAGTTGCAAAAGAGAAGAAAGCTATAGGATGGATCATAGTCAAACCCCCCCCCCCCGGCCCAGGCTTTTCCCATTTAATTATTCAACATACCATACAACCAAAACACTAGAAAAAATCCAGATGAGATAACGGATTTACCAGATTTGATGTCATACGTCAACCGTAGCCATTTGTTTGTAGCTAGTGTCAGAGAAGAAGAATTCTCTATTCGGCGACCTTGTTTATCATCAGCTGTAGCACCTAAAGGAGGACTTTGGGCACTCATGATGATGAAGTTACAATCAGATTGATTGAATTGCACTTCTAATTGATTAATTTCAAACTTAAGGGGTAATTGTGACAGCAATGATAATGTAATCAAGGTGGATGCACCGGGTTTGATCTTCTGTTCAAGAAATGCAACTGAAGCAAGAAGCACCAATCTAAGTGGACTAACAAGATCAATTTCAAGGTGAAGTGGATTATCTACAGCTATTTTGAGACAATTATTGCTCTCAACTGATAACAGCTCTGATTCTCCACTGGCAAGACCAAAAATCTCCCTGTGTATTACTTCTCTCTGTGCCAGACTTGCAGGACCAGCTGGACCACATTCTTTAAATCTTAAAGACTGGATATCAGTGCCTGATGATACTGGTAGCGCAGCCATTTCAAGTGAGTACTCTATAAATTCGTTCACTGTACCATGTTTCCGTGCATACTCTCGCAAGTAACCCAGGACTTCCCACAGCAAAGTGACCCATCCCTCTTGTCTGTAAAGACTTGCAATATCATGAAATAGCTGTTTCGCATTATCAAATTCACCTACAGCATAATATTCTTTGGCCATCTGGAATCCACAAAAGGAGACCATCCTCTGGGCTTTGAGGTTACTGTAAGATTCATAAGATTTTTTCAGCAAAGCAATTATTTCAAAGGAATCTTGAAACCTTTTCCCTTCCGCAACAGCATGCTGGATATACTCTTCATCAGTGAGACTGAGGAAAAGGATGAAAAAATGTTAACCTTAATTAAAGTAGAATAATGTAGGTTTGCTGGGTGTCGTTTGTCAAGACTTACAACTTCATAGCAAATTCATCCCCTTGCTCAAGTAGTTGAGCAAACTGGCCCACATAGGTTGAAGATATCACAGATTCAGCACTATTATCCATCTCATTAGCAGCTTCTGACATTGACAGTGCAAGTTCAAAAGAAGATCTCTTCTCCCTTAAGTAGTGAGCAGCTAACTGTCTCCAGATTAAATTTGAGATTCTAGTCAGAAAAAAAGGGTTTTTGTGATGTTGCTGTTGTGAGGGAATAGCTAGATTCATCCAACATAAACAAACTTCTTAAAAAAAATTAATAATAAAAAAGATAAAGAGAAGGGAACAGGGTGGTAATCTATGAAAAAGGTAAAGCAATTGAAGATTTAATAGGGGCATCAAAAGATAAGAGGAGGGAACCATCCTAACAGGTCTGATAGATAAACACAACCAAAAACAATTGCAATCTGAGGACTCCATTACTTCCCTTAAGTCTTTTCAATCATCTGGTATGTTTTATTTTACTTCCACATGCACATATGAATACAGAGGTATAACTTGAAGATAGTAGGAAGGTATAGGACGATTGTTCTCACCTGATAGTAATAGGGTGGACGAGATTCCCACTCCGTCAAGGGTCTATCAGTACTCGTTAAGTCAAGAGATGAAATATTTTTAACGGCTGCAGAACTTTTGTCCAGCAACTCAGCAAATACCAAAAACTGTCTACTCATCCACTCCCAGTGAATAAATACGGCTTCTGGGGATCCGACCAGCCTTCTATACGAAGCATTGTGCCGGAAAAACCACGTAACAGCTTCCCCTACCTTTCCGCCATGCAATAACAAAGTTGATATCTTGAAGTGCAATTGCTCTGCAACAGTTTTTATCTCCACTAATCGTTGAATTGGCGGCAACCTTTTCGATGTCCCGACCATCTGCAATCGCCGAAAGTCAAGGCAGGCAAAGTCATAAACGAATGTCTAGTTTTGGGAAGATGAAAATGGATGCAGAGTGAAAGTGAACTGTGAAAGACCTCTCGCAGTGTATGATAGGCATCCTCATAAAACCTCAAAGCCTCAACCCAATCTCTTCGGAACTCTGCATACACAGCGACCTACCGATTCATCGTGACAAAAAGTAGAGTGTTTAGAAATCTATATACACAAGGGAAAACAGTCAGTATTCTAGAGCAAGTAATAATAAAAGGCCCAAAAAGGCGCTCTTACTTTGAAGCAATAGCGAATGTGCAACTCAATATTAGAAGAATTAAAGGTCTTCTTTTCAATACACAATTTAATCCGTTTTCCTTCATCCCTGTAGTATGTATTGGCCAGTTCTGCCAAAGCGGATCCCAGCCTGGTGAGAGACTGTTTGAGCTCGGAGTGCTCGTCCGTCGTAAAGATGACGACATACTTCGAATCCAATTCGGCACGCTTGCGGAGAGCAAGCATTCGATCTTCCTCGATGTCACCTGCAAAATGGATCAACCAATTAAACATTAAATTGCAGAAAGAAAGAAAGAGTGGATCTAATTCGCTATTCGAATTCGAAATGAGGAGTCTTGACCTCCATGCGGCACCAGCACAACAAGAAGGAGTTTGATGTTACGGGGACGAATAACGGCTTTGAGTTGATCGAGGAGGGAGCAGACCTGGAGCCACTGGGCAGGGTCGCCGGAAAGCTGATCGTGAGAGAAAAGAGCGGCGAGTACGGAGGGAACCCTAGTGCGGTGCTTGAGCAGCCAATCCCTCTTCAAGATGCCACCTAGATGAGCACGAGAAGGATCATCGTCTTTGGGGGTCTTAGAGAAAAGAGAGATCTTAGAGAAGTCAGGTAGAGCGAGGGTGTTGAGGGGAGGCTGCTCCGAGTGAAGGTGCTTGAATATGGAGGCGTGAAGCTCGGGACAACCCACCAGCGATATCAGACTCACCGGTGGCGTCCTCAACTCCTCCGGGTAGTCTTCCATTTCAGTTTCCAATTTGGGTGGGATCTAAGAGGGTGGGGGGGAGTATGGATCTGTTACATCTGTCTTATCTGAGTTATGAATGCGGCGGCATGGCCCGTTTAGCTATTGAACTAGTTGGACGTTATCGCCCAGCTCAGCCGCCCGTGGTATGAGGCGAGAAACCCAACCCAACTACAGTCTGCTTGAAGATCCAAGCCCGAACTTGGTGAATTGTCCAACCCAAGATCCGTCCTACCTGTCGTGAACAAAATATTAAATATAATATATGAGGTTCCGCCTTTACTTTACAGACCCTAATTAAGAAATAACCATATTGATTATGATGCCAACTACTCCCGCAATTATATATAATTTGTCCCACATTGACTCCACTAGTGATTAGCTAATTTGATCACATCAAACTTAATTCATGTAATATATTAGAAGACCTTTTGTTACATGCCTTAGGAGAATTCGCCCCCAAAAATTAGCTCAAAGGGGAAAGGAACCGAAGACATATAAACTCCACATTGATATCATGTCATCAATACTACCAATGTGGGACGGATCTCATACTTCGCAAATGGTCCATAACATTCCACCACTCTTCGCAGCTCCGATGCCCACGCGGGTGTTAGAATTATGTGTCATCGATAACCAAATTAATTAATCTAGTCCTAATATCTCATATGGAATATAATTTGGTGGAATGAATTAATTGTATGTAAATGGGTATATTTGAAATAATCTCAAATTTCAGGAGTCAATTACAATATGTTGATGGACTTGATTGTAATTAGTAGAAGCCCTAATTGTATTAGAAGAATAGTTCTTCAGTTTACCATACGACTAGAATTTGAGATCCCTAAGGATCCTATGTCTCATGCTCTCTCTAGGGTTTCTCAAAGCCTATAAATATAATTGTTATATTCAAAGGGTTGACCATCAGAACTTATTAGAGAAATCTTATAACGAGAGAGAGACATAAATCCCTTAGGAGGCAACACATCTTAGTTGCTCTTCTAAATTGTTGGAGCTTTAGTTTGATCGTAAAGTGGCTTAAGGTTTGAAGATTCCTAAATTCCTGTGTCAGATATGGAATCGAATCCACAATTGTAATTATAATCCTGATTGATGTTTTGTTGAAAACATGTTGTTTGTTTTAGTTTAATTCCGCATAAACTATTAGTGGTATCAGAGCATTAGATTCACATGATTACAATTGTTAGATTATATAAACCTTGTTAATTTTTATTAAAAATTAAAATCCTCTTGCGATTTTTAAAATCCCGAGAAAAGAAAAGTGTGTTTCTTTGTATATTAATATGCGTATGTGATATGATTGTGAATGTTGTTTTGTCGTTCATGGTTATGTACTTGAAAACACACGAAGAGAAAGAGTTTCTCCTCCTGCAAATAGTGTTGTGGTCGGCTGCTTGGTGGGTTGCCGCCTCTCTACTCGCCAGAGTTGCATCCGGTGAGACCAAAGTAGCACCTGACCAGAGCCATGGTGGCATCCGGCAGCCTTGGAGGCTGAGGAGCCGTGGACAACACCTCACACAACCGTGTGAGACACGGGTGTGAGGAATAGTTGGCCACATGCGGCCACCAGTGCGCCGGATGGCAGCACTGGTGCTGCCGGCGGCTTGGGTGTCCAACGTCCGACTAGATCCATGGCCGGACATGGCTGCGGCCAGTTGGCCGCTGGCCTGTTGTGCTTTCCCAAAGGCACGAGCGGCGCCCGGGGATAAGATCCCGAGTCGCCTGCTTGGGCCAAACGGGTAAGGCATGTTTGCCCTACCCCAGTCTGGGCTGGGTCGGAAAAAAAACGGTGTTGGAATGGATTTAGAACCCAGCTCAACCTGCGTGAGGGCTGGGCTTAGAGCCCAGTCCAAGCCCAAAGCTTGGGGCAGACCGAGTTGCGAACTCAGCCCATTGCCAAGCGGGCCAGTTTGACCTGTCCGGGGCAAGGCCGGTCGGACCGGTCCAGGGCCAAACCAGTTTGACCAGTCTGGCAAGGGGTTTGGCCGGAAAACCGGTCAACCTGGTTGACCGACCGAAAAAAAAAAGAAATGAATTTTTTCTTCTAATTTTTGGTGCTAAATAGGATTAATTATTGCAATTTTGTCTTTGGTATCTATTATCAATAAATGAGAGTTTTACTTTATTAAAATTGGTTAAAGCCAAAATGGATAAAACCGATTTTAATTTTGTAAAATTTTCTTGTTTATCTCTTGGGATGATAAGTGTCTACATCTTAGTGGGAGTGTCTACTAAAATAGCGACATAACTCACAAGTATTTGGAATACACTTAGATAATGGAATGCACAAACCAAATAAACACAAGTGCTAAAATAGTACAAGAGATGTTTATTTAGGTAGGCCAAAAGAAAATCGAGAATCACAAATATTTTAAAATATGATGTAAATTTTGATGAATAGTAGTTATTCGCCTTTAAGAGATATGTACAATGATTACCAAAATATAATTGTTGTTGCATGTAAAGTAGAGGTTCTCGATACCCATTTAGAATGTAATAAATATAAATGTTATATTTCTCATTATTGTGATATATTTGATATATCTATTTATTGTTCGAATGGGTGGTACCATTAGTTATTCAAAAATCTGAATCTAATGGAAATATATGTAAATGATTTTGTAGATTCAAAATGACTTTTAATCATTTGGCTAAGATTCTGGATGACAATCGGTTGACAAGACCGAATTATGTTGATTTGAAGAGAAATCTTATGATTGTTCTCTCACCCGATAAGATCGGTTATGTTCTAACCTCTGAGACACCTGAGCTTGCACTGGACAATGGCACTGTGGAAGAAAAGAAAGTCTTTAACAAGTGGCATGATGATGATAATATGACAAAGTGTTATATTAAGGCTTTAATCTCAAATGTTTTGCAGAAATATTGTGAGAGCATAGCTACAGCTGCAGGCATTATGTTGCATCTCCGAGAAATTTTTGAAGAGTATAGCAGATCTGCTAGGTGACGGCTATGAAGAATCTGATGTCCACCAAAATGGTGGAAGGAAGCCCAGTTCGGGATCATGTCTTGAAGATGATTTCTTTCATCAACGAACTGGATTTTTTGGGAGCCGAGATGGATAATGACACAAAAGTTGATGTCATTCTTTCATCTCTGCCTGATTCTTTAAATCAGTTTGTCCTTAATTACAATATGAACAAGATGAGTGACAGTTTATGAGAACTCACCCCTAAAAGCTAGCTCAAAGGGGAAGGGAACACAATGCATATTAACCTCACAAATAATACTCCGCAAATGGTCCATAACACCTTTGGTACTGTAGGAGCAGTTTTACACTAACTACTCTACTCATCTTGAATTAGCGGAAACGGAGGGCGTACGTGTTGCCACCAACCTCCTGCCTTATCATGTCATCCCCCTTTCGCCTGGCCCGGGTTTATTAAATCCTTGTTAAACCACCGCAATTTGCTTTCGAATTCATTCACAAATAACACAATAGTTTTTTGTACGTACTTCACTTTTACGACACCAATGAATCATCGTTGGCCATATCCAATTGCATATAATATTGTACATGTTCTCGTTTCTTTTCTTCTTCCTTTTATTTTGCATATAATGCTGCTTAATTGCAGCTTGGACTAAGAAAGGCTTCCCTTACTGTCCTCAGGTCCACATATGGGCTGTAGTCAATTCCATCATTACAAGCATCTAGTTTGATGTTGTTTAAGAGGTTGGCTGTAATCTCTCCGTCTAATTCTACCTTGGCATGCGTTTCCCACGATGAACTCCGAACTGTTCCCATATTTGATGATATTCTCGTTCATGTATTGGAAATAACGTAATTCTCAATAAAAGACATCTTTTTTTATGCTGCTTCATTCCCACTCCATCCGAGCACCTACGTAGACAGATACCTCAGCGATCATCAGTCGTTAGACTGTTTCCTTCTACAGCTAAGTGTCGATAATACCAGACATAAGGTTTTTGACTAATCCACTTGATCAGTTGTTCAAGACGACGTGTATTGAGATGTACAGAGGGATATCCTCTTTCGTGTAGCCATAATTGTGTTCCTTAATAATCTGGGATTCCTAAGAACCAGACATCACTAATCGTTTGGATATGTGCGGAAGTGATTGTCTCTAAGACTAACCAAGTGTGTATTCTATTTGTTGTCTATTGGGTAAATAGACAACTGTTTTTAGGCCTGTTATTCAACAAAAGATCCTCTAAAACTAGCTGAACCTCAACAAACAAGAAGAGGAATTGAAGAGAAAATAATAAGACCAGCTTGATTAAAAACCATCCAAATGGCATACAAAATGCAAAAATTAGCATTACGATTTCCAGACTATCAAGCAACCATGCAACAAAGATATATCTAATTCAATATAAAGTAATGACCCTTCAATACATGCAGCGATTATTCCAAAATATCCTCTTTTTTCAGACCATCCTACAGTGTCCATGATTTAAACAATTCTTTGTCTAACTCTGTCCTTCTCGACTAAATATTACTGTAGTGCCTCATAAATCCCAGGAACACCATAGATAGTCAATAAATTTTACCTTCCTGGGATCCAATCTCTTGTAAATAGTGTTCCGCATCCAATGCTGCCATGCAACCTGCATCACCAAAAAATCACAATTAGGAGATAGTCAACTCCCTTCAAAGAAACCCCACTATTGGTTGGAAGGAACATGTTAGATGCTGTCAATCCTATAACCACTATTACAATGAAAGCCAACACTATCAGGATCTACAGAATAGTCAATAACAAGAACCAATTGGAACCAAACTATCTATGAAAACTGTCAATAGTTGAATCAATAACTTAATCTGCCCAAATTGCATTTTCAATCACACTTAGATGACAAAAACAGTCCAAGCCTAGTCAAGTATCTAGCGGTATATTCAGCTTGTGAAATTAAGGTTGTCTTCAATCTTAATGTCAACAAAAATATAAGCCAGACATACCTGCCCTATCTATCTTAAGCTATCAAGCTATCAGCATGACAAGCCAATTTTATCATCATCCAAGGGGTCAAAAACAAAGTGAAACGAAAGCAAGTCCCAAGATTCAGATTTGTGAATTCCACATTTCAAGATCATAGCAAGACACAAATAGTACTGCTCAAGTAAGGGATCCGCAAAGCAAGATTTATGCCTTCGATATTATATTACTGAGCCAAAATCAGATAAACACCAGGCTCCTGTAAAATTGACAAAACACTCTGAATACCATACTCTTATTCAAGATATATTACTTCCTCCAAATACCAAGGGACATCTCGTGTAAACGTGTAAATAAAAGCAGTTCAGAGTAACTAATGATAATAAATAATGGATATAACAAAGTTAGATCCAAATTTAAGTTCAAACGCACAACACACAGTAACTTCATGTCTTAACATATTAAGCAATATATCACAAGATTATTCCTCCAGGTATACATATATTTATCCTGCGAAATAGATCCAACAGAAAGGGCTTAGAAATTTATGGTGCTAGAGATCTCCTAGTGTGCTATGGCCCAAAGACGACATTATCTATGCAAAGAGTAATATAGATACCAAGGCAAAACACGTGCACCTAATTAAAAGAACAGTGAACGCAGGAATAAGATTACATATCCATAATTCAGCATAAAGGCCACCGATCCCAAATTCAGGAAAACCAAAATCAATATTAAAATAACGAAAGAAAGTAACAAACTAATGCCGGAAGCTGTAACAATCTGCCTATACTTCTTGTCCTGGACATCTCTGGCGGCAAAAACTCCACGCACGCTGGTAAGTGTGGTACCTGGCTTTGTGACAACATAACCCTCAGAATCAAGTTCCAACTGACCGTCCAGGAACTTGGTGACCGGCTCGTGCCCTATAGCGAAGAATAATCCGGATACCTTGAGATCTGATACCTCCCCGCTCACTATATCCTTCACTTTCAATCCTCCCAAGAGTCTATTTTGATTATCTTTGTTCCCGTAAGCCTCTACCACCATCGAGTCCCATAACACTTGTATCTTAGGGTTGGTTAATGCCTCTGCTGCATAATCTTGGAAGCCCTGAAAGTATATCTTTTGTGGATGATGTAAACCATGGACCCGTACTTAGTCAGGAATGTGGCCTCTTCCATGGCTGAATCCCCACCTCCAATGACAGCGAGGGGCTTGTTCCTGAGTATTGGGGCTGCACCATCGCACACCGCACAAGCCAAAATCTCACGGTTCCAGAAGCCTCTCTGGCCCTCCCTTAATCCCAGGAATTCCAAACGCTTGGCCACGGTGTCGGTGGCAACGATGAAGGAGTCGACAATGACGGTCTTGGAATCGGCGAAGACCTTTAAAGTTGTGTTGGAGAAATCAACCTTGTTGACAGTCTCTGTCAGAATCTGGGTATCGAAGCGGAGGGACTGGTTGCGACAGCGGTCCATGAGATTGATTCTGTAGAGACCGTCGGGAAAGCCCGAGAAGTTCTCGACGTCAGAGGTGGTGGTGAGTTGGCCACCGGGGCCGATGCCGTTGGCCATCCAACCCTCGAAGAGGATTGGCTTCAGCTCCGCGCGAGAAGTGTATATGGCGGCAGTGTAAGAGGTCGGGCCGCTTCCGATGATACAAACCTTTGTTTTGAGAGTCTGTAGCTCATCCATGGCCGAAACAGAAGTAGAGGGTGAATTCGAAGCGGCAGCGGGGGCCGAGGAGGCTAGTTTGGGAGAAGCAGAGGCAACAATAGTGGAGGCCAATCGGACAAAGCTGCGACCTTTTCTGATCAGAGTTGACAACAACTACTAGGTATTTCGGGGTTGACCCTTAAATCTGAATCGTGCATGCAAATCAACATCCAATACTGTAAACTTAGGGCACGATCGTTTTGAGAAAATTTTATGTGAAGTGTGAATATTTAGGTGATGTTTATTTTATTGGTATGCGTGTAGAAATTGTTGAGTTGTATTGATATTTGTAAAAAAATTAATGTTGAGTTGTATTGGTATGCATGTATCAGTAATGTTAGGATTGTAAGTTTAGAAAGTTGTATTCAAATTCTAAAATTTTTAGCCAAAAGAACATGCTCTTAGCCAATAATAATAATAAGGGGAAATTTATTTTTTAGTCATTACCTTTTTAATTTTAGTCCTGCACTTTAAGAGGTCCAAATTTTAGTCCTTAATTTTTCACCCTTGAAAAATTTAATTTCGTTACTCTGCCGCGAGTCTCGTAAACGACATGACTTTACACTTCAGCAAGACCATACACGTCACTTAATGTGCTCCGCCTCAGCTTTTCTGGAAGTTGTCATTCTCCCCTAAATGACACATATTTCCCACATTAAATCAAACGATGTGTTCCTTCGGTAGCCTCACCTCAGCGCAGATGTGTTTATAAAACCTCCTTTTAGCTTGAACAATTCCTTTCGCAAACCCTAGACCAAAACAAAGAGAACACACATAAAATAGGGAGGAGCGAGGAGGAGCTACTGCTGCGATGCCTCTGTTGATCTTTCATTTCTATTATCAAAAATAGCTGGTAGGAGAAAGATAAAAATTTTCCCGACGAAGAACCAATCAATCTGCCAATCTATTGTTCTATATAATACAGCTCAGATTGTTGTTTACGAAGAAGATAAAGGCGCTGCAAAGCGAAAATTCGAAGCTGGAGATTACTGTGAAAAGACTGAAATATATGTGTGGGCTATCTTGGATTACCGTTGTTGTCATGGGTGTTCTTTGGGTGAGGAGCAGTACAATGTAATCCAGATGTAGTTTACATGGAATGTAATAGGATGTATTAGGTTGAGACTTGTGTTAGTCAGTTAGTGTGTAAGTATTTTGGAATGTAATGTATTAGGTTGGTTCTAGATGTTGTACCTACTGATTGGCAGATTGATTGGTTATTCGTCGGGGAAATTTTATCTTTCTCCCACCAACAATTTTTTATAAGAGAACTGAAAGATCAACAGAGGCATCGTAGCAGTAGCTTCTACTCCCTTTTCTATGCATTTTCTCTTCATTATGTGTCTAAGGAGTGCTAAATGAATTTTTCGAGCTGAAATGAGGTTTTACAAACACATATGCGCTGAGGTGAGGCTGCCGAAGGAATGCACTGTTTCATTTAGTGTAGGAAATAGGTGTCGTTTAGGGGAGAACGACAACTTCTAAAAAAGTTGAGGTGGAGCACAATAAGTAACATGTGAAGTCATGTCATTAATGAGACTCACGGGAGAGTAATGGAAGGAGTAAATTTTTCAAGGATGAGATTAAGGACTAAAATTTGGACTCATTAAAGTGCATGAGTAAAATTAAAAAGAGTATAAAATCCAGTAACTAAGTTTTTCAAAAAACAAAAAAACCGCACCCAATATTGACAAATCCAAGATAACTTTGGCCCAGACTCACATCCAAACACGATTCCACAGACAGCAAAAAAGGAAACCCCCTTCCTCTCCAAGTTCACTCACTCATGAAACGGGAACCGTTAACGCATACGTGGTTTACGGTTAGGTTAATGCATGAAACGGGAAGTAAACGCAAGAGTCAATTTTTTTAAAAAAAAGAAAGTCAACTCGAGGAAGCTAATTGTGGAAATCGTTATTTATAGGGCCTAACTGCTACGCCTACCATTTAACAAGGAGAGTATCACTATTTAAGGATAAGAATGCCAAGAACAGGGACATGGGGAGTCCAAATTCCAGGAACAAACTCGAAAATCGGGATTTATTTTTCTTTACTCCAGGTTCCAGCACGGACATTATGTTCTGTGCCTAGAAAAAGGCAATCAACTTGCACTTGGGACGAGAAATGCCTCGTCGTCTAAGAGGCTGAGAAACACAATCACACTTTTCACCTAGAAAAAGTGTGTTGGTCTCCCTTTCACTCATCCCTGAATCGTAAACGGTAACCAACCAACGAACAATCAAAACTCATACAGAACTACTGATCAA
Source organism: Myrica gale (assembly GCA_963930655.1). Classification (NCBI taxonomy): domain Eukaryota; kingdom Viridiplantae; phylum Streptophyta; class Magnoliopsida; order Fagales; family Myricaceae; genus Myrica; species Myrica gale. The sequence continues at coordinate 24,925,572 of OZ005614.1, read as the reverse complement.
GATATATTACAATACTTCCAATTTTTTTTAAAAAAAATAGCGAAAGAAAGGAACAAAATGTTACAGATCACAGTTATACTCCCAAAATTGTAATGGCAAAAATCTCATCCCCTGTGAACCCAGCACACCTTTGGCAGCCACCTCTTCCTTTTAGCCCAACCAAGGTGGGTTTTGTACTCGCATCTTGCAGCCCCAGGAACCAAACGGATGTACTTTCATATCACAAAGACTCTGGACTTGTCGAGGGTCTGATTCTGGCAGGCATTCCTCTAGGTTCCTTCAATCCATCGTGCATCCAATAGGCCAATGAATTTTTGGGGGTGATGGACATTTTGCTCACATCAATATCTAGCTCTTGCCCAGCGAAGTCTTCATCACTGATAACTTCATCATCATCATATGGAGGTCTGACCATTGACCAATACACAAAGTATGGCCGGATGAATCTTCAGATTATGGAGAAACAATCTTATGTGAGTAAACCATTCAAAACAATATATATATATACATACATAAATGTTCAGTTATCAAAAAGGATTTTCCGCTAAGGCCAGCTTCAGAAACTACAAAAAACCCTCCACATCAAGTTGGTGAGAAACAATTGGAAAATGAGGGAAATCTTTTTCTTTGTTCCCCCCTCTTTTGGGTTGTTCCCCGGGAGAGACGGAGAGAGAGGGGGCGGGGTGCAATGAGTGCGCCCACCAAAAAAGTTGGTCAGAATCATTGCGCGAAGAGTTCAATAGACATGGTAACAGATAAATGCTCACTCTGGGAACATCAGTCTGAATGCACATGGGCAGTATTTTACAGCCTTGCATGTTTCTTCAAATAGGCTCCCGGACTCCAAATCTATTTATTTTTCAAAACAGCCCGTCATGAAGAATGACTTCTGTCCATTCCTTGCATGGGCTTCTTATGTAAAGCCTGAATTTATAATGAATGCTATTTCATTATTTTAAAACAAATTAATCAAAATGCCGAAGATGTATACCTGTCACTTTTTCTCAACAAACAAGGGTCAAATGGGAAGAACATGTCAAGCCTTTCCATCCCGCCAAAAGCTTTTGAATGTTCTGACTCTACCGAGCAGTTAAAAACGAATTCCTCCGAGGAGGTAAATAGACAAGCTGCTTCTGCTTGTCGGCAAAACTCATCAACAACTGAGGGCAGGCATACCTGTCAGAAATGACAACTGAAATAAGATGCCCTTACTGATAAAGTATGGATTGTTTGAACACAATCCTGTAGTAAATTGGGAAATAAAATGACTTGAACCTATGATGGACTCTTCTCAACATCAAAAGGAAAGAAGAAATTTTCTACACAGTTGTAAGTAAACATTCTTTATTAATTTCTTTACAAGATTTTGGTTGTGCCCAAAAAGTAGCTCCTCACCTTCAGCGGGCTCAGTTTATGCTTCAACATTGGCTCTATAAAGAGCAGATGTGATTTGAACCATGCGACATCCATCATAGATTTCATTCGGAAGCAGAACACATACATCATTGCCTGTGGACAGACAAACAACCATCAATTTGCAACGAGTCAAAAGCAGTAAATAAGCCTCCTGCACAATTTGATTTAACCGCCAACCAAACACAGCTATATAAATATGGAACATAAGCATAAAAAAGGGGACATTCTTAGGTCAGGTCACCTTTAATAAAAAATTTGACCTTTTGAAATTTTGGTCTAATTCATTTCACCAGAAATTGTCCATGTCTAAGATGACCAACCGAACCATTGCAGTGGAAGCAATTAAATATTCTCCACTACATTTTATGAAGCCAACTACCAGTTAACGAATCTTCATAGATCACTTAATTCCAAATACTTGGTAGTTTTTTTTATAAGTATCCAATATTTAGTAGTTAATAGCCAAAAGTACTATGTATGGAACAATCATTTTATCAGAATGCACATATGCTTGACACCATTGCCCCCCACCCCCCAAAATGCTTTCTTATCAATTATCGAAGGTACAACAATCTAAGCTTCTAAACCTAATTATTGCCAGAGCAATACTATACCTGGCACGCACAGTAGAAAAGTCTATGGGGTATTGGATTTATTTCACCGCCTTTTGTTTTGAAATATTCCAAACACCAATCCACCAACCTGAGAACACACCGAAACACAAGGTAACCAGATCATCTCAAACACATGTGCTAGTTAATTTTCTTTTTGGAATCACCTAATTTTGATTGCGCATACAGTAACAATGAAATGAGAAGCATTATAGATCACATTCTGGGAATATATAATCCTTAATAACCTTTTCAACATGCTAGCAACAAAAGGAGCTGACAAGAAATTTGCCCGAGACAAATAACTAGCAAGATAAGCAACAGCACTCATCCTGCATAGCACAAGAAAAGAAATTAAAATTAGCACTGTAGAAGATGCTCCTCTGACAGGTAAAATTATACTGAAGATGAGAACAAAAGCTAGAAATAGGGCAAGCGGAGGTGCAGGAACTTAGATGGAAGCAAAATGATAATTGCATCCATGTCCCTGTACAACATCTCAAGGTAATACATAAAGTAGTCTTATGAAAATCCGGTATGCCATACAAAATCAGGAAGGTTCAACAAGATAATTTAAATTCCACATGGTTTTGCTGAACATGCCGGGAAAGTGCATGTCAACTCCAAAGGTTTTTGGTCATTTTATAACTAAGATCCTTTATCGGTTTGCGATTTCTATCAAGCATTTGTCAGGTTATGACTCTAAAGATATTAGGCTATGGCCCTTCTTTAAGGAAAATACCCCAAATTGTGAGAAGTAAAAAAAGCACTTGATAAATAAAAGTTAGGACCAACTGCAAGTGATTCAAAGACCACAAGCCTTGACAACCGATACAGACATGATGTTCCCCAAAACAAGATAGAAACCAAAAGAACATATTTAAATTCAAAGCATGATCATATTACCGAAACGGCATAGGGTAGTCCTCGCATACAAAAATATCTGCAAGCAATGTGGCAAATCTCACACCACAGTTCTCGGGATCCAGGGCACAGGCATAGAAAATCACAAACTGTAATACGGAAAATCAAAATCAATGATTTTAGTGCCTCTGCTAACCCACAAAAAAAAAAAAAAAAACTTATCGAGAAAAATATGAGAAACAACAGGGCAATTAACTAGAAAATTTCGTTGCATGTAATACCTGAGTAAATTTTGACTTGTATGCAGTTAGAACCGTTATCCGGAATGAGTCTAAAAGAGGTTCCAAGACCTAACAATCATATTTCAACAATATAATTCATTCAACATTGAGCTAGGATTATGGCAGTGAAAATTTGAAGATAAAGAATTACCTCAATCAAACGGCCACTGACTTTACATGATTCGAGATGCTCAAAAGTCAGCACCATCAAGCTATCCAATTTTTCAGCAATTAAGTTCCCACCTAAACTCTTCCGACATAATTCTCTAGGAAGCTGCTCAGTTATCAGTCAATTATCAGGGGATTACTTTAAAAATGAGAACAAATAATCATAGGCATATCACGAGAATTGAAATGATAGACCACAACAGTACAAAAACCATCTTCAATCAATATAATTGACCATAAGTTCAAAAATTGGCAAGAACCAATATAAGTTTGCCCTATCTACTATGTCCATGAATAGCCACTATCATTGACAAATCAGTATTAATTTGTCTCATCTACTATGTAAAACCAAGGACTTGAAAAAAAGTATGGCCTAAAGCAAAGGATATAGGCAGGGAGCTAGTAGAGATAAAGCAAGGTCCGAATACCACAAATAAGTCAAAGCCAGCTAAGGTTTTCCAAAAATTTTGCTACCACTTATCAATTCAGAAGACTAATAGATGAAAGCAAATATAGCCCTTTTATAATTATAGCATGGATCATACCTCAATTCCATCTTCATCATCATAATCTGTCATTTCATCCATATTTTCAAGCTCCATCTGAAAAATGCCTTTACTAGAGTCTTCTTGTAAGATGTCATCCCATCCAATCTCCACCTATACGAAGTCCATTACATGATAATAAATAAATGCAGTGACATTTTTTCCAGTTAATTTTGTTCAGGAAAATCAAGCTACTCACATCCAACTCTATAAGCATATCCATCAGCGCCATAAGCAGTGTGCTCCTAACAAATTCTCCAATCGCACCACCCTCAAGCTTTAACATGTTCTCCACATATATGACCGCCACCTACCAGAAGAGGTGGATTAAATTTCAGATCTAATGATTGACAGTAAAATATTTTCGTAAATTATAGCAAATAGTTTAAGACAGTAACAATAATCACGACATTAGTCTGTATTCTGCATGTTCAAGTTGGCTATTCCACTATTTCCTTCTTGTTTTCCACCACTTCTTTTGCTTCTATATTTCCTTCGGTGGCTTCCATGATAGCTTTTAAGCTTTTGTTTCCATGCCTCTCCACGATTGACCCTTCCTTCCCCAGATAAATGGAAAACCACAAGACTGAACCAACCAAGAGGAGGTCACACTGCCTTCCACCAAGGGCCACACTGCTTTCCACCAAAAGTTGCAAGCAACAATGATACGCACAAGACACAGAATGGCAAGCTTATTGACATGGGAACCATCATGGGGCAAACCACATTGCCCCAACTCATTAATAATAGATACATTCATATGCCACTCAAAAACTATGTGCACGAGCAATATGACCCAAATAAAATATGTCAAATACATTGCTTAAAACTATGTCATATTTTAAGCTCGAATTTGAGATTGTGAAGCACCAATTTTACTAACCGGTTCTTTTGCATAGATTGGCATTCTTTGAGAAACTATTGGAGATAGTATCGAGGGAGCAAGGGGCACCAAATCAGCTATGTGTTTCAGAGCTAAATGCACACGAGACAGAACTTGGTCTTTTCTAGCAATCCCACGTGGTTGCTTCAGTATATCCACGAAAGAGTAAGGTGGCGTGAAGTTGCTTACGAGCATTTCCAAGCATGAATTGACATGTTTCCCATTTGAAGCAGCCTACAATATAGTACAACAACAACCGATAATAGATGGTTCACCACACTGTCCTCATAGACTAAGGGCAAAACTATCACAACAGGCATTGATAAGAATACAAGTGATACCCAAACCCCCCATACCAAGGATATGATTAGTTCAAGCAGAGCATCCATCACATCAGGCCGGTAGTTCCACATGTTCATTCGAAAGATCTGAACATTTGCAATAAAGAGTGATCAAATTTAACAAAAGATAACAGTATAAAAAATGTAAGTACCATATACTCACTGAAGTCAGAAGAGATTCATGAAGAACAACATCTATATATGAAACTGCTCCAGAAAGTGCCTTTAAACTTGTCTGCCAAACAAAAAACAAAAAGAATCTGAGATTTGGAAGATAGAAGTAAGACTATTGCTGTTTCCAAATACCAAAAAAGAAAACCCACCACAAGCAGAGCCACCTCCTCAGGAGCAAGCCGTTCTTTGTGGTGCATAACCCCAACAAGCTGGTCATAACTGTCACTATCACCCTGAGAAAACGGATTTTAAGTTTAACTCGAGATTTAACTTAATATTGCATAAGAAATTCCCTTTAGCAAGGAAACAAGTAAACTGAGAATTTGGCTATCAATAGAATATTATGGAGCCTAAACAGGAATGCAGGCAAATCCTTTCTAGGATATTCATTTTACGGCCCCTAGCTATAACCATGTCTCCACTTAGAATAAATGACTGAGTCAATTCTGGTTTCAACATATAGAGACTAAGGAAAGACATCATTATTTTACATGGCAGACAAAGAGTCCTTATACACAAAGACTGCTGAAAATACCATAAGGCTAGATACATCAGCTCATTTACCACAGGAGCAATAAGAAGAGGAAGAAAGGCGCCAGTAAATTACAAAAACAACTCAGGAAAAAGCAAAGAATAGTCACTAGCACTTCAAAATTTTCTTAGCATTAAGCCAGCAGAACAGTAAACAGTTGCAGGGAAAGAATTAAAAGAAAAGAAATTGGATCGTGACCATGAACTTGCAACCAGAACCAAAAATACGAACCCTCTTCACCATTAGAGCAGATGGAAACCATATATACGTGTGTGAGAACTCCTATCCACAAGTTAGCTAATAATTCAACCATCAAAAGTTGCACACGAGTGCCATTATGATAAAGGGTGAGCACCGAGATAAAGAGATTTGCTAAAGGATCCGATGCATGAGGCAGACTGCTTACCAATGAGACTGAATTAAGAGCATCCCTGACATGATAGACTAACTCCGAATCAGTGAAATTATCATGGTCATCCATTTCGTGAAACCCCACCTTGCCGTTCGCTAATTCCACCGCTCCCATAGTCTTTGACCCAGACCCTACTGATCCCGCTAGTTCAGCGGGGCCTGGGAGTGCAAGAGCGCAACTATTTTCGACACCTGCAACAACCAATAAAAGGAAAATTAAATTTTCCATAATTACATTGTAAATATGGAGGAATGGAACTTTAGGAATGACCTTGCCAGATTATTTCATCTTGAAACATCATAGTCTCAGGATAACATAATAAGCATAAGCTAACATTATTAAACTAAAAAAGAAAGCAAAAAGTGACATCTAGATGCTGCAAGGAATGCAGGGTAACACTACTAATCTGAATCAATCAGAGAGCATAGGGCAAACATGGTCATCAATAGCTGTCACCCAACATATCATCGAGAAAAGACCTCTTGCATTTGTATAAAAAACAAGCTCGAGATATAATTTAGGAAATTACGAACTCAACCATCGTCTGTATCACAACCTGCTTTAAATTAATAGAAATGATCAGGCAGTACTAAGAAATTACCTGGTTGGACAGTGCTAGGAGAATGATAGTTCTAATTTAGTTTTCTCCGGATACGCAGAGCGCAGAGTCAAACACTGGGTCCAAAACGCTACGCTAAGCAGAATTTGTGCAGCTTTACAACGTCGTACTCGCAAAAATCACAGAAAGGAGCGGGCGCCTTCCTCCTTCGTCGTCGCCGTCGTCTAGTGCGTGTCGGCTGAAGAGGTGGGAAAGCCTGAGGAGGCTGTAGAATCGAGAACGAACGGAACCTAAGTCCTAACTCCTACGATACGGAATGCTCTTTTATTGGGGAGCGAGAGAAAGGAAACATGTCTAAAACATAAGAATGGGCCGGAGGTGGCCACACTGCAACTGAAATCCAAGACGGGCTATTATGAGGGCCGCGTCAGGTAGAATGAGATTATAGACCCTATTCTTAAGCCCAGTCTAAGGATGGGTACCGGATGGAACCGGAAGGGAATCACCATATCCTTCTTATGTTTCCAACCCCATGAATAATTACCCGCCTACCACTGTAGTCTGTGCCACATCGCATTTCCCGCCGTCTCTACGAAAAGAGACATCCGATGGTTGTGGTATATTTTCATGGAAGAGCCCTCTCTTCTCTTTTTGGATTGGTTAGGAATTAGTTCGCAACGGAGAGAAATTGTGGATGTCTCTATTCCTTCCGCACGGGGTACATCATTTGAAAGCGGGAAAGGGAAAGTGGTGATCTTCTAACGACTACGCCACGGCCAGCCTGCTCGATCGCAACTACTCATTCCGCTCACTCTTTCTCCACCAAATTCGAGCTTTCTCTTTTCTACCCTCTTTTTTATTTTATTGCCTCTTTTGATATCGTTTTTGGGTAGCTCAAACCTGTAAGTTTTAGTTTTGTTGAAATCATTTGGTGACTCTAGAGTGACGAGAAAAAGTAGCGTTAGGGACAGTGACGGATCCAGCATCCAATTTGAAGAGAGTCGAACACATAAGGCGAAATGACAAAAAAAAATTTCTAACGTAATGTAAAAAGTGTCTTAGAGTTAAAATATCGAAAATTAAAGATTAAAAAATATTAAAAATTTAAAATACACGTACATACTATTTGCTAAGAATGAAAGTGACAATTAGATCCTACTAATTTGCATCATATATATATATCTAAGAAAATGATAGTTTGAGCCGCAGAAACTCCACAGAAATTCAAGGGCATGAAAAATCCTAAACAAACAAAAACCAGCTAAATAATTAATTCGGGACCCAAAAATATGAGTGGGTTTCTATTTATTTTCGAAAAAAATTAGAAATTTCTAAGTAGAAACCTCTATAGCCATAAAATATCCAAATCAATTCAATCTCATCCTCCAACAATTTCACAACTCTCAAAATTTCAAACCTTGAAGCATTTTTAGCATACTATATAAAATGAATTTTTCTACTGAATTGTAGAGAGAGAATCTTGGATAGATGGACATACTAGGGGTCGGACGTCCAGCAATTTTCAAGTGTAAAATCTTGAGTATCCTGCAAAAATTGAAATCGTAAAAAATCTAAATAATGAGATTGAGAGAGAGCTGAGAGTCAATGGGGATATACACTCGAATTTTCAGTATCAAGTACAACAAAAATAGTATGGACAAAAATAAATGAGAAGTATTGCATTATAATTCCTATAATAGTATGGAGAATTTGCTGTTAACTATAAATTGCCCAAATTGTTCAATAAATTGCCAGTATCCTATAGGCTACCAAAGGATTTATCATCGTTAGTATTCAACTGCAAAGACATTAATTAGGTTTGATCAAAGCACTAGTAGCCTCACAATGTCCAGTTAAGATGCAAATATCAAATTGTCAAATCTTCCACTCCAAAGAAAATATACTTTAAAAACTAAAAGAAAAAAGTAATAAAGAGGTAGCATGTATAACTAAGATACACGTATACTCATTTTCAGGAAAAACAAAACCCAAAAGACTTGATTTCTCTAGCATCAGGCGGCCCAGGTCCACATTTGCCAAGTAAAAACCATCCGACGATTTCTCTAGCACCTTTAACCGGCCAAGGCTACTGGAAGTAGAGGCAATCAATACACTTATAATCAGGCCCTGCAAGCTTAAAACCAGGGTTGGCCTGGGCCTATGGGGATCGAGCTCCCATAGGCCCATACCAACTTATAATAAAAAATAAAAATAAATTTTTTTTTACATGTAATAATTATTTTTGGCCGGTCCAATGGAGGGCGGCCGCCCAGGGCCGCACCCCCTGGATCCGCCTCTGGTTAGGGATCAAGTTTGAGTTTTAGTTGCGAGGGTATGAATTTTGGAAGTATCCACTTCCTGCAAAGCCTAAGATAAAGGAAGGGAATTCTTTTTTTTAAGCCAAACAACTAAAAACCCAACCAAAGTCACGGGTGCATATCCAACCCCGAAGATGCTCGGTGATATCAACTAAAGGAATAAAACCAACACGCCCAAAACGCGCAGCCCACTTAGCAAGAAGTGAGCCTGCACATTGCATCTTCTCAGAGTCCAAGTAACCCTCACTCTCGCGTCTTCGCAAACTCTGCCGAATGCTCTCCACCATACCGGAAGCAGCCCACAGATGAGAAGGATCCGAGGACATCACGTCGTTACACACCAAAAGCGAGTCTCATTAGAAGAGCACCCGAGGCCACTCAAGACGTCGAGCTAAAGACATCGCCTCTGCCAAAGCAAAGACTTCCCCAACCACCGGGTCATAGCAACTAATTGTTCCGTGAATGTTATATAGAGGTAACTGGAAAAATCTCTTACAGAAACTGCTATGTATGACCCAAACTGACGGACTGCAACATCTGTGTTAATCTTCAAAAAAACCCACGGGAGGCGGCCGGAGACCACCGCAAACCAGCATCACGCTCCACCTCAAGCCACGCCAGAGTATGCTCAGCATGTCGTCGCCGAATGTTCGCAATAAGCTCCACGACCACCACCGGGACCTGCCGATGAACCAACAAATTCCTAGCCTGCCAAATGTCGTCTATCACCAAAGGCCGCGTTGAGGATAAAGGCCCGGACATATTGCTGCTCCAGGTTCAGTCGGTCTTTGACATTTAAGATAGCATGAATAAACTTCGTCGTTGAAGAGAAGGGAATACAATCCATCCGAATAGCCCAAGGGGACTCACACCACACCTTCGTAGCCACGTTACAAAAAACCAAATATATGGAGGGAGTCTTCCGTAGCGAACATACATAGAGGGAAAAGGAATTGTGCTTCATCAGCTCGCTGGAGGATCCCCCCTCCTAAAGCACCTCTAGTTATAAGAGCGCCCTCTGCCACCTTCCAGAGCAGCAGTTTAAGGCGACCTTGGATCTTAGTCTTCTAAAGAATGCTCCAGGAGTGTTTTTCCAAAATCAATACCTAAGGTGCCCGCCTCTCTTGTTCCTCCTTCAGAAATGATGCTTTTGTTGGAATTTGGGATGATCACACTATAACATTGGTGCCCATATTCGAACATGCCCTTTAGATGGTGATGTACTTCCATGGAGGAGTCGACTAAGTGACGCGTTAGTTCGAAGTGAGGTGACTTTTCCTAAGGTCACAATGCTTCACGAAGTGTTGCAAGAGAAACTACATATATGTGTTGAATGATTCATTTCATTTAATCCAATCTTCTCCATTCCTTGACAGCATGCTGTCGATTTACCTCCTGGATTTCTTACCCTAACGGGAGCATCCAAGATTGATCATTCTATGCAGTAGTTTGATGAACGATCCTTCAAAATTCAACAGTGGTATCAGAGCGGGGTTTAAGGCAATTGAATATGTGATTTGTAGAAAGAACTTGAAGATAGAGGAGCAGAATTTCATCAAGTGTGAAAGCATGAAAAACAACACATCGTTCAAGTTCTAGGTTTGTCAATGGATGTCACTATGTTCAATTGTTATTATTTGTTTCTCACTATTTCATTTCTGTTACTGTGAGAACTATTGCAAACACTAGTGGAAAATTCTTAATTTGTGAGGAATTAACATATTTTGAAGTGACAATGAAAGATTGAAGAGAAACATGGATAATTCTAAATGTTCTCAATTGTTAATCGCTTCTTTTCTTGAAGATTGTGTCAAAACCCAATCCTAAGATTATCAAAATGTCCTAAAACTATCGCCAACGAATAGATAATGATCAAATCCTTTGGAAAAGTGTCCAAGTTCATGAAATTCAGGGTTCTGTGCAAAGAAAACGAAGGAAAACGGAGGAAAGTGGTTTATGTGCGTACTAAACGACGTGTCGTTTCCTCGGTAGAGGGGATGAGACGAAACGACACGTCGTTTCTAGAAGAGACGGTTGTGGTACAAAACGACACATCTTTTCAACCAAGTACCGACCCGTACGTTGACCCGGTACGCCGCCGAATCGAGTTGTTGAACCGTTGGCTGACCGGTGCAACGGACCGGATTTTCTGAACCAATTCAGACCAGTTTGTTATTTTTCCCCGTTTGGAGTCTGATTTGAGTGATTCAAAAGTCGTTGTAATCCTAATTCAAATTAGAATCATATGAGATCATTTCCAGATCAAATTGAAATGATATTTATGAAGAATAAGTATGAGAAGTGGAAGATTACATTTGGGAAAAGTATTAGAAAGAAAATTGGATAAAAGTAAGAGGATGGCACATACGTTGTATGTTCAACCAGTCAAGTTCAGACTAGTAAATTTTGATAGAAGGTGGAAGCATGGTCAAAGAAGCGTGAAGAAAATCAAGAGCTTATTTCCAAGTGTAGAATGAAAGGGCATGTCAAAGGCAATTCGTTCAAGGTACGAAATAAAGTTTACAATGACTATTACTATGCTAATAAATGCAGGTGATTATAGACTCTTGGTGGATAGACTCAACTTCAGCAAGAAACATTGCAAGATGTTGGAAAACATGGAGCCTACAAGAGAAATAATATTTACAATAATGCTTTTACAAAAAGAAACTTCAGCAAGAAACATTGCATATGGAATGTCTTAAAGGCATCAGTAAAATAGTATTGCAAAAAGGAGATAATGATTCAGATGAATATGAAAATATTTTTGAATCAAAATATAAGGCAAGACCACTTATATCACATAAGTATTGGATTGTCATTAAAGTCAAATACTTAAAACCTTTAGGATAGCTAAGCACAAGTATTTATTCCAAAGTTGTTAAGGAATAAGTTAGGAAATAAACCTAGAAATGTAGGTTTATCATTGAGAGTTATAGTGGATGTTATTCTCAATGGAGATTAAAAAAAATAGAGATGCAATATTTCTCAATGAAACCAACCTAGCTACTCTCATAGAATAGATCAGACTATTAGAGATGATGATCCAAAAGAATAGGTAATTACTCTACTAAACATAGAAACATAGAGAAATGTTCAAAGTAGTGGGATTAAGGATGAGTCTGATGCAAAAATGAATCTGATCTCGGATTCAGAGAAAAGTGGGAGTAGGAGATAAAAGCAACCGTCAATAAAACTAGGACTCTAAGATCATCAAAGCACTAAGTATGAATATTACTTAACTTGATAATGATCAAATAAAATTCAAAGGAAGCACAAATACTCACCAATGCTATTGATTGCATATAAGTGCTTGAAATGAAATTTGAAGTGGACAAGAGCCTGGAGAAACAGAAAGTAAGGTTGGTGGTAGAATGAGTTTCTAAGCAACCCAAGGTAGGATCTATTGATTTAATTTTTTCTAAGGTAAATTTTATCTTGCTTAGATTAATCATGTCAGATGTGACATGGGTGAATTTAGAATTGTAATAGTTGAATGTTACAACGACATTTTTAATTTGAATAGGAAATCAAAATAAGATGCATTCCAAATGAAAAGGCATACGAATAAAGTCTATGAAAGTTATATTTAAAATTCTACCGGGTTATTCGAAAAACAATTATGAGATAAGTATACTAGATCAAGGTGTATATTTGTAGGTGCTTAAGAGACTTAACATGGGTAATTGTTAAGTAATGAAGCACGTTTTTTTAGATTTGTCAAAGTTTTTTGAAAGGAGATGTGTAATTCCAGATATAAGGCAAGAATTATAAATTATCTCCTATGCCCAAATAATGGGTGTAGCCTTAGGGATGACAAGCAGACAAGGAAATAAATATTAGATATTTGTGAAAGTACCAAGAACTTAATGTTAGTAGATCAAGTCATCTAGAGATAGGAGGATACACATGTACACATTCTATAGTGGATTTTAATGAGTGTGTGTGTTCCTATTAGGTGGAATGACGATTTCTTGGTTAAATAAGAAACTGGATGTGTTGCAAAGTACACAATAGAAATTGTGTACGTAATATACAGTACGGTGGTGAGTAAAATGGTTTTAGATAAGATGAATAGTTGACAGTTTCAAATAGGATATATTCATCTGACTAATCAATGTGTTTTGAGATTAAAAAAAGTTTGCTTTCTCGTTATTAAGAAAAATTGGACATATAGGTCCAAAAGAAATACATTGATGTAAATTATAAAGACTATATCAAGGATATAGTTAGAGGGGTGAAATCAAAGTTTATTTTGTCCCCTCGACTGAGATGGTGGTCAATCCTAAGACCAAGGGGTTGTCTCTGGATGAATCCAGAGAACATGTAGCTGGTATACGATTAATTAAACACCAAGGTGAATAGCTACATGGTGAAAGGGTATAATTCGGAAGGATCTGAGGATGCCTGGAAGAACGAAATTATACGATATGGAAGCAAAGTCCACTGATATACTTTCTATTGTAATTGTGTAATATCTACGCTTGTATAGTGGGTAAGTCGTTGATAAGGTGTGTCGAGAAAAACTTCAGGAAGTTGGCCTTAGAAGAAGTACAAGACCAAAAATTCAGCTCAAGTCATCACAGGTTATGTGTTTAGCTGAAGTCGTCAATTGTGGAATGGGTATGAACTAGGTTCCCAACCACGGAGAATTGTTGTCGTTCACTTGAAATAGAGTGAAACGAAGTCATCCCTAATGTGCTCTCGGTGGGAGACATATGGTAAAGGATGCGGTCAGATAAGAAAATGACTATTGTGTGCACACATGGGCCAAGTCACATTTCTGACGACGATCTGTGGTTTAGCATATGTTAGTTGACCAGGGCATGTTACTATTACCAAGGTAAATATGGTTAACGGAGTTTATCACCTAAATGTTATAGTATGATCAAGTGAGAGTGTTGGAATATGGGATGATCACACCATAATTGGTGCCCATATTCGAACATACTCCTTGGATGGTGATGTACTTCCATGGAGGAGTCGACTAAGTGACGTGTCAGTTCGAAGTGAGGTGACTTTTCGTACGGTCACAATGTTTCACGAAGTGTTGCAAGGGAAACTTTATATAGGTGTTGAATGATTCATTTCATTTAATCCAATCTTCTCCATTCCTTGACAACATGCTGTCGATTTACTTCCTAAATTTCTTACCCTAACGGGAGCATCCAAGATTGATCATTCTATGCAGTAGTTTGATGAACGATCCTTCAAAATCCAACAGCTTTCTTTTCTTTTTTCGCCCCATTTCTTTGTCAGCTCTGATAAGGACTAGGAGGTATAACTTTTACTTCCAAAGTGATGTTAGTAACTGTTTTGTGCTTCTCTAGTTTTCTCTGATATCTGCTCAGCGAATTTCTCCGGCATGGTTTTTAAATAAGATCGGCAATAATAACTAGAATCGCAGATCTTATATGGGTGTTTTTACTTCGTCGACATTGCAGTATATAGCCTGATAGCACAGTTGCTTCGGTGAAATGGGGCTCTGACAAAGCTAAAACAATCCCAGAAGGAGACTATCTTACGGCTGCCTTGAATGACTTTGATCCTCACCTGTAGTCTCTAACATCTGGAAAGGATTACTTAATTTTTTCATTCTGCTACAAAACCCTAAGTATGCAATTTGTTGCCATTGTATTGTTCCCCAAGCTGTATAAACTTTTTCTATATATCGACTTGTTATTGAAGCTGATGCATATTAATGATGCAGTTTTTCAATAAAGACTATTTTTAGTCTAGTTTGGTATTTTTAGCTTAAGCTGTTAATGAGCTTCTTGGAAATAGTTTTTTGATTGAATGTTCTGTGTTTTCAAAGAGTCCAATATATCTGTATTTCTTGGATGTGTAACGTAGAACCTCTAGAATCAATCAAAGCAACTCTTTATTTGAAAGTTCTCCTTGCATACTCTGTTTTTCCACAAATATCAATCTGCTCTTTTCATTTTTTCCAACATTTGGTATCAGAGCTTATTCGATCTGTAAAGGGCGTTATGGCTGCTCTTAGTTCTTCTACCACAGTTCCTATATTTGGTGGTGAGAATTACGATTATTGGAGTATCAAGATGAAGACTCGCTTCCTATCACTTGATCTTTGGGATGTTGTTGAAAGTGGCATTTCTGCCCCTGTAGAAGACACTTCAGAATCAACCCAAAACAAGATTGATAAGCAAAGAGATGTTAAAGCCTTGTTTACTCTGCAGCAAGCTGTTAGTGAAGCAATCTTTCCAAGATTGATGAGAGCCACAACTTCAAAGCAGGTCTGAGAGATTCTACAGCAGGAGTTTCAAGGAAATGCAAAAGTCAAGACAATCAAGCTTCAAGGGCTAAGAAGAGAACTTGAAAACCTCAAGATGAAAGATTCGGAGACTTCAAAAGATTATTGCTCCAGACTCATAGAGGTTGTAAATCAGATGCGTGCTTATGGAGAAGAGCTATCTGATGCAAGAATTGTCCAGAAGATCCTTATTAGCTTAACAGAAAAATATGACCATGTGGTTGCTGCAATCGAAGAATCCAGGGATCTTTCAACCTTAACTGTCACTGAGTTGATGGGATCATTAAATGCCCATGAACAAAGAATTGACAGAAGGAGTGAAGCCTCTCTAGAAAATGCATTCTAGCTAAAAGTCAATCTGAAAAATCAGAAGCAAAAAGATTTCAAAAGGAAGTCCAAAGGCACAGCAAAATGAGGAGAAAGTTCTCAGAAGAAGGGAGCTTCGAAAGGAGAATTTCCACCTTGTGGAATCTGCAAGAAGATTAATCATTTGGAGAAGGATTGTTTTTATCGTGGGAAGCCTTAATGTACGAATTGCAAGAAGTTTGGCCATGTAGAGAAGGATTGTCGGTTCAAAGACAAGAATCAACGAGCAAACTTTACAGAAGACAAAGATGAGCATTTATTCTTTGCTTGTCAAGCAGCTACTGAACAGAAGAAAGAGTGGTTTCTCGACAGTGGGTGCAACAATCACATGACACCAGATGCAAGTTTGTTCTCACAGATTGATGACAATGTTAATGTGAAGATCAAACTGGGAAATGGTGAACTGGTGGAAGCAAAAGGGAGAGGCACAGTTGCTATGGAAACCAAGAAAGGAACCAGATTTATCAAGGATGTCCTACTTGTTCCAAGTCTTGCTCAAAGCCTTCTAAGTGTCGGACAAATGATGCAAAATGGTTATTCTCTACATTTTGAAGGAGAGATGTGCACCATTTGTGATTTAAAGAACAATAATCAAGAAGTGGCTGAAGTAAGAATGGGAAATTGCAGAAATTTTCCCATGTTCTGGCATTACCCGAAGGCTATGATAGCTAAAATTGATGATACAACTCTATGGCATCAAAGGTTTGGTCATTACAACGTCAATGCACTGAGATTGTTGAATCAAAAAAATATGATAAGAGATTTGCCTCTCTTAGATCAGAACATGCCCATATGTGAAGGGTGCATGCTGGGAAAGCAACATCGACACACTTTTCCTACTGGAGAAGCTTGGAGAGCAAAGAAAGTTTTGGAGCTTGTGCATACAGACGTGTGTGGTCCCATGAGGACACATTCTCAAAGCCAAAACAGGTATTTCATCTTGTTTATAGATGATTTTTCAAGAATGACATGGGTCTATTTTTTTAAAGAGAAATCAGAAGTTTTTGAAATTTTCAAGAAATACAAACTGCTGGTTGAAAACCAGAGTGGTTGCAAAATCAAGACTTTGAGAAGTGATAGAGGAACAGAGTTTAACTCAAGGCAGTTTGATGATTTTTGCAAAGAAGAGGGGCTGGAGCATCAGTTGACAGTAGCCTACACTCCACAGCAAAATGGAGTTTCAGAAGAGAAAGAATAGGACAGTGATGGAGATGGCCAGATCAATGTTATTGCAAAAAGGTCTTCCCAAAATGTTTTGGGCAGAGGATGTCAACACAACAATCTATTTACTCAATAGATGTCCAACAAAAGTTGTTCCTAATCGAACTCCTATTGAGGCTTGGAGTGATAAAAAGCCTACTGCAAGTCATCTAAAAGTTTTCGGCTGCATTGGTTATATTCATGTTCCTTCACAGAAGAGGCACAAGCTTGAAACAAAATCTGAGAAAGGAGTTTTTCTTGGATATAGCACTCAATCTAAGGGGTATAGACTCTATAACTTGGAGACAAAGCAGGTAGTCACAAGTAGAGATGTTGAGTTTGATGAACAAGCCACTTGGAATTGGGAAGAAGAAAAGAAGTCCAATCAAGCTGTTCTTATACCAGAAAGAGGAGAAACTGAAGAAGATGAAGAAAATGCAGGTCATGAAGACATTCACATGACTCCAACTTTATCACATAGATCTGGAAGCAGCTTTGATGAATCTTCTTCACTAGAAAATTCATCACCCGAGTCTCCACCTAAAAGACAAAGGTCTCTAAGTGAGATTTATGAATCTTGCAATTACTCCTCTGTAGAGCCTGAAAATTATGCAACTGCTGTGAAAGAAAAAATCTGGGCAGATGCAATGGAGGAGGAGATCAGAATGATAGAAAAAATGATACATGGGAGCTGGTCTCTTGTCCTGACAGCAAAGAAGTTATTGGGGTGAAGTGGATTTTCAAAAGAAAACTTAACTCTGATGGCTCTTTAAACAAATGCAAAGCAAGGCTGGTTGCTTATTCACAACAGTCAGGGATTGATTACAACGAGACTTTTGCACCCGTTGCCCGGCTAGACACAATCCGAACTCTTGTTGCACTTGCAGCCCATAAAAGTTGGAATATTTTTCAACTTGATGTCAAGTCTGCATTCCTCAATGGTGTTCTTGAAGAAGAAGTCTATGTTGATCAACCAGAAGGTTTTGAAAGAGAAAAAGGGAAAGTGCTTCGACTGAAAAAGGCTCTATATGGGCTTAAACAGGTACCCCGAGCCTGGTATGGAAGAATTGATGGATATTTCTGTGATCAAGGCTTCAAAAGGAGCATGAGTGAGCCTACACTCTATGTGAAACTCAAGGGTAAAACTCTTCTCATAGTTTCATTATATGTTGATGATCTGATTGTCACAGGAAATGATTTAGAAGTGATAAAAGAATTCAAGCACGATATGATGAATACTTTCGAAATGAGTGACTTGGGTTTAATGCATTACTTTCTTGGAATGGAGGTTTGTCAAAAAGAAGGCATTTTCATATCACAAAGAAAGTATGCAGAAGATCTTTTGAAGAAATTCAAAATGATTGGATGCAAATCAGTAGCAACACCTATGATTGCAAATGAGAAGCTGAAGAAAGAAGATGGGACAAAGAAGGCAGATGCTGCAGCTTACAGAAGTTTAGTTGGCAGTTTGCTATATCTAACTGCTACACGACCAGACATTATGTTTGCTACTAGTATGTTGTCCAGGTTTATGCAAAGTCCAAGCCAAGTTCATTTTGGTGCTGCTAAACGAGTTCTAAGATATGTGCAGGGAACTATGGATTTTGGTATTTTGTTCAATTCATGTCCCCACTCAAAATTAACTGGCTTTACTGACAGTGATTGGGCTGGTTCACTTGATGACATGAGGAGCACTTCAGGATATTGCTTTAATCTGGGATCTGGGGTGTTTTCTTGGGGATCAAAGAAGCAAGCTACGGTTGCTCAGTCAACTGCTGAAGCTGAGTACGTTGCAGCTGCTGGTGCTGTAAACCAAGCCATTTGGCTTAGCAGAATCCTAGAAGATATGGGAGCAATACAGCAGAAACCTGTGGAGATTTATTGTGATAATAAATATGCAATTGCAATAGCTAAAAATTCAGTCTATCATAGCCGAACTAAACACATTGCAATCAAGTATCATTTCTTGAGAGAAGTTGAAGCAAGCGGTGAAATTGAACTCAAGTTCTGCAGTTCTGAAGAACAAGTTGCTGATATTTTCACAAAAGCTCTTCCTAGAGACAAGTTTCAGCTGCTAAGAATGATGCTTGGAGTTACTGAAAAATGCATCAAGGAGGAGTATTGAAGCTGATGCATATTAATGATGCAGTTTTTCAATAAAGACTATTTTTAGTCTAGTTTGGTATTTTTAGGTTAAGCTGTTAATGAGCTTCTTGAAAATAGTTTTTTGATTGAATGTTCTGTGTTTTCAAAGAGTCCTATATATCTGTATTTCTTGGATGTGTAACGTAGAACCTCTAGAATCAATCAAAGTAACTCTTTGTTTGAAAGTTCTCCTTGCATACTCTGTTTTTCCACAAATATCAATCTGCTCTTTTCATTTTTTCCAACACTTGTAATACGACGCATCTTTGGGCTCCTAATGCAGTTTCGGACCTGGACTGAGAGGGGTAATTACCAGTGGAAGGAACCAGAGAAAAGAAAGCCGAGACACTGATTTACACTGTGAGGGTGTCTGCAAATCTAGTAGCAGTCCCTATCAGTCGTGTGAGCCCGGAGCCCGTCAGTATCAGAACAGGCGTGATAGCAGGAGCACGTGAGCGCTTGTACATGATGTACATCACTTCTCGAAGCATCAAATGCTCAAAGAGAAAAACTCGAAAAAACAATTAATTTCGTCCTATTGTTCCATATGAATTATGAAGCAGTTGCTGTACGCCGGTGCCAGAAAAGCGAGAGAGAGAGAGAAAAAAGAAAAAAAAAAAAGAAAAAGAGTCGGCCAAAACGGTTATGGCGTGAGGAGCAATGCCAGCTGGAAACGGTTGGCCGGACATTGGACGTGAACCAACACGTGTACCCCATCGAAACGTGGACACCTGGACCATGCATTTACTCCTCCTATCCCCCATTCTTTTCTTTTGTCAGTTGGGCGTGGCACAAATAGCCTAAACACTACCCACCTCCAATCAGTTTCTTCAGGCACTGATTTTCAGAAAATGACGGCTTCTATTCACTTAATTACGCTTGTGCCACTCTCCGCGCGCGGTGTCCCGTGATAGGTTGGTAAAGATTCGTTCAATCCTCCGCAATTTTCTGTGATAATTTTTTGTGGTTACATAAATATATACTTTATATTATTTAATGTTGTTACTTAAAGTCTATAATTAAATTCATATATTTATACTTATAATTTGAGCATAGGATTATATAGAATTTTGTTTCAGAGCTTGTGGACGTAAAACAGTAGTATGAATCAGTTGCTTGCGGCTGCTGCCGTTGATAAAGGACGGGTGTGGGATGGAAGGGTAGTGGATGTTATTTTGGGATGGGAGTAGGGGTGTATCCGACAAATAAAGAAAGGAAAACGCCGTACATGACAGAGTGGGAGAGTAGATCTTGCCGATAACCGATCGGTCAATTATCGAATTCGCGGAATTTGCATCGACTGATCGTATTTCGCATCCCATTATCATTGGATTATATTATAAAACTAAAGTGGATTTTTCGTACTATATAAGAATTAAAAAATCCGCCAAAAGGGAAGAAGGCAAGGGAAGATTCAGAGAGAGTTTATGGAAATAGCTGGATTTCTCAGACGACGCAGAGAAGCCCCAAGTCTAGCCTCTCTCTTTCGTCTCCAAATTACGTAGCCTCCCCACTCTCTCAGTCTACTATTCGGAGGACTGGTTATGCCTCACCTGTTCCTTTTTCTCCTCGGTTAGGTTGTTCTTTACTGATTTGAATGCTTTGCTTCGAACGAGAAATAAGTGTGACTTTGCCTAGTATTCCCTTTAAGAATTAACAGGATGTACGAATAGTAGTTCCTTTAATAGATGGAGCAATTGATTGTCGTATAGTATAGCGTAGATACCACTAGTTGCTTCTTCGTTTCTAATTTGTTTGAGTTTGATTTCCTCGGTTTTGGTCCAGGATAAGGAGTCTTGGAATTTGGGGAAATATAATTCCAGGATTAGGAGCAGAAGGAACAAATGGCGTCGTCAGTGGATGAAGTGGTAGGAGAGATTATGCGAATTCACAGATCTTTACCGAGCAGACCGGGAATCGACGAGGTGGAGGCCGCCAAGGCCTTGATCATAAATGTGGAGAAAGAAGACCAGGCGAGACTGGATGCCATTGCGAGACAAACCAAGAGCTCCGAAGTCCCGGAGGAGCTCTTCATGGTGTTGCAAGAGATGCGGAAGAGCTTCGTAATTTTTCAAGGCAAAGAGCAGAAGAGGGAGGCTTTGAGACTTCTCGATCTCGAAATTCTTCATTCCTTGTTCGACGAATTTATTCAGAGAGCTTCCAAATGCCTGCCTTCCACAACTTCAGGCGGAGGAAGCCGTTTTTCTTATCAGCCTAACATTTATGAGGCTAATCCTTCTTCGTCGTCGAGCTTGTACTACTCTGACAGAGAACCCGTGAAGACTTCTGAATTGTTCAGCAAAGACGACAGTTATGTGAACATTGCCAAGTCAGCATTCTGCGCGAACGGCGTTGGGATAGGAATTGGACCCGGTGTTTCATCCGGAGCCCAGATATTGGATCCTTCTTTAAAACCTCCTGCCACTTCTTCAGGTTAGTCTTCTCTTCAGTTTGCTCTTGTTCCTCTTCATTTTCCTTTCGGTGTACTCCTGTTGGTTACCCGACTATTGTTACTGTTGTGTCCCCTTGGAATTTGATGGGGGTTGGGTCCCAAAAGTACCTGAATAGGTATCTTATATCTAGATTTGGATTAAGTTGTCGTTAGGAGTCTTTTCGATTGAACTAAGATTGAGGCAAAAATCTAATAGGAGCATCCTTTACAATGACAACATTGTGTTTTTGTAGGTCAAGATGGAGAAAAACTGAGTTTGATAAAGCTTGCTAGTTTAATTGAAGTGTGTGCGAAAAAAGGAACCCAAGATCTCAATCTTCAGAACAAATTAATGGATCAAATTGAATGGCTGCCTGACTCAATTGGGAAGTTGTCGGGTTTGCTTACCCTAGATTTGTCAGATAATCGGATTGTGGCCCTGCCAGCCACCATTGGAGGCCTTTCATCATTGACAAAATTAGATTTGCATTCAAATAGGATCGCTGAACTTCCGGAAGCTATTGGAGATCTCCTTAGCCTGATCTACCTGGACCTAAGTGGCAACGAGCTTTCGTCTCTTCCTGCTACCTTTGGTAGATTGGTACGTCTTCAGGAGCTTGGTTTGAGCTCAAATCGGTTCCCTTTGCTTCCTGACTCAATAGGATCACTCATTAGCCTCAAGAAATTTAATGTGGAGACTAATGATATTGAAGAGATCCCGCATACACTTGGTCGGTGTGCTTCACTCAGGGAGCTTCGTGCAGATTATAACAGACTGAAAGCTATTCCAGAAGCTGTAGGGAAGATTGAGACCCTAGAGATTTTATCAGTACGTTACAATAATATCAGACAATTACCTACAACAATGTCATCTCTATCAAACCTGAGGGAGCTTGATGTCAGTTTCAATGAGCTAGAGTCCGTGCCTGAGAGCCTATGTTTTGCTACCACACTTGTCAAGATGAACATAGGAAACAATTTTGCAGATATGATATCTCTACCAAGGTCTATAGGGAACCTTGAGCTGCTTGAAGAATTGGATATTAGCAACAATCAGATCCGGGTTCTTCCAGACTCTTTTAGAATGCTCACACGACTACGTGTACTACGTGTGGAAGAAAATCCTCTGGAAGTTCCTCCAAGACATATAGCTGAGATGGGAGCGCAGGTGAGTTCTTGTCTATTGTTTATGTGATTATGATAATAGAAGAGTACCTCTTCTTCTATTCAACGGCTCATTATGGTTTCTTGCGCCTTCTAGGCTGTTGTTAAATACATGGCTGACCTCGTTGAGAAACGGGAAAAAGGGGATGTTAAACCGCAAGCGGTTAAGCAGAAAAAGAGTTGGGCTCAGATCTGCTTCTTTTCAAGGTCCAACAAAAGGAAGCGTGGCGCAGATTATATGAAAACCTGATTGACTACAGCATTGCTGACTAGAAATGTGGCATGATCCTTCTGTTGGTAAGTTGTTGAATTGCTTCAGGACCATTTTATATACGGAGCATATCCCATCCATGGTAGATTAAGCTCATTTATCTACTGCTGAATGCTTTCACTTTGTTTAAATTACAGGATATTAGCCATTAGTGGGTCGATGAAGGCAGGGATCTCACTGCAGTGCTCTGCATCTGGTATGGGTGGGTTTTGCAAAATGGCTTTTTTAACTTTTGTCTCGACTTGTAGATTTCTTTCCTTGCATGCATTCCTTTTTTGATAATTCTATTTTTATATACGTTATTATCTTTGTCTGTATTTATGTCACCCTCGAACGTGTACAATTCAGCCGGCAAAAGAGAGGGGGAAGGAGGAATACAATGTTGTAGTATGAATTCCTCCATTGTTCATGAAATTTGATTGTAACCTTTCTCCCACTTCCAACAGCATTCGTCCTGATTCAGATAGAATGTAGAATCTCTGTTTTCTGTCTTTTTCATCGATGTTTATATTCAAACAGTAAATTGTATTCTACTGGGATTTTGATCAAGTGCCAACTCCATCCTCTTACAAGTGTTTATAAATTGTACGTGCTTCTGAGGTTCACAATCGGTATACTTACCACAGCTGGACAAATATCCCGAGTGATATCTCTCGGAAACCTGCAAAAATGCAGACACTACAATGACCGAAGTTTGTGATCACCAGCAAGTACGTCCCAGTTCGCTCAAAAATGCGAACTCCAAACTCGTTTGTGAATGGAAGAGTATGTCGCTCAGGATCTGTCTGCAAGGCGAAGCCTCAAGTTCTTTTTGTTTCTCTTTTCTTTTCTTTTTTCTTTCCTTAATATTTTCTTTTTGCCATTGCCCAAAACTTACAAAAGATTCGGTATTTATAGTGTACTCTTATAAATTGTCTACTTTTTTTTCTAGGCTATAAATTGTATACTTGGCTCCACGCTCAGTGTGAATTATTCTAGTGTACAATTTCCTAAACTGGAGATGCGTCCAAGTTCTTCAGGCATTGCGTCTTCAAAGATTCACGTACAGTTTGTTTTCGCAAAACTTGAAGCATTTGTCCACGTACATTGTTCGTCTAAGCTCCATGCAGTTTGGAGTCGTGACGAGTCGCCCATACCGTCGATAAGGGAGAGGTCAGTATTTGGTGGTTGGCATTTGTCAACTGCAAGAGGTGGTTTGTCAAATGGGACAGTTGGGATTTTTCCCTCAGCGTCAGCTGACCTGAGCTCCAGATTTAGATTATACGAGAGGTCGGATTTGAGGCTATTTAATTAGAGTTTTGGCCAGTACGCAGTGGCTCTCGTCACGTGGAAGTAAGAGTTGCAACAAGAATGTTATTGAAGGAATATTGGAACCAGGTAACGTAATCCACCGTACAGATTGATTGGGTAAAAAACAAGGAGTGTATTCGGGTGACTTTTAGACCATATATATATATATATATATATATATATATATAGAGAGAGAGAGAGAGAGAGAGAGAGAGAGAGAGAGAGAGAGAACATCTTTTATTATCAAACTTGGTGGCTCAATAACATCTATTAAATACAATATTCAGAACTCCACATCAATAAAATCCTGAACACCAACAAAATTTAAGCCTCCGAGGGACAAATACTGAAACTCTTATATTGAGTGGATCGGCTTATGAAGATGCTTATTATTAATCTGAAGCATCTTTAATTCCCTAAGTTAATGATATCTGTCAGACAAGAGAGAGTGGCTTAAATACGTAGATTAGCTAATAATTAACAATATTATATTGAATGGATCGGTTTTACTTCAATTGAAAAGATGAGGACAAGGAGAGCCAGCCGCCAGGTTGCTGATCCATTTATTTGATACAAGCTATATATATTCTTAGATTAGTGATAAGTAAAGGTGATAGGGGATTGACCCCTCTGGTCTCTACATTGGGTACGGGAAGAGACCTCTCTTTTCCCTTCCTCAAATATACATTGACCTATCAACTCGTGCAATGACGCAACTCAATCAAGGCTCAGATTTGCTGCATAAGGTTTGCATCATTGGTATTTTTTTTTTAATCCTAGGTAGCCAATAATATGCTAAGCATAGTTTGGACTTACATTTAGCGTAACCCCCGTTTACGAATTTGGAACCTTCCACGTGGTGCCTCGCGATTTAAATGAAGAGAACTAAACGGAAACAGACAAGGCAATGATCCACTCTTCCTCTTCAGATATGACTCAGCGAGAGAAGAAAAAAGAGGGTCTATGGCTTGAAGCATAGACAGGAATGCCATTTTCTCCCCCCAGTAAATCTGTTACGTTGGGAGCAGAAAAAATACCAGGCAAGACTTAGGAACAGGGCTGGTGTCGAGCGGCTTTCACGACTATTCCCCCAAAGAGCGAAGTGTGCACATTCCAAGCCAGCAGAAACGGACATTGATAATGGAAGGTGGAAGCACTACTGCTGGAATTGATCTGACTCTTGTCTTCATCGACTCCTTATTCCCATCAGCAAAATGCGTAATAAGCCTTTTTCTCCAGTACAGTTAAGTGACCCTATCATATGTCAATGGCTACTTACTAGAGCCTCTTATGCTGTGTTCCCATATCAGGTTCAATGCCGCTCACTCACCAAATTTATCAAGGTAAATCTGCAAATAAGACACAAATGACAAGGGGTGCCACTCCAATCCTCTTCAGTAGTCTCCTAAAAGGTAATTGCCAAGTATGACCATTACACCAAAATATGAACAAGACGTCCATAAACTTTCCCTTTCAGTAAACCGTTTAGGAATAAAGATCACTGCCATCGTAGAAGTTGGAACCCTAAAGAGCCCTTTATCTGCAAACCAAGTTCAGCTTATGAAACTAACTTAAGATAACTTATAGTAAGGTGATTCCTCTAGAAACCTGCTACGTCCGAAAAAGAAAAAGAAAATGAAGGCAAAGCATCAAAAGCTGCCATCAATTGGTCTACTTGAAAAAGATATGGTCTTTGGCATCGTATTCCAGATTGGAAAAACGATGTAAAATCACCAGAATCAGACAAGGTCACCACTTTACTCCATTATATGCGCTTATGCTACTCCATCAACTCTGACGTTAGTTGCAACTTCTCCACTAGTGGGCCTGGTAAATTTCAGTCCAAAAATCATGTCAAAGCATATATCTCTTTCATGCTCTATGGACCAAAGTAATTGACAAAGATACGGCAGAGGTAACTTAATATAGAAGATTGTTAAGTTGTAGTCATAGGGCTGCCATGGAATTTACAAACTTCCTTATGCAAAACCAATCCTTTTCTACTTGATACTGTTTTTCCAAAGCCAGGCAATTTTGGAGTAACAACTATCTCTGAGAGAACTTAACTCAATTTGCTGTCCCAACAATTCTATCATTGTTCAAAGTTGTTTTCAAGATTCTAACCATTGAAAAATCATTTAGGTGATGTTTGAGCTTTATTGGCATGCGTGTAGAAGGTGTTGACTTGTATTTATGTGTGTAAAAAAAAGTAATAATGAGTTGTATTGGAATGCGTATGTTTGTGATGTTGAGATTGTAATGTTAAAAAGTAGGATGCAAATTCTAGAAAAATGTTAAAAACGAACATGCCCTTAATCTCCTACCATCTTCACCCTGTGTTCATATGCCACCAAACTTGTGCACGATACTGTTGGTCAGACCTATGCCTCAGCTCAATCCTCTATCAATATAAGAATCCATGTCTATCATGACTGACAAGCCTAAAGAACCATCAGACACTAACGCCGAAATTATGCAACACGTCATTCCAAGAGCACAAAAATGAAAAGGGGGGAGGGGGCAGCACATGTACTCACAATCCACATAGAGCTTTGATGGAGTCATAGAATAGCCATTGCAAAGTGATAGAAGGTCCGACCAGCATTATCCTGATAGGGAGACTTCTTGTAAACAAATTGACAAGCCCAATTTTCTTCACTGCCTGCTCATATGACATTGCAAATTAAACCTCATCCAGTTGCCCCTATTATGTCAAGAAAGTGTCAAAAATAAAAAGCATAAGTGAGGATTGATACCAGCATTAGGCTATCGGCCTTTTTATTATAAAGGCAAGCAACAATGTTGTCAGCAGGATTAGAAATGAAACACCAACAGATCCAGCGGCATAGCCAGCCAAACATGTCACTCCAAGCTGTTGAGCTTTTGAGCAATCCTCCTTTCTTTTGTGAACAACTTTACAATAAGAAAATCAACAGAATACTCGAATGTCGCGAACATAACCGTGGAGACTGTCCGATTCAAATGGTAAGCACTAAACACATAGGATGAACATTAAGAAATTGGTACTTCTTCTCACGGGCAATGCAATTTACTTTGAAGCTAATATTTGATGATGTTTATATCTGTGTGACTTTAGTACACGTTATTATTACTTAGTGTTAAGCACCATTCAGTTGAATCTCTAACAGCGCATACAGACTTGACCTATTTTACTCCACTGAGCTCTGTTGTGGCCAAGGCCAAACTAAAATGCAATGCAGATTTGCAAGTAACAACTCAAACCTAACCTAGCAGGACGATATTGCAGTTTCAATCAACACGTGATTCATTCACATTTGTAAGACATTAAGCAAATCAGTTTTGGAATATCCATGGAAATCATGGAATTACATCATAATCATGGAATTACATGGAAGGTTTCGCCCCAAAAGTGGCACAAGCCCCCTGTAAAATCTGCAACAAACGAGGTAAAAGTAGGAATATCCATCAATAAAGTACAAACATGGTGGGAGAGCAAGTACAAAATGAAAATACACGTTTAGGAATAGTTACCCAGGTAGGCCTTGTTAGAGATAATATCATAATCAAATCTTAAAGATTTGATATGATATTACGATTATTACAATATCAAAAATTTGATATTGTTGTGAAGATTCAAATTCAAATTTAAATATAGGATATTCTCCTATTATGCTTTGCATTATCTCTATAAATAGAGATCTTCAATTGTAATATGCATGGACTCATAATACAAATTACAGTTAGAGGGCTTTCACAGTAGATGTAGGTCTTCTAAACCGAACCACTTAAAATCTCTTTGTCTCTTGTTACTATTTTTCTCCCCTCTTCACTATCACCTCTTTCTTCTTGGTATCAGAGCAACAAAATTCCGCATCCTTAAAAGTTGATGAATTTCACCTCCGCTGTACATACAGCAAATCTCCGTTTGAGAGAAAAAAATAGGTGAGTAAAAGAGAGAGAGAAAAAAGACAGGGCAGAGATATGTTTGACAAGAGTCGTGTGCCTATGATTTTAAGGTCCGATTACTTTCAGCCTGTATTCAAAGTCGTGTGCCTATGATATGATTTCAAGATCCGATAAAATTCAAAAAAAAATATTTATTCAGCAAAGGAGCAAAGAGCAAGGGAACAAGTATCTATGACTTCAAGGTTCAATCACCTTCAGATCTCGTTTTTCAAACACTAGATTTCAGTTTCTCAATCTTGTGTTTGAGGGAGGATGTTAGAGATAATATCATAATCAAATTTTAAAGATTTGATATGATATTACGATTATCACAATATCAAAAATTTGATATTGTTATGAAGATTCAAATTCAAATGTAGAGATTCAAATTTAAATATAGGATATTCTCTTATTATGCTTTGTATTATCTCTATAAATAGAGATCTTCAATTGTAATATGCATGGACTCATAATACAAAATACAGCCATAGAGGGCTTTCACAGTGGATGTAGGTCTTCTAAACCGAACCACTTAAAATCTCCTGTCTCTTTTTCTATTTCTCTCCCCTCTTCATTTTTACCTTTTTCTTCTGGCCTACTGATGCAAACAGCTTTGGAAAGCCATCAACCAAGCCCTTGCCAAAATGGGGCTGCGCTTGAACCCGGACTTTAATGGCTTCAAATGGGCAGAGAACTATATTGGCAAATACTTCAGCAGATGCACTGCTGACAAAGAAAATGACACTTCTGTTCTGGTCTACCAATATACGGGAGTAGAGGCTCTTAAAGTATTCGTAATATCGTATAGACCAAATCTACAACCTCCTCGAGCACCATATCCAAAGAACTTGCCAGCCCAACCTCTCCAAAAGGCAGAAGGGCCTTGTTCCCTCAACAGGGTAGACCGAACCACTTAAAATCTCCTGTCTCTTTTTCTATTTCTCTCCCCTCTTCATTTTTACCTTTTTCTTCTGGCCTACTGATGCAAACAGCTTTGGAAAGCCATCAACCAAGCCCTTGCCAAAATGGGGCTGCGCTTGAACCCGGACTTTAATGGCTTCAAATGGGCAGAGAACTATATTGGCAAATACTTCAGCAGATGCACTGCTGACAAAGAAAATGACACTTCTGTTCTGGTCTACCAATATACGGGAGTAGAGGCTCTTAAAGTATTCGTAATATCGTATAGACCAAATCTACAACCTCCTCGAGCACCATATCCAAAGAACTTGCCAGCCCAACCTCTCCAAAAGGCAGAAGGGCCTTGTTCCCTCAACAGGGTAGTGAAGCACGAATAAATGCTGTTGTACTTGACTGGATGCACCTACAAATATTACTTCACACATTAAGCCTCCAATAGCGTAAAAATAGTATTTCCTAGAGATAGTAAATCAGAATAGCTCAAAGGTCATCTCAGTTTTAAATAGATACCTGCATGTTGACTTTCAAGACATCGAGGGGGGGGGGGGGTGATGGCGAGATGGGTATGCCGGCGCTAAGCATTCCTCCAACGGCGCAAACCCCAAAATAGGTATATGGTTTTAGCTCCTCATTTATTTTTCCTCCAACCCGTTTCATTCTCTATTCTCTGCTGCTAGTTTTGGTGATCCCTGATCTCCCACTCTCACCCTCAGTCGGAGCAACACAAAACCCCCATTTTCAGTATTTCTCGGCGTTCAGAGGAAACTCTTCCGTCCCTTTCTCTTTGCACGCACGAGCTATACTGTTTTTCTATTTTTTTTCTAAGCATACTCTTTTTCTATTTGTAAGAACAAAAGCTTATATAAGAGAAAATCTCCTTCAGTTCCAAAAAAGCAGGAGCCCCTGTGTTGCGTCGGGTCGTGTCCGGGTGTCCCACTCTCAATTCTCAAACCTGGAGGTCAAGAGTCAAAACACAAGGCGTCGTATTGTATAATTAAAGAAGATAATGATATTCCGTGGTTGTTACTGATATAATTCAAAATCTCTTGGGTATGATTCTGAATTCGGACTTTAACGGACTCCTCGTTCTTTTTCTCTCCTTGTTTTTGTGTAATGTGTTTAGCAAAACAAAACAAAGAACAAAAAAAGGCCCAAGAATGCAGCTAATAGTTCCATTGTTTTGCTTTCCAAAGGCCTCTATTCTAGTCCTAGTCCAAGAAGTGTTAGGTTGTCTCTTGTTGGGCTTAAATGCTTTGACCCATATTGTGTTCAAAATAGAGTTGTGTTGCGAAAATAGCCGAA
Source organism: Myrica gale (assembly GCA_963930655.1). Classification (NCBI taxonomy): domain Eukaryota; kingdom Viridiplantae; phylum Streptophyta; class Magnoliopsida; order Fagales; family Myricaceae; genus Myrica; species Myrica gale. Next base: position 24,895,177 of record OZ005614.1, on the reverse strand, counting down.
GATGGTCGGCTGGAGTCCGCCTGGTATTTTCATGGTGGGATCCTCCAACGTGGGCAAACGGACTCTCCTCTCCCGTAATTTCCCTTGATTTTATTTTGGGTTAATTACAAAAATCCCCCATGAACTTATACCCCAATCTCAAATACCCCAATAAATTCAAACTCGTTGTAACTCGCCCCCACAAACTATACTTTTTGTTGCGATTTCATCCTTCAGCCTACTGAAGTTGTTATATCGAACGATTTTTGTCCCACTTAAACGACACGTGAACTTCTCTTTACTTGAAAAGACGAAATATTTGACCAGCTTGATTCTAAGTGAGTCATCTTTTTTTGTTTTAATAAAAAAAATCAGCTAACTACATATTATTTTTTTGCTCTACAAATTGCTAAAAACATTGTAGAAGACTAGAGAGGACTCAAATTAGGGTAAATTCATATTTTCAAGTAAGGAGAAAGTCACGTGTCGTTTAAGTGAGACAAAAACTGTTCCATATAACAATTTCAGTAGGTTGAGAGAAGAAATCACTACGAAAAGTATAGTTTGAGTGGGCGAGTTGCAACGAGTTCGAGTTTATGGGGTATTTGAGATTGATGTATAAGTTCGTGGGGGTTTTTGTATTTAACCCTTTTATTTTTCTTATTCTAAGGCACGGGGTGTTCTAACTTCTGTATTTTGGATCCTCTAAAGCTGTCCAATTTGGTTGTTTTCTCTTAATTTCACTGCTTCCTCTGCTTCGACATCTTTTAATTGCTCTTCTCCACCTTCCTATTCTAATTAAGCATTATTGAACCTCTACGAACCCCGACTTCCCAGTGAAATTTTATGCATCTCAAGTGGCTGACTTTGTGCTCTAATCTAAACCAAATTGAAGATTTTGTTGATTTTTTCAAGTGCTATTTTCTCGGTGGTAGGATTACTTTGTGGATTTTGAAGATGCTTCTGATTCATCGTCCGAAGTACTTGTCCACGGGTACTATTTTGCATTACATAGAGTATTACTTTCACAATGTTTTATGGATTTTCCTAACACAGACATTAATGTGCTTTATGAACAGCTGGACCATCGACACAAAGTACTACACAGCTGAGGTTTCTGTATGTATGGCACACCTTCATGATGGATTTTCTATTGGGTCACTGTCAATGTTCAACCTTTTTTTTTTTGATAAGTAAGCTTGAACCATTAAAAACCATTACGCATGCATATTACAATCCCGGATATGCTCAGGAATGTCATCAAAGAAAAATGAACCTAACGACCCAGAAGAAGCCGCCCACTTGGCAAGCTTATGGGCCAGAATATTACAACGACGCGGAACCCACGCAATCCGCCACTCTCTGAATTGAGTCAACTCCCTCCTCAACCTGAGAACCACATGCTCTATAGCTGGACTAGGTGTTGTCTCAGCCAAGACCTCCTTACAGAGGGTCAGGGAGTCACTCTCAAAAATTACAAAACGTCATCCCTTGTCATGAACCAAATGGAAAGCCTCCTGTAATGCACATCCAACCAAAGGATCCATAGCAGCAAATCGTTCCATGTATGCCATACAGAGGGAACTGTGAAAGTCTCTAATAGAGATTGCTATGAACGATCCATTAGGGCGAATGGCCACATCGGTATTCACCTTAAGCCACCCCTCATCGGGAGGTTTCCAAAACAAAGAAAACTTCCCTATCACTCCACTCCACGCATTCCAGTGTTCAAAGTAGCCTTTTCTTATCGAATTAACAAGTCGGGCTACATCAACCTCAGCCTCCTTGTGAACCACCAAATTGCGTAACCACCAGAGACGGTCAATCACAATTGCCGCATTGAGGGCGAAATCCTGCAGCACCTTGTTGTCCACATGGAAAAAACTGTCCGCGTAGAGAATAGCCCTAATGAGCTCAGTCGGTGAGGACAGATTAAGAGTATCCATAGGGACAGCCCAAACCGATTCTCTCCATGCAATAGTGGCCACGCTACAATGTACCAACAGGTGGAGAGTGTCTTCAGTCTTCACCCTGCACAAGGGACAAAGAAAACTTGCTTCATCCTCAGCATGTAGAATCCGAGCCAGTCCACCTCTGGTTTTAAGAGCCCCTGACGCAACCTTCCACAAGAGCATCTTGAGTCTATCTCGAATGCGTAACTTCCACAGCCTATCCCAACCTTCCTCGTTTAACCCACTCGGAGACAATGCTCTACTCTGTTGTTCATACAGCACCATGGACTTCACTGTGTAGACTCCCTTGATATCCTTGGTCCACTGCCAGCAATCTTCTAAGGACGAGTCCGGAATAGGCAGCTGTAGAATCTCATTTGCTGAGTCCACCTCAAACAACCTCCGGATTAAGCTTTCGTTCCACAACCTTACAGCAGACCGCACAAGATCACTCACTGTATGGACTGACACGTCTGCCTGTCCTATAGCCGTCCACCTTGGTTTAAAATCAGGACCCCCCCGGAGCCATGGGTCCTCTCGCAAGCTAACGTTCGCACCATTTCTCGGGCATAAACAAAGCCCAGTTTTGAGGAGTTGTGAAGCATACAACAGTCCCTTCCAGAACACAGACATACTCTCAGATGGATCTGCCTCCCCTAAAGGCAAGTGATTGCGATATTTGAGGCTAGTAATTTGGACCCACAACCTGTCCGGGTCGTTAAGGAATTGCCACCCTAGCTTTGCCACCAACGCCAAATTCACTTCAAACATCTTCCGAACCCCAAGACCCCCCATCTCCTTCGGAAGGCAGATTGCATCCCACGCTTTTGGAGTGAAGTTATGCCGCTTGTGTTCCGGGAACCCCCACCAGAAGTCTTTAAGAATTCTGTCGAAATCTTCACACCAGCTTCTTGGAAGGACAAACGTTGACATGCTATATAGGGGCAAAGCATTTGCCACTGTTTTGATCAGGATAGTCCTCCCGGCCTGAGACAAGGCCCGCATCTTCCATCCCGCCACCATAGAAAGTACTTTATCCTTCACATCAGCAAAGGCTTGTTTCTTTGATCGTCCGATAAAGAGAGGAAGACCCAAATATTTACTATTCATGCCCATCCTTTTGACTTGGAAAACATGTTCGAGATCCTCAACAACATTTGGGTGCGTGTTATTACTGCAAAACAACGCAGATTTCACTCTGTTAATTTTCTGTCCCGACATAGTCACATACTGCTGTAATATAGCCGAAACACAATTGCCTTCTCTCGTGTTTGCTCTTCCAAAGATCAGAAGATCGTCAGCGAATAGTAGGTGCGTAATCGACAGAGCACTGCGGGTCACTTTAATCCCATGCAGCATGGCCGATACTTCTGCCCTCCCCAGCATGCGTGATAAGATTTCGGAGCCCAAAATGAAAAGGAACGGAGACAGGGGGTCTCCCTGCCTCAACCCCCGCTTTGGTGTGAATAACCCAAAAGGCGACCCATTGAGTATCACCGAGAAGGAGACAGTTGAAATGCACTGATAGATCCAATGGATCCAACGTTCTCCAAAGCCGAAGAATCTTAAAACGTGTACAAGGAATCCCCACTCCATACGGTCGTATGCCTTTTCCATGTCTAATTTGAGAGCAAACAAACCTTTGCGTCCTTTCTTAGCCTTCATCGAATGGAAAACCTCCTGACCGAGAATGACATTATCCTGAATTCTTCTTCCAGGGACGAAAGCAGCTTGTCACGGAGAGATGAGTTTCGGGAGAACACTTTTGAGTCGGTTAGACAAAATCTTAGCCACAACCTTGTAAGCCACATTGCAAAGGCTAATCGGCCTATACTGTTCAATACGTGCCGGCGTATCAACTTTAGGGATTAGAACAATAAAACTGTGGTTCAGCTGTTTTAACATATATCCAGTTCTAAAAAAATGAAGGACCATCTCCGAGAGTGCTGCACCCACAACATCCCAATAGTGCTGAAAGAAAAGTCCCGAGAACCCATCCGGTCCCGGGGCCTTATGGGGTCCAATCTGGAAGACCGCCTCTTTAATCTCTGCCCTCGTCGGCATGGTGCACAGTGCCTCATTTTCTTCTTCTGTAATCGCCGGCTGAATAAGCTCTTCCAAAGTGTCACCGAAATTCCTACCAGGTGAAGAAAACAGCTGCTGGAAGTAGTCGACAATATGATTACCAATCTCTGACCTATTTTGCATCCATCTTCCATTCGCGTCCTTAAGAAAAGCGATGTTGTTTCGTCGGCGACGTATAACTGTGGAGAGGTGGAAGAACCGCGTATTAAGATCCGAGGTGGTGAGCCAAGTAACCCGTGATTTCTGTTTCCAAATGCATTCTTCTTTGCGCAGAGCCTCCTGCAGGTCCGAAATGATCCTCTGTTCTGCTTCTCCCACTTGATCCGAAGGAGTAATCGATTGGATATACTGCAATTGATCGGTAAGGAGTTGAATTTTCCGTTGCACTACGCCAAACACCTCTCGATTCCATTGTGTTAGTGCCTTTTTAGTTGCCTTAATACGACAGACCAATCGATACGAAGCTGATCCCACAACCTCTCGTCGCCAAGCCGAGGCCACCACCTCTCGACTCGATGCCTCCCTGACCCAGCAGTGCTCAAACCGGAATGGCTTCGGGCCTCCCCCCATGGTCCCAACAAGATTCAGAGCAATTGGAGCATGATCAAAGTCATGTCGTGGAAGAATACGCATCACAGCTCTCGGGAAAAGCGTTGTCCAATCACCATTGGCGAGGCCCTTATCCAGCCTCTCCCGAATCTTTTGAGAGCCACTCCTTCCATTACACCAGGTGAATCGAGGACCAATACTTCCCACGTCAATGAGACCGTGCCTCATTTTGAATTAGAAGAACCCATCCGACGAAGAACTCGCAAACGGTCGTCCACCCCATTTTTCATGTTGTCCCGAAATGGCATTAAAGTCGCCAAACACCAGCCATGACCCTCCGAAAGAAACACCCACATTCGCCACCTCCTGCCAGAAAGCATCCTTGTCCACCGAATCACAGGGACTGTGAATAAAGGAAAGCACCCATGGTTGAAAGGAGGGGTCACTGAAAACAATTATGCTAATCTGATGCTGGTTTTGACACACCAAATCGAAGTCAAATCCCCTCCTCCATGCCATTATCATACCCCCTCTGCGTCCCACCGCAGGAACCTCCAAAGAATCAGGAAAGCCGACCCTAGCTAACACACCCGAAGCATTATGAATTTTAGTTTCCGCAATGCAGAGACAAACCGGGTTAATTTGTCTCAACATGGCCCTCAGTGTTCGAATTGTCGAGGCTTGGCCGAGGCCTCGACAATTCCAGAAGAAAAGACTCATTGGACAGGTGGGGGCAAGAATTGGCCCGCCACCCCAGCCTTTGTAGAGACTTTGCCTGCTTTATCCGCGCGACCTTCCTCTCGTGGTGTAGCAGAGATGTTGTCACCTTTCAGTTTATTTTTCTTTTTGCCGAGCTTGTTAGCATGGAACCATTCCGCCAATGGCGTTACATCCTCCCCAATGCCCAGCTGATCCGGGGAGGAGTGGTGCAAATCTGGTAAACTTCCTGCATGCATGGGGTCATAATCCATAGCGTCGTGTTTGGACTTTTGGCCGAGAGAGATCCCGCCTGAGCTTTTAAGTCCCCTACAAGACAGGCCCATCCACCTGGCGTTGCCCCTCCAGATAGCTGGTTGTTTCCCTTTCCTAAGCTTCCGGCCTTCCATAGAGGACCCCTGGTCCACTGAATTAGGTGGCCTCGCATCCGATGGGGAAGATGGCCTCGACTTCGGTCCCAAGGAAAGAGGGCCCAAGGCAACCGGCTGAGATTCCCAGCCCAACCCATCCATCTTGATAGGCTGCGATTCAGCTGGGTCCACAGCAACCGACCCAGAGGCCCAGTCCAGCCCATCCAATTCTATAATTTGCTTTTTAGGTCTGCTCTCGCCTTTTTCTCCTGCCTGTAAACGAGCCTGATCAATCTCGAATTCCACCGTAGCACACCATGCCTCCTCATCAGAGATCAGGCTATCCGAAATGAACCGACAAGCCGTCTGCCTCTGCCCCTCTGTTGTAACAGAGGCCACCTGGTGCCGCCTGTCAGGTGCAGGCCACGACGAATCCGCACCAACGTTGTCTCTGGGCATGTCAGTTGCAGATCTGACACTGTCGGTTCCAGATCTGCTTTGGGAGCTAGCGCGTGAGTCGTCGTCTCCCTGCCACGCCTCCGTCAGGGCGCTGCGATGCCGCTCGGAAGTAGCTCTGAAGTCCGCCGAAGCAGCCGCCGGCTCAACCTGTCGTGGTGAGGTAACTTCTCTTTGCAAATTTGTGTTGAGTTGTTGTTGAGATCGCCGCTTGGATGGTGGGGGGGCTGGGATAGGGTTATCCCGCCGAGTGTAGGTGCTTTGAGAAACCGATGGCCGTGAAAGAGTGCGATTAGGCCCGAAAAATCTCCTTCAATCTGTAGAAGGAGCAATCATTCTAGGGCTAAAAGCTTCAGGCTCCACCAGAGTAGACGGGGGCGCCAGACAGTTAGTCGCGAGATGGCCTACTCTCCCACAGTTGAAACAAAAACCAAACAGCCTCTCATATTTGAATTGAATCCAGGTATCCCCACGATTTACCCTGGACAGATAGAAACCGACACTAAGAGATTGAGAGGTCGCCACCCTAACTTTCACCCTAATGAACTGGGTGACCCAGACAGTCTTATCCGACCGGAAGTCTACGTCCTCCACCACCCCAATCCGGCCTGCTGCATTGGACGCCATCTCCCTGGTGGTTTGCCCAAGGGGCAGGCCGTGGATTTGAACCCACACGGAGAAGTAGGATAAATCCACCTCATCCACAGTTTCGCCCTGTTGCCATGTTTGAAGAATGAGGGGGAAACCCCTGATATTCCATGGGGCTTGGTCTAACACTCTGTTTCTACACACCATAGATGGGAAAGAAAAAAGAAACCGGTCGCCCTCCAGCTCCTCCATTTCCAAAACTTGTACAAAATGCCATGAATGATAAATAGCCCCTCGAATACCGGCTTTGTTAAAAGGTTTATCCGATAACAATCGCCCTATCAGGTACGAATCGGAGTTGTCAGTCTCTTCATTGTCTCTGTGCTGACCACACGCAGCCTTCCATGAGAGCCAGCGGCAGTCTTGTGGATACCGACATAACGAACGCTCTTGTAACTCCAAATGTCACTGCACGACACTAAGCCTTTCTCCAAAGGCTACCACTCCAGCCTTAGAAAGGCAGCACCACCCACCAGATAGGGTAGAAAATTCAGCCGCTGGGAATACCCCAGCCAACCTGACCGGACAAGGTCGCCTACTACCTAGCAAAGGAGCCCAAGGCTCCGGCAAGGCTCCAATCTAATCCTACCAAGCCGCGGTGATCCTGCATGACAAGCAGCTGACTGTATGTACATATAGCTTGGAAAGAGAGAGGTTCAATAATGGTGTTCAGCTGACTGTCAATGTTCAACCGCTCGGCTGCCTTGGTGGTGGTTTTCAACATGAGTGATGTTAGCCTCTTCCCTTTTGCTTCTATTTAGGAGTTGTTTTCTGTCGCTCTTGCTTCACCCATGGTTTGCTATGTGTTTAATTCAATGTATCTCTGTTTTTTTTCCTTCCATTTTGTGCAGTTATCATCGCTTGTTTCTCTTAATGACGGGTAGCTTGCACTGATATTCAGAACTTTGAAATATTGTTGTGTATTGGGAACAAGGTGGATCCCTTCCGGGGCATCCAGTTCATGCTGAATATAGAAGACGCCTGCAGAAGCTTGGTGACTCCTCCGTTGATCCTCGTGCAGAGCTTACTGGATATTGGATTTCTGAATATGAAGGAAGTTCTTTATTGGGGGATGAAGAGCCTTTGTGGGAAATTAAGAGGTCATGTTTGGAATGGTGCAGTCAAACACATCATCGAATTCATTGAGGCTTGTACTTCCAATGCTGATTTTGACAAATGTAAATCCATTCTTTGCCTTGAGTTGCAATTAGCTTGCTGATTTTCAATCATTCTGATTCTTGATTTTTCCTTAGATGTTGTATTAGATTCTAGAAAACACACGTGCTGTCATGAGTTATGGTGTTGTGAAATGCCCTGCTCAAGTGCAAACAAAAATGTGTTATTTTGCTGTCATGAGTTATGACAAACTGCCATCTTTCAATGTCCCTACTACTACCCTCTGTAAGTCTGAACACCATGAATTTTAATGTCAAAGACTACCTGCTACGGTGTTGTGATGCTACATGGACGTCATACCGTGATGGAAGTATGTTTTCCCTTGATGGAAGGTTTAAGAAGCACCTAGATTTTCATGTATGTCTCATGTTGGAGTAAGTGTAAGATATACCATAATGGTGTCTTTCTCCAGATAAATTCTGTTATCCTCTATGTCTATGATCAGACTTGTCTTCAGGAGAATCTGATTATGAATTTGAGTTTGAAATCCTGTCTGCGGGTTCAGCTGAGCCATGGGATGACATAGATAGAGGATGGGTGATGATTTGCATAAATTCTTATATTTAATCACCTCTTAATTTTAGTTTTTAGTTCAATATTATTTATTTTTGTTGGGTTTAAGACTTCATTGTCACTCATTTATATTTTGTTTCAATTTTAAAGGAAATGAAGAAAACATCTTGACAGCCCATTACGTTGGAGGACTAAGTCTCACTTCTATGAAAGCCCAACTTCAATTTTTAAATCTTCAAGCGTACAGTACAGAAGCTAAGTTCTAGAAAAGTGGAGAAGATTTCGGGAGACAAAAGGGCATTGTGGAGCTCTCTCGTTCAAATCAGATTTGCAGAATCAAATGGGTTGTTGGCTTGGTTGGTTCGAAACAAAGAGCAGAAAAAGGAGGAAACAAAGAGCAGAAAAAGGAGGAGAAAACCAAGATGAGAAATTTGAAATAGGCTGCAGATTTTCAGGGAGTGGGTAAGTAACAGATTTTTCCAAGAAGAAAAAGGAGCGTCAGATCGCAGGAGAAGGAGGACTCTTTCCAGTTTGTAATTTTTGAATATTTTTATATTTTTTTAGAGAAAAACGATGGATGCAAAAGTTTCTTTCTCGATGAATTTAATTCCAGCATGAACTAAACTTTATCCTTCTAGGAGAACGATTGTTATCTAGTCTCAACTATGCTTGATTTTCTATTTTAATTTGAAGTAAATCTCTTCTCTGTTTGTCTGAATTATTCTTAGCTCATTGCTTTTAATTGACTGGCCTTCAATTAGATGATTTGAGTTTTATGATTTGCTTTCGAAATAGGAAATTATAGAATAGACCCATGGATAATTTAGCATAGGCAATTATAGGATCGAAAGACCTAGAAGAACCTGTGTAGTTTTGAGAAAGGAATCATTGTTCTTAATGCGCTTTCTTGTTTATTAATTTGCACATTCATGTGTGATTAATGTTCAAGAATTGGTCCAATTGACTATCGAAAGAGGTATTTGGATAATTTAGGAGATCTTGCTAGCAAACTTAGAGATTTTACTTCAATTAGTTTGATAAGAAAAGCATATCAAGAGGCTAGGTGAAATCGGTTTCCTAGAAGTTTTCATTTCTTCTCATCAAATTTTCCATTGAATAATTCCTTTTGTTTACTTGTTTTAATTATTATTTCAGTTTGCAATTACAAGTTATATTTTTCTAAATAAAATTGAGATTAGTATAATTTTGATACTTGTCAAAAGTGAGTTATCAATCCCTGAGGACTACACTCTTCTCATCACTTTACTATAAAATTACGATACTGTGCACTTGCAGTTTTGTATCGATCAATGGGTTTCTGCAAATTGGTAATAACCCCAGGCCTGGATATGGCCAGGGTCGGGGCGCAGAGTAGCTCTGACATGGAACATGATCAAGATCATGGAATTGGATCTAATGAAGAAACGCTGTAGCCTTCAACACAATGGCTCCAGTACAGGATTAGAATGACCAGGGTGTGATACCAGGTGCGTCTGAGAATGCAACGGAGCTAGATGAGGGTACACATTTTGAGTTTTGAGGATTTGAAACAATTGATGTCCGAGACTGGGAACATGCGTGGCAATTTGAAATTGATGCCTGATTTTCGAAGGAGGGAAATGGCAGCAAAGCTTGCCATGAAAATGGCGGCCATGTTTGGAGATGGCAGCGAGGATGACGAGAAAATTTGATCAGTTTTTGGGGTTGCTGCTCTGTGTTGGAAGATCATTTTTTTTCTAAGCTTCTTTCCATTTTCTTTTTGCTCTGCTTATGTCGTCACTCTCAACAGGTTTTTTTTTTCTAAGCCAATGAGTTTCATTACTGCAAAAAGGGGTACATTAGGGGGGTCAAATGACCAGTCAACTTTACAGATATCAGAGGGTATACTATTTACAGGAATAAAGCCACAAAGACCATGCAAACTAGCCCACTGAGCCAGAGCATGCGCCAACTTGTTCTGACGTCTGGACCCACTTCCATTGCCAAGAAGGGTGGTTATCCAAGACAGACCGAATTTGTTTGGCATCATCAGCGATAAGTCCCTCTGGAAATAAATTTGGGTCACAAATAGCTTTGTAAATCTGTTGAGAATCCCCTTCAAAATACAAATTTGCTGAAGAAAGTGTGAGAGCTACGTGACAGGCAAGGATACAAATTTGTATTACCTGTCTTTTAGAGATCGATATTTTCTGATGGAAGTTGTGCAATGATTGTCAAGTGCTCTCATGTAGGCTGACATGGATACAATAAATTTGCCTAATTTTACCTGTAAATGAGATTCCCTTTATTGCCTTTGCATTTACTGGAGTTCTTGTGTATGCATTGCAAGGTTTCTCGACCAAACAAAAAACAATAAGTGTTTACTTTGAGACTCATGTAATAGAATCCTTTTAGCACTTTTCCATATGCAAATCACGATAAAAGTAGGTTCAATGCTGTTGTTTGATGGATGCTTTTACACAAGATAAAAGTAGATTCGATTCTCGTAGAAACTTCCTTTTTTTTCTGAACAACAATTCTTCATTGATCTACCATGATGGTTGATTCTGTAGCATTTGTCTAATGGTCAGCACCTCTGCTTCAATTTCCCAACCCAATCTAGCCTGGTAGATACTTCAGTTGTTAAAAGTTGACCGACCACTTTTTCTCCGTCGAATCAGGTGGAAAGGTAGTATGCAGGCTAGGAAATTGCCCGAGCAAATGTCAATTTTATGAGAAAATCAGGCACTTTAAAAATGGCAGGGAAGAGTAGGCAAAGTAGCACGAGAAAATCAGGCAATTAGGTCTTGGAACGAGTCTCAGCCTGTTGACGTGCTTGAAGAGGATTAGATGGACGACACTCTGGAGCTTGGATCCTAAATTTTGCAATTCAATCTTTTGGTGCCCTTTTAATCATACCTACCAAGAAGAAAACGTGGGCTTAAACTTTCCCATTTGACCTGCTGAGATATTTGAAAGATAACTTCGCGGAATAAATGGTGGGTGGACCCTCGTCCTGAGCTGAACTTGCAAGAAGCAGAAGATAATATGCTCTGTAGGATAAAGTGAATCCACACCTCTACAAGCTCATCATGTAGGAAGAGGATTTTTCTTTGTATGGATAATTGTGGAAGGGATCCATAAAGCCTACCGCATCTCTTCTTTTTGTTATTAATATTAATTTCACCCTCTCCTTTTACTTTAAACTTTTTCTTCATAATTATTTTTTAATAAAACTGATCATGCTGTGAAGAGAAGATAAGAAAGCAGTATAAACGCAGCTTAACCTTTACGGCAAAAAGCCCGTCACTTGAGGGTTATTATTATTATTATTATTTTTAAATACCTCCAGAAGCTCGAGTCTTTACAAATTACACTAGACTATTGTGTTTCTCTCTCTCTCTGCAGCTTATCGTTACCATATAATCTGTCCCAGCTCATAAACCCAAATTTATTAGGATTCAGTAATTGCTTATTGTTTTGCCTACCAGCCCAGCATAGAGGGACAGACGACATGCCACTGGACCCATAGATTGCTGGCATCTTTTTTACTTTGGTGTTGCATAAATAAAGTGAATGAAACTCTTTAACGACTGTGTTGAATGCGAGTATAATGAACTTGGACTAATAAGGGAGCACAAGTGATGTTAACGGGGTTCTATAGGCAGATTGTAGGTGGGATTCCTGCGAGGCGGTCTCTTCGGCGAGACTGACTCTTAAAGGAAAGATGCTTAGCGCTTTAGTTTGACACCGCCTGTGTCTGTCTTTCCCGTGGGTAATGCCTCTGTTTTGAATCCATGGCCATCCACTACTTCACCCGACATACTATTCCGCCTCTTCTTTTTTTTCTAAACAACTATTCCGCCTCTTAGTAGCGTTTCGAGGTTACATATACATATTATATATGTATATATAGGATTGCTTTAACACATGCAAATCTTTCTTTATTGTATTTTCTCAAAAATCCTCCTTTTTTGTCCGTTTAAGACCATGCAGACTAAATATACTTCTGCCATTAAAAACAGACGCAACTCGAAATTTTATTTGCTAAAATATAAAAGACAACTCATGAAAACACGAAAACTCATTCTGTGTACATGCCATGTTCTGGCCTGGTGATTGTCGTCCTGTACTACAAATACAAGAAACTCGACAGAAACAAATCAAATAAAATAAGGAGCTCAGCACAGTGACTGGTCCTTTTCATTCTCCATATTGAAACGAATTCACATGGCCCAGAATCGACAGCGTATGACTTATGATACCCAATTGTTCAGAAGGAAGAAGACACAGTCTGTGAACAAAAATTACTGTTGCAATTGTCAATCTTCTCACATTTCGTGCAATTAACCTCCTGGAACCCAAAAAAAGAAAAAACAAAAGAAAGAATACTAGAGTCTAGAGGAGATCCTAATTCCTAATCGTAGAGGCAAAGTTATTACATTCTATTTACAAGAAGGCAATGGGCAAGACCCATTCGTTTGTTCTAAGGCAAGAAAGCAGGAGTATTAATGGCATAACTACTAGAGTTTATAGTAATAGCACTGAAATCTCGTCCGGCCTGAGCCTGAGGAGCTGGGAACTGACCGCACTTCTGGCATCTAGACACCACCAAGATCTGCTGGCAGGATGGGCATGAGGAGTGGGACCCAAGCCAAGTGTCTATGCACGAGACGTGGAAGGTGTGGCTGCAGTGCGGCAGTACCCTGAGCTCGTCCCCATCCACGAACTCTCCCAAGCATATGGCGCACTCTGCCGCCGACAACTTCGGGTTCTTGGCGCTGTCCGAGTCCGGGGATTCGTACTTGAACTTCGGGAGAGAATTAAGAACCTTCTTTTTCAGTCCCCTGTTGGCTAGAGCCCGCGCCGGAGACCCAGTATCGCCCGAGCCGCGCCGGAGCCAGGTACAACGCGCCACGGCGATGAGCCCCACCACGCATATCAGGGCGCATAGCAGCGCGGCCAGTATTACCACGAAGTCAGACTCCACGGCGACCGTCTCAGGAGGTGGAGCAGCCGCCACGGTAGAAGAGTTCGCAGCTGCCAGAGTTCTTATAAATCGAACCATCCTAACTCATATGCTGCGCCTCAGAGTTCGTGAAAGGAAGTAGAGAGAGAGAGAGAGAGATAGGGGGTTTTGGGATTAGAAGTGGGATATTTGAGAGTATATACAAAGGAGAGTTGGGTTTAGGTGTTGGCGTGGGTGGGTGAGTCTTTAAAGTTTGGTGGTTTCAGTTTGGATCAGGCGAGACTCGAGTAGAAGACGAGGAGTAGAGGACCAAAGCGTAAAAACATTTTTGGGAGTCTTGGACAAAAGATAAGATTAGCATATTTGAGAAAGTATATAACAGAGGAGAGTTGGGTTTAGGTGTTGGCGTGGGTGGGTGAGTCTTTAAGTTTGGATCAGGCAAGACTCGAGTAGAAGAAGAGGACCAAAGCTTAAAAACATTTTGGGAGTCTTTGGACAAAAGATAAGATTAGCATAACATTAGACACACAAAATTTTAGCTTTTAAAATTTTAACATAATAAAATAATTAAGATTAAATACACTTTACCCTTATTTTAGGGGTCATTTACATTTTGCACCCCGATATATTATTTTTAACACATTTGACCCCTTGACTTACACATTTTTTTTTTAATTTGGGTCTCGTACCCAAATTGTCCGTCAATTTAGATGGATTCCATCAAAACGTGGAGTGCAATGTGTAAAAATCTCTAAAGATAAGTGTGCAATGTGTAGATACCCCCAAAGATAAGGGGGCAATGTGTAAAATTTTTTTACTGAGTCCAATTGAAAAAATGTGTAACTTTATGGGTCCAATGTGTCAAAAATAATATATCGGGGTGCAAAGTGTAAATTACTCCAAAAATAAGGGGGTAAAGTGTATTTAATCCAAATAATTACAATATAATCTTTCTCCGTCTATCAAATAATTATTTTTTACTATAATAAATATAAAAAATTCATTCAAATCATCTCTTTCTTTTCTTTTCATTAATTTCAATACCCTAACATTTTAATACTCAAACAAGAGATGTGAGTGAACAACGAAGCCTACTCATCGAGCGAGCCTGGAGAGGGACACTCACTCTATAATGATGAGCCCTACTTGTATAAACTTTTAAATAATGATGCTTTGCCCCCAAAGAAAAAAAAACTAATGGTAAATTTAAACTAATTCCTATTGTAAACTAAATCCAAAAAAAATTTGTTTATAATCAAGAGGTGACGAATGCTGCTCATATGAGTGGAAAGAAAGGGAGACCACTAATTAACCCTAGTGTTCACGCAAAAAAAAAAAAACAAGCCATTGACTAATTCTAGGGAACTTGCAAGTTACATAAAATAAGACCAAAAGCGTTCTGAATGTCAATTATATCAGCAGAGAACTAGAAAAACAACCAAAAAAAAAACAATGTTAATTTATATTATCCGACTACGGTGTATACCTTTTGGAGATGTTTACCGAAAACTCTTTTTGCTGGAGTTGAGGGACATCACTACATTTGTCTCCATTAGAGAGGCGGGCCTAAATGTTCCTGATATTTTTATTCTAAAAACTTAGACAAGGGGAAGGCGTGGCGTTTAGCATAATGATAATTAAGCATTAAGGTGGACTCTTGGGAGGACCACATATGTAAATGTCATCCTTTGTAACGCGCGACCAGCATACCCGTGTGGTGACCAATACCAATACCATGGTCCGAGTGATGAGAGGTGGTCCACTAGTTAGCTGAACATGCAGCTAGCACCCTTTTCACTGAATGATATTCTTGGTTTGGGCTTTCGTTTCTTCTCTTTCTCGTATGTTAATTTTCCATTTTGTCATTTGTGAAGTAAAACATTAGAAAACAGAGCATCAATAATGCTTGAATATTAGTAACAATTAAAACCTCGTTTTTTAAAGAAACCAATAATCTTGTTGAGATTCCCACGTGTGTTACTGTAAATGAAGATAATAACGGAGTCCCGTCAACCTGATTTGAATCTCAATATGACAATACCCACCATCCTTAGACGTTTAAGCTCAATGAAACGAGATAGACATTGATGTGACTCGTATACCTCGCCTTCCATACGTGGAAAGAGAGTATTTCTCAAGTGAAAAAGCAGATTGAATATTTAGAGAAAAAGAAAAGAAAAGAAAAAGCAGGTTGAATCTCACTAGGATGATGAATTTGACCCTTCCTTGTATTCCTTTTGGGTACTTCGGGGATCATGATTTTACGCGATGTTAACATCGAATTTGTACATCTGTCAGCTACTGACCACATGGGTGGCAGATAACGTCTTTTTCTCCACTTGAACAGATGAGCCCTCATTCCACATGAGAGACTGTCTGGGCTGCGCCCGCGTAGGGCCCTTGCTCCTTTTGGCACCCGGCCTATCACCGTGTCGATACTTCCGGTGGATTTAGGCTACAATAGTTGGAATGTTGTTGTTTTAATTGACTAGTAAGTTTATGAACAAACCTGCAGATATACAAAAAACTGCTTCTCTATTTAGCTTTGTGCATTACAATAACTTGACTGCAATGTTTTCCAACAATATATGTTAAAAAAATTTGACACAACACTGGATAATGATCGTCAGTGCCATCATCAAATTTATTTTTGTAGAGCAGGCTTGGCAAACGAGAATTCATCTTCATCTCTGGTTTCTTCTGGGCGGTGGAGTTCATCGAGTTCAGTCTGTGTCTGTTCCTCATCATGATCTACTCTGATAATCAAGTTGCTAGTAGAAATAGGATCAGCTTCAAAATCAGAGGTCTCAACGTCCTCGTAGGTGGAGCGGGCTGAGTGACCAGTAGTTTTGAAGCGGTGCAAGGTGTGTCCCAAGGAGTGCACAGTTGATGAGGTAGGGCTTTGACCTAGAGTTCGAACAGGGGATTGTCCTCCTCGACCGGGGTGTTTCTTTTTCACAGCCATGTGCCACTTCTTAAGGGCCTTGGAAGTTTGTTCGTCAAAAATTGATTTCTTCATGCTTGAACCCATCTGCAATCCCCGCCATGAAGATTACTACCCATGTTCAATCATATCGTATAGCATTAATAATGAATCGAAATCCAATTGACAGACTCTCCTCATCCAGTTGAGTGTGAGGTTAACACATATGATGTGTTAGAATGGAGCTATCTTGCAAGACCTAAGTGCTTTTCGTTCTTCTTCTAGACCCAGTATTATCTTATATCCATTCCACCAAAAATGGCTGTTAATGTAATATCAGACTTCTGATTATGTTAGAATCTCACAGCATTAGTGAAGATACCTGAGTAACAAGGGCATATAACGGAAGTGTGATGTAGCTGCAAAGACATAAGACAGCAACCCTGTGACATAAACAAAAATTCAACCCATCAATCGAAGGTAATATAAAGGTTCACCAGGTCAATTAGAGTTTATTCTTATGGCTCCAATCTTAGTTAAGTTATAACAGAGTTTTTTGTTCCTTACTTTTCTTCCAAAACACAAAAACTTATCAACCTTTTAGCAGGTTTTACACGAAATATCAATACAGCCTTCCTTTTCTTTTGGCTGGGAAATATCCTTCTACAGCAAAGAAAGAAGATCTATTTTTCAAGTGCCCTTTTCCTTTGGAAGGGGAAAAACAATTCAAAGGCCTACCCTAAAGAAACCTTTATGATAGCGAGCTTGAAATTGGAATGGAAGCAAGATTTCAATCCAAATGAGTACTGCACAAAGACAAATTTACAATTCCAAACTAGAATATTAGCAATGAAATATAAAGCTAATAGAAGATAAGAGAGACTCAGCAGCTGTTAACAAAGTGAAAAAGGAAAACACTTCATACCCATATCCACAAGAAATATGTTATTTGGAATGCATTCTGCATGTAACAGAAAAACTGATAAGAATAGTCACAAATATGAACGAATATTTGAAGTCGACATATGAAACTGTAAAGATTGCTTAATTGCACAGAGTTGATAGAGAATCTCATCAGAGAAAAGCTACCAGCATTAGAAAGCCCTCGGAACTAATGTAGTACAATAATTATTAAATAGAACTAAATAACTTGATACAGATTTAGGATGACAATTTCTTGTCGCTTCACCTCATGACAATGTGCATCGAAGAAAGCATAAGATATAATCATTAAATCCAGCCACATGCATTTTAACTTTTTTCTAAACAGTACAATCTCAATTGATCGATTGCTCATCTGAAAAATATAATGCCCATATATTTTCTCTTTAATATTCCTAACATTCTGTAAAATAAGACTTGCCTTAGAACAAAGAAACTAATATCATTCTGAACACAAGAACAACCAAGATATGTTTAAGGTAAAACTTCTAATCTATAGCTTCTGCTCCGCAAAAGTTTACAGAAGGCCCGACAGTTTCCTGTATCTTGATAAGAACAAGACAACAATATTCAACTTCCAATTTTATGGTATTGATAATATCTTAAGTGGTGGGCACTTTTAGACAGAGTCTGTAATAAAGGTGGCCATTGAATACCTGAAACAAAGCAAAATGGATAAGATGAAGAATTAACTGAGGCCGACTAAACCAAAAGTATTTGTCTGAGCCTTGCACAAGGGGAATCCCTTGGACAACTGCATGCCTTTCTGTGATCTCTAGAGCCATCTTTGTCAAAATGGCTTGAAGTTTTGTTCCAACAGCCAAGATTATCTGCAATTGAGTCAAAGCTTAGAATGTTTTGTTTTTTTCAATGTTATTGGAAATCTGGCAGCTAGAACAAAAAAGAGTTCTCACAATCACAGGGAGTAAGGATGCCCAAAACAATGCTTGCCATCCTGGAAAGGACACGATTCAACTGTTAATCAGAGCTCACTGGAAACTAAGAAAATTACTCCGAAACAAATTTACAAGAGAAAACTAGCTTACCATTAACATTTAACAGCAAAAAAACCACAAATGATGCCCACAACACGGGGCTGCAACAACATCAAGAACACGCCAGGAAACTTATACACGCCAGATTAACTACGGAGAGTGGCTACTGAAAGCAAAACTTATTAAGAAATAAAAAAGATATAAAATCAAGTGACCATTACCTTACTCCCACAACTATCTTGAAGTCATCCTCCAATGATCTTTTGATATACTTTTGGAAATTAAATTTACTTCCAGGAGCTATGTGGACCTATAGATATGCTATGTCATAAAATGATGACACGAAAAACGAGGACTATCAAATTACGAAACAAAAACTTACAGTGATGAATCCGTTGCGCAAGGTTAAGTAGTCAGCCTTACTAACAGACCTAAAAAATTGGCGAAAGAAACATCCCTGCAAAAGATACGATTTTAATATTTGGTGCAGGGGGGCTCTGCCTTGTCTTTGTAATTACCTCAACTGGAACCACATCCCATAATTCCTTTTTAAGGAAAAATCTCTTTTATGACCCAAAAACCAAGATATGCAAGTTAGGGAATATTTCTTACAACATAAAAGAAGAATGGAATCCTTGTCCAGAAACTGGTGTGTGCCCTAACAAATGATGTCTCATGCGTAAGCCTGAATCTTGAAGTATCTGCACATAAAGAGACATGACATTGGGAATGCAATGTTCTGGAGTGATGATCTGCAACTCTCAAGCTATGTCATAAAGAGACAAGCTTTCTCTAAACCATGGGATAACATACCGTTCGAAAACTCATAATCATGAGATGATGTCTCCTGCTCCCACTCCTTCCAGCCACGAATCTATGCACAAAAACTATAATTGAATATAAAGTTTATCGTGTAGTACGTGGTCATAACCACTAGAAGTTGAGTGTAGAGCTACATGCGTGTATGAAGTTCTTATATTTTCAGATGCCATAGAGAACTACTTTGGATAATTTGGGCCTTAGTCCGTAGCTCTCTTTTTAAAGTCACATATTGAACCATTAAAATAGGGCTCCTTCATTCTATCCAAAGAGGGTACGTGGGACAATTTTTTGTATTACTTTGCAACAATTATAGATGATCAGAACACAACAATACTAATCCATCTTGTTAGTGGCATTCTTTCGAACAGAAAGTTTAAAACAATCTAGGATCTTTTATGTGGGTAAAAGAAGCAGAGACGAGCCCAATATCCAAAACCAAGCAACAAAAACCACATTTTAAACCAAAATGAAGAGAGTATTTGTCCTGCATTTGGTCAAAACAACATAACAAATGCACCAGGCAGAATTGTATCCCCATTAATGGTTTAGAGCCTCCATTTTATTTCACTTTATAGGAATCAAACAAAGCTAATATCAGTTGTCAAGAGATTATAGCATTCTGGAGTGGCCTGATCTTCGTTTTCCACTCAAAAACGAAGGAAACAATAGGAAATAAAGCACTTTCTGGTCACGATTGGATTGGAAACAAATTTAGGGGCACCAGAAGTGAGAAACAAGACATTATGCCCTAAGCTAATGACTATCCTTATATGAGGATGGCAGAACTTTGCAAGTAAACACAAACAATAAAGACTAAAATTTGCTTTACCTTTAATCTCCCAAGCAACATGGTGATGGCACTATACAGGACATGGAGGAATGCTAAGAAAAATAAGAGGATGTGCAACTGATGCAATCCCTCAACAGATATAAGAGGTTCATAACCCTGTTGACAAAAGTTCGATTAGTTAGTTGGACATGATTCAACCTTATACACTCGTGTGTTAACTAAAAGCATTGTTTAGGCTGTGACAGAACAAAAACAAAAACAAAAAGAAATAAGTAAACAGAGCAACACAAGATTGCATACAAGTATGATCACAAGGCAAATCAATAGCTTCAGGATTGTCGATAAAGTAATAGAAAGGCAAGAAAATCAGTGACATGATTCCATCATACATAGCTTAAGGATTAGCGGTGTTGTTTGTATTTAAACCTAATTCTCTCGACCAAATTAATTACAATTTCATGTCTCCCCAATTATGATATGAGAAACATGTAGGTTAGGTTCAGTGTGTATCAGATGCTTTGCTATGTTGGTCAAGGCATGACAATTTTTTTATTTGTCCAACACCCCAAATCTTTCCCACCCTTAAACGAGAAAAAAATAATCTTGTGCTACTTTCCACGTTGATAATAGCTGAGATTGAATACCCAAAAATATGCTTGGTGACAAATATACGTACTGCCTTGCAACTAGAAGCTGAGCTACCAGCAGCAGCTAAAACTCTGCGGTCGAACCATAATAGTCTGCGACGACTTTCTGTGCTCGAGTCATTTTCACCATCAGCTGAACATGGCAACATGTTGTTTAACGCCGTAGCAGGAAGACAGATTCTGGCAATGTAATTCTGTCCAAAGGTCAGGAGCAGTGAGATGAAACCTAGAACCATCAGCTCTGCAGTAGTAGCATTAAAGGTTAGATATGAATCTAAATGTGGTTCCACATAAATATCCCAAAACAGAAGTCAACGAGAAACAAAGAGTATAAAAGAAAAAAAAAAGATAGTCAACCAAAGTTTAGATGACTTTCTTAGCTCTATGAGATCAAATCGTCAACTATGTTCTTACCCGATTTGATTTTCTCCAGCGCTTCAAATAGAGCTCTCTTGTGCCTTTCTGTAAACCACTGAATAGAGTTTTGAAGATATGTGAACAGCTTTAATCAAAAGACTCAGACAGAACAGCATGAAACGAACAAATTATTCAATGTAACTCTTAACCAAGTATGCTGATATCTCAATTCCTCTTCTTACTAGCATTTGATTGTGTTCTTAAAGGCATTATCATTGTTGTGTTGTCAAAATGGACGTGTTTCTCCTTTCCATTATCCTTTACAGAAAGGTGGAGCTTCCCTAAAAGCCAGCCACGTTAACTTATAGGAAACTCTATACAGAGAAGCAAACTTTCTTATGACACCAACTAAACCCTCTTCAAGCTTAGAAAAAAAATACAGAGCATCCTTTATAGCTGTGCTTGTGACCACATCACAGATTAGTGCTCCATTGCATGTTCCATTCACCATGTTGTACTTCAACTTCTAATTTCAAAAATTTTGAGTGGTCTATCGATCAAGCAACTCTGGTGTCCCACAAATTTCTTATGTACATGCCTGCTCAGGAAGACATCTAACATGCAGTTTTTGCTTAAAGATGAACATACAAATGATTGGATACTGATTTTTCAACTGCACTAAATTAATGGTCAGCATATGTTTATGTTAGGAAGGTTCCACATTCCTTGTCATCATACTACTTGAGAATGACTTTCACCTTCTAACCAATATCGTGACAAAAGCCAACATTAAGACTTTTTTGCAAACGTACGACATGGACGAAAACAACAACTTATCTTGGTTCCACATTGCATTTTATTGTTGAGAAAAATGGAGAAGATTGCTAGTGAAGGCTGGACCAAGTATCACCTCGTATCTTAGCAAACAGAGGGAAAAAATGGTCTTAAGGTTCAAGAACAACAGGATACGTGTTTAACTTTTTCTAATAGAGAAAAGAAAATCTCACGCAGGAGAACGAATATTCGGGAGGGTTTAGTTAGAAGTTCATTAGTTGATGGAATTGATACAGTTTACTTTATAAGCTAAAAAGATGTCAAGTATTAAGAGAAATTTGGGAAAAAAAAAACTTTTGAACTCAAATCTGGGGATTATAAGTTCAATTATCAGTCTTTGACTTAAAGGGTTTTTCGGAAAAGACGGAATACTGAACAGGTAGCAGAGTCCCTGAGTCAAGCTTTGAGAGGAGGTTGGCTGCTAATATGAGATGTTTCACTTGGGCTTTTGGTAAGCACTAAGCAGAGCTGTTCCGAGGTAGGAGTAAACCACTTGAAGATGAGAATTTGAAAACTTGTGATCTAAAGAGATCTATACTTTGGAGCCAAGAAAGAAAAAATATTGTCTACCATAAATTAGACTCGTAGCAACTAGAACTAAAAAAATTGGGGGCCGTGTTTTTTTTTTCCTGAGCAATTGAGGGACGTTTTCACTTTTCAATTTGAAGGGAAACAGTTAAAAGAGCAAAACGGAAGTACAAAGAAGTTAGTACAAGCCATTTAAAGCTGATATTAGAACTTCTTGCTTCCCGTATTTTGCTCGAAGGAGACTCCATGCTTGTCATTGAAGCTATTAACAATCGGTCGGATGGAGCTTTATGGCAAATTGCCAATGTGGTTGCTGATATTCATCGTCTTGCTAGCCAAAGGATTTTCTGGAAATTTTGTCATGTGAGAAGGGGCGCTAATAGCCTAGCTCATAAGATTGCTCAATGGGTGTGTTCTGTGGATGTTGAGGGTTATGTTCCTTTAAATTGTATTCCTGTAGACATACTCTCAAGTGACAACCCATGGATCCCTCCATGAGCTTGTTGCCTCTGAGAGGTTTGGTTTGTTGTTTGCTTAGAAAAAAAAAAAAAGAAGAAGCTGATATTAGAACACTTACCTCTCCAAGTTTGTGAAGGAGCTTTTCCAAGGCAATAGAAACGACGATGATGACAAGACAGACAACAGCAACAGCCCATGTGGGCGTCTGATCCAACTTTCTGGTCTGCGTACCAGTAGTCGCAGTTTCAGTCGCTGCCATAGCTCTATCTCCTCCTACCAGCACCCACACGCACAAGCACAGACGCAACAAAGCCGACATGATCCTGTTTCTTCCTTGAGCTTGAGACAAACAGAGAGGTCAGAGAGAGGGAGATTTAAGGTTAAAAATAAACTAAAACCACTGCTTTTGGCTTTCGTCTTGAAGAAAGGCCACACAGTTATTCGTCTGCCATTGGAATTGGATTGAGAAAGTGGGTTCGGTTCGATAGCCGTGTATGATGGTGAAGTAGTAGTGGCAGTCAGTGAAACATAGGATATTAAAGACTTTCTCGAACTTGTTCCGTTTTATGGTTTGGTGGGAGTTCAGAGCCGCTCAAACCTCAAAGTCAACCGTTTTGTCCTGATAACGGCAAGAAAGCGGTAGAAAACAAAAAGCAAAAAGTGAAGGGACAAAACAAATGGCCCCAATTAATATATAACAAACTTGTGAGTACAATTCACGCGTTTAGTTTAGAAAACACCCATCTGCTATTGATGGAGGCAAATCGTGAGGATGGGTTATTTACTGTCCGACCGGCGTTATGTTTATCTTTTGGTATGAGAAAATTTCTTTATTCCCACAAATTGTAGGTCTGTACATTAAAGTTATTTTCTTCCATTCGAACCAACAAGAAAATAGAACCTTGCTTTTTTTAGAAGGTTTTATTAGATTTGGTGTCGTATGAAAACAATGTCATGGATGAAAATGTCCGACCATTAATGTATAGAATCTTCACTCTCGCCTAACACGAATTCCTCCTAATGGATTGAATCTAACCAATTTTGACCAATATTAAACAAAAGAAAAAAAAAGCAAATCCTTTTACTCCCAAAGATCTTGGATTCAGACATCTCTTAAGATAGTGGTTCAACTAGAAAATTTTCAAACTGGTATAATAAAATTTAAAGAAATAGACACAAATAAATTTTATATAAACAGATGTGAATAATATTAAATAATATAAGATATTTTTATTCAAATTTTATTATATAATTTCTATAAAAAAAATTGTCAGATGAGATCAGTTCAAACCTCTGACCAATGGAGACGAGCAGGACTCTTTTGACCCCCACTTCATATTATTTAATTATTATGCATGAGTAGTCACTAACCAATCAATGAATTTCACATATTCTACCGTGACTGACCCAGAATATACCAAAGAAACTAGGCGGTAAGGTCGTGTAAACTACCTCAAGCAAGTGAGCTTTAGCTCAGGTGACACCTCCTCCTTTGCCGAGAGTTAGATTTGGGGTCGAATCCCTTTATCCCATAGATTTTAATCCTACTTCTAAAATTTACCTAAAAAAAATTTACCTCAAATCAACTTATACACATTCGCAATACTAAAATGTAAATCGATCTCAGAGCATGTGAACGCTTACCCATGATCCCAAAAAATTATTGCAATGACTCAGAAAATTGGACTTTTTCGTGTAAAAACAGAGTGGGTATCGTGTAGGCTTTGAGAATGCAATGGGAACTCGGAAACCATGCTATAGCAGCAGTGTGGATGCAGTGGGAACTCAGAAACCACGCCATAGCAGCAGATGGTGGGTCCATAACTCTTGGATTTCTTTTCAAAATTCATTAGATAACAAGCGAATTATACATCAATAGGGACTATCGAGGAAATTCCTTGACTTGTTTATCAGAAAACTAAGTAAGACTCAAGTAAAGAAGGGAAAGGGAAAGGGACAATTCCAAAAGCCCCACCTGGCACAGAAACCCCATTACAAGTCAGACAAGCTATCATTGTCGGCACCCCAATCATTTATGAGCACATGTCAACAGCTGGTCCCCAAAATTAGGTATTCAAGCATTACCAGGTTCCACCCAGTATGCCACAAATAACGCGCAATCAATTTCTTTTTCTTTTTCTCCCTCCCTCGCTACACGCAATCGAACTCCTCAAGTACGGCTACACTTTTGAATGGGACGATGGGCTTCCAGGATGAACGTTCCCAAAACAGAAACTAATATCGACTCCGTAAGCTAAATTGTTTAGGCCATGGAAGAAGCCACCTGGACAGGCAGGACAATACACCCTTAGTGAAGAAGAGGACATTGGATATGGCCCAAAGCTAAAGAAAAGCACCTTGAAGAAACAGGCCTAATATTAAAAGCTTTAGAGCCCGAAATATTGCTTTTCTAGTTGCATCTGCTCTGCATGACACTTTCTGTAGAGGGAAAACACCTTTGTTAGGCTCTAATATCCATAATAGCAGTATCTATGCAAATAAGATTATACCCTTCTATAATGTAATCATGAACATCTAAGTAATTTTCTTCTCTGCCATACCCCACAGTAGAAGAAAAGAAAAAAATCATAATGAGAACAGCAGTGGAAGTTGCAGTTCACATTGATCTTATTGAATCTTAGATGGTACAATTGCTAGGATGACAAAAGGATAAAACCATTACATTCCCAGAGCAGGACACACCTTGTATGTAAGTGCAAGTGAAATACCAACAATAAAGAGGAAAAATGGCATGACCGAGTCGGCAACAGCTAAACCATTCCAAGGTGAATGATTAAGAGCAGGCAGGAGTCCACCAACATCATCCACAAGTATCATCAGCTGCATCGAGATGGAGACAAATTTGCAAAGAGAACATTAATTAAATTTAGCATATGCAAACTCTATTTAGCATACATAGAGCCATTTCGGCATGTTACAAACGGGGCTTGCACCTTGCCTTAATTGAGGGACATCATACTGCAAATATGAAACATGACTTAGAATATTTATGGAAATTGGTGTAAATTTCAACCAATTAATCACAGATAACCCAGTTAAGGTCCCAACACTGCCGATTTTCAATTTCTTATTACAAGTTCAGCTAAACCAAACAAATACTAAAAAACGGCTTTCGAGGAAACGGAATCCAAAAAGCTCTTGTTAGTTCATATAGTACCGAGTAAAAGCAATATATCCGGCACGTAGTCCCTTCTTTTGCTTCCAGATATTCAAGGCCTCAGTTGTCATTTAAAGCTATAGAAATTTGAGCTATTTGTTCGCTATGCATTTGGGCATCATTAATAGGGTGGCCTTAAGTCCTTACCGTACTAGGCTGAACCTTATGGTTGTGTTACGTATCCATCACATCCTAACCAGGCCAAAGTTTCCATAGCCAGGTTTATAAACCGGCTTGAAAGAAGGGAGACAGATGCCAAAGGACAAATACACAAAACATCAAATAACGAAATGGCAACGGAAAGTGATGGCTATAGCAAGCGTTTTGGGTAGGTACGTACTAACTGTGTTTGTTAATTTCTTTGGCTTAAATTGTAACAAAGAAATGATCGTTGACTCCACGATCCCGACTGAGTCAGCTCAGAAGCTTAGGACTTGGGAGTGAAATGCTTCTCCGACTCATTTACCATAATATATTATACCATTACCATGGATCTCGTCCACCCTCTTACATACATTAAATAGGAATGTATTCTGAGATACTGAAATTTATACTGCAGCTGAAAGGTTAAATGTACGTATATGGACGTAAAAGGCTTCAATAGAAGACATCTCTTCAAGGGAATATAACGATGTAAATCCACTTTAATACAAAACTTTGATCTAGAAACTAGAAATAAGTCGTTTCCCTTCTCATTTAGATGAACTCAAACAATCAAGATCGTAGGCAACCCATTCAGAATAAAGAAAAGAAAGAAGAATCCCATTCTATAAAATTTATCGCGTGAACTTATTTTTGCAGACTCGGTCAAAACCAAGATTATAAATATGGACGGTCACGAGCTTCTAATAACAGCAGTTCGACGGGGTTAATACTTTATTCCTCATTGTTTTTCCTATTTCGAAGACGAAGAAAAATGAATTACCCTTTTCTAATCATAGTATGTGGGATGGAAACAAAAAAAAAGGAAGGAAATTAGTCCTGAGTTTTCCAAATGTCAACTAGAAAATAGTCTTTTGACTTCCAAATAACCATTAAATACTACTCCGTAGTCCGTTCTCAGATTGAAACAGAAGTCAAGTTCTTCCTCGGACTGTTGAAAATTGAACCCAAACAAAGACGACGTCGTATATATGGACTTCATCTAGCTCGTCTTCATCCGAACTCCAAAAATTTTGATTGAAGAGAATGAAAATGAAAGAAGATCGTGCAGTTGCAATCCCAGTTTTCCAAAACCCACATGTGAGACTAATACATGCATTAAACAGAGGAGAAAAGACATTGGGGGAGGGAAACATTGCCGCAACTGTGATGCCGCGAAAAACGTCCAGTGAATCAAGACGTTGTTTTGGGTGGTGGTGTTGCTGGAGCTGGTGCTGCTTTTGCTTGGGACCTTCCTCTTCAATCTTACTAAAAGCTCCGGCGGTGGATCTTGCATAGTTGCATGGACAACCATTTCGTTTCGACATCGTCTTCAACCCCAATACACAATTGCCGCACTCTTAAGCTTATTATCCTCCTTCCCCTCCTCCTCAGCATCGTCCTGCCTTCGAATAGGCTCCTACTTCCTCATCTCTCTCTCCCTCCCCTGCTCTCTATTAATATCCGTTCTACAGATTAACTTCCTGAAACTTTTGTTTACTATACCAAAATTGCAAAATGCAGCACCAACACCCTCTGTGTGCCTTATTCTAGAATCAAACTTCCGTACAAAAGCACTGAAATCGCCTGTCTTCGTTTTCCGAGAGCGAGATCAGGGAAATGTCGGCAGCAAAAAGAGACTGAGAACGATGAAACAGAGGTGGATAGAAATCACAGGAGATTTTTCTTTTTCGTTTTCGAATAAAATAAACAACTTTCTACAAATGCCGATGGATCACCTTTCCCATTCCGTTACCCGTGTCTATGAAGGACGCCAGGACCAGGGGGAAAATGTATTTCCAGTTTCCAGCCTACCTTCTTCTCTACGTTGATTTGTTCCTTTCATTCTTGGTCTCATGGGACACGCATCTAGGAATTCTACGTATAAACAAAAGTAGACAAAAAAATCATGAGGCAAGGTTCCTTGCCGAAAGCAAGCTCGAACCCACTAAAAGTTGAGAGGGAGAGGGAGGACAGGAGGAGATGATATCGGTACTTGTTAGGTCTCTAATGTTTAAAAATCGATTCGAATTGTATACAGAGAGAGGTTCAAAGTGCAAGCATCATAGTAGTGTTAAAGACTACACGGAAGTTGTAAACAAAAGTTAAATAGGTAGAGCCTGTCACCAAAACTATATTGGAAAATATCACAAAGACGACACGTAGTTTTAAGCATCGCAGTATTATATTCCTTCCCAACCATGGCTATGGAGTGTGAACTGTGAAGTGTCTTTCTCGGTAAAGAAGACGCAACGCCCGCCTTAACAGGGATCAGGGAGTATCTGACTTCAAATGATGCCACTGCTGACTACTAACCAGCCCAGGGGGGCACTGATGAGAAGAAAATGATTGGGGAGAGAGACTGCTCTTCCTGACAGAAGAAAGCCAAAGACTTGCACTCAACCTCCAAGCAAATAAAGTCCTGCAGCAGCGAGTCAGATTGACAACTCGCATAGTAAATGTAATGGAATACATGGAGGAAGACGCTGGATATTAACTGACATTGATCGAAAGAAAATAAAAACATGGCCAGGCAGACATGATGACAAGTTTTAATCTAACCAACCATGGGGGGAGAGAGAGAGAGAGAGAGAGAGAGCAACGGCTCATAAACAACTGTGCAAGTTCCATGTGGTCCTCAAGACCTCGTGGCATAACCTATAAATCACAGACTTCCATTGATGATGGATTCAGTGACCGAAAATTCAATACCATCAACCTGCATGTCAGACAATGCCTTTCTGATTCCTGCCTTTGTCCTTTCTTTTCTGTAAGTCTTGCCTTTTGTCCTTTTCGTATCTAATGAGTTGATCATATTTATGGAAGAATATCTAATGAGTCGATCATATATATGGAAGAAGAAGAATCCTCTCGTATCAAGTCTTGAAACCCGCATTTCGATCATGCGAGGTGTTTGGTATTGTATTCCTCTAGATCACTACTAGCATTTAATCTAAAAGAACTACAGAATTCACAAGCTAAAAAATTGGATTATGGCAACACAATTATATACTCAGCAATGGCAACGTTCATATTCTCCATACGGGTCCATTTACATTTCAAAGTGACTTAGCAGTGGCAACATTCATATTCCCTATCAGAGTCCATTTTCATTTCAAAGTGATTGGAGTCTTGTACACTTCAAAGTTTGGATAATTAGGTCAATCATCCAGTGATGACTTGTAATCTGCACATTACCTTTTATCTTCTTCATATTTGCATTTGTTGATGATGAATACTGATAATGTGATAACTATACCACTCATAGAGTCAAACCAAAGGGGCCAATTTGGGTCTTGTTACTGGGGAAAATAGGATATATCATCGTCAATGGATTGTCTTTTTGCAAGCTTGCAACCATAGAACATAGAACACTCGCATACAAGGATTGCATGATACAACCCAAACTATAAGTAACACCTGTAGTGGAAGAGTATTGGAGTAATAACAATTTGTATTGCCATAAGCATTGATCAATCATATCTGAAGCCTGCTTTTGGATTGCAAACCCTAAATCCAACTCTCCATTTTTTCAACATGTCCTCTTGGTTTTGTCCATAAACTCCAAGATAAGTTTGATAAGTTTCTAAAACCAGTCTTCCAGCTGTACTGAGGATATTTCGCTATGACCAGTAATCAAATGAAGTATTGCAGTCTTCTACCACCTAAGTATTTGGTTATATTTTGGCCAGTAAACCATTTGTATTAAAACTCAGTAAAACTATACAGAACTTAAAAGTAAGGAGAAAATACACTTTTTCACGCACAACCCACCACTTGTTTTGCACCCTAAATGACCACGTTTGAGATATTTGCATCCTATTTTTTTGGCCAAATTAGACGGAAATTGACTTTTAAATGAAATGACAATTATACCCTTAAAAAGTCGATTTAAGAATATCATTTAGATATACCGTTTATGCAATGAATGGATCCACGCTAGTCACACTGATTTTTTGGGTCATAATCGGATGTTGCGGTCAACTTATGCGCATCTCGACGACTAATCCTAAGGCCTGTGCAGTCCCTGACTCGCACAAATCGGATAATTATTGAGTCAATAGCCTAAGGTGGCCCCAAAGGGTAAATAACACCTAAGAGGTTTTGAACTTACGATCTTGAAGGGTGCATATCCCCAAATCCTCAGCCTTAACCACTAGGCCAACCCTTTGTAGTTAAACCTAGTCACACTTCATTTACAATGAAACATTAATTGGCTGGATATGGGCGGTAGGGTCATCTTTGATCATTTTAACTTTTAAGAACTGTTTCTTCCCTATTTCATCAACACTAATAGAAGTATATCCACCATAAGTATCCTTATAGTAAAACCACTTCGACAATCAAAATATCGACCAAGCAAACAAAATTGCATACTGTTTGCCTTGCAATAAAGGGGAAGAAAGGCTAACTAAATGATAATTGACGACTAAGACGTTCACACTAATGAAAGACTGGAATTTATCATTAGTAGCAAAGGCTTTTCTAGGTACAAAGGGGCAGATGGTATTAACTCATAATCCCACTCCAAAAGGAAAAAGTGCAGCCAAGAAATACTCTTACGTTTTTTCATAGATACACAATATATAGGAAGGATAGATTGCATAGTTGCCGTTCTGTTCACAAGTAATGAAAAATTAAGAACAACATTGCTGAGCTCTACAGTACCGAGACAGGGAGCAAAGGCGATTCCAAAGTGAAGAAATGCAAAAGAAGCACAGATGATTAAGATGTTCGAAGAAGACTTACATAGGCAGGAAGGACAGAGCTCAATCATCTACGGAAAGCTGGTCTTCCCTATCATTAGCATCAGTTACTTGGTCCTTCTTGAGGTTGCCACATACATTACATTCCATCACGTCAGAGGGAGTGGCGACGGGGGTCAAAGGAGCCAGTGTGCCCCCGCAATTTTCTCTATCACACATGTATCTGAGAAAGAAATAGGCGTGAGGGAAATCGCCATCCCCTTTTCCTTGAGATGATTCCATGATTTGGTCTTCTAGGTCCTCATCCATCGCCTCGTTCTCCTCCACTTCCTCCTCCTCGGCAATATCATCATCATCATCAGACCAATTGGCTTCAACCTTGCATCGATCACAATAACAAGTGAAGCCATAGTCCTCCATCAACCTTCTTTGCCTGCTAGCATAATTCTCGTTAACCGGAAAATAGCTCAAGCAGATCTCCCTGCCTTGCGGAACATCATGAATCATGCGAACGATGATGTCAATGTTGTTTTGCTCATTGGGGGCAGTGTCAACGTAATCAAAACGGCAGGCATTGGGAAGGCAGTCGTGGTTGAAGAAAGAGGCATTCGGGTAGATACCATAAGCTCGCACAGAACGTTGGCCATCTTCGTGGGAGGAGAAAGGCTCCATAAGCCCAAAGGCATTGAGCTTGTCCTTGGCCAGCAATGCCGCCGTGAGTTCCACCGAGAATCCCTGAAGCGCTTGAAGAGGAGGCAAGCAGAGAGAGGCGATGAGAGCATGCATGAATTGGGCAATGGGGGTTTCAGTGGCGTCAGGGGTTCCCTCAAGAGAGAGAAGAATCTGGAATTGGGCCGGGGAGACAACGGCAATATGATAGGCTGCCACTAGGAAACGAGCCTGCACCTGGCGTTCCAAAGGTTGTTCAAGCAGGAGAGTGGGGCAATCTCGGAGACGGGAAAGTGCTTGGCACACAAAAGGAGTGTGGGACGAGGTGAGCGCAATGGATAGGCAGTTTTGGCTACAGAAAACATGATGGTTGGAACAAGAGGGACAAGGCACCAGTGAGGTTGAGCAATAAGTAGAAGAGGACGACGATGGTAGGGTTCTGAAGCACTTGGCGCAGTACCTATTGGCCATGGAGGGGTAAGAGGAAGAAGAGGAGGACTGGTTGATCAAAGGGAAAGCAGAGTAGAGGAGGACGGGAGAGTCTCTAAGGACAACTTGGCCCGCCCTTAGTGGCTGGGACGCCACCAGACCCCTCCCTCTCCCTTCAATCTCGGCCACTCTCATTAACCCACTGGTCTCAGCAGCTGTAGCCGACATTTTTCTCCGCTCTTTCGGAAAGTCTCAACAGTATTACCACCTAAGGCTGCGTTTGCATGTAAAATTTTCCCCAAAATTTTATCTCTCTCCTAATAAAATACTCCAATATAATCTCTCTCTCTCCCATAAAAAAATATAAAAAATTACAAAAACTATAAACTATTACCTCTCTCTTTACTTTTTCACTAAACCCAATACCAACACTAAACCCAATACCAAAAATTTTACCACACAAACCCACAGTAGGGTTTTTCGAATACCCAATTCTCCTTCTCGTCCTTTTCACATCTTAAAAAAGTAGAATTTCAGAAATACTCCAACACCGCTCGACACTGTGGCGGTATGCGGTGTCCATTGGCCAGTTTCGGTCTGATTTCATCTATTCCAATGTACAACAGGGAATCGAATCTCACCAATATTAAAAAAAAGGGCTTAAATGCACCCCATGCCCCTGGGGTATGCCGAAAGAGCAAATATGCCCCTGGGGTATGCAAAGTCATTTTCATACCCCTGAGGTATACTTTTAGAAGCAAATATGCCCCTCCGTTATCTGCCGTTTGAAGCCCTAACGGTAAATGCTGACGTGTCAAATTTTGACACGTCAGCACCAATCAGGGGTTGACACCTGTCAATTCGAATTTAAAAAAAAAAAAAAAAAACAGAAAATTGTGGGGGGAGAACCCCCAGCGGCTCGCGCCTTGCGGGGGTGGCCGGCAGGGGCCACCCCGGCGACGGGGGAGCCCAGATCTGGGCTCCCCCGTCGCGCGAGCGCCGCTCGCGCGAACTGCGCGGGCGACGCGGGGAGCCCAGATCTGGGCTCCCCGCGTCGCCCGAGGCGGCCGCGCGCCACCCCCGACGCGGGGGTGACTCGAGGCCACCCCTCGCGGCGCGCGGCCGCGGCGGGCGACGCGGGGGAGCCGCGCGACGGGGGAGCCCAAATCTGGGCTCCCCCGTCGCCGGGGTGGCCCCTGCCGGCCACCCCCGCAAGGCGAAGGGAGCTGGGCTCCCTTCGCCGCTGGGGGTTCTCCCCCCACAATTTTCTGTTTTTTTTTTTTTTTTAATTCGAATTGACAGGTATCAACCCCTGATTGGTGCTGACGTGTCAAAATTTGACACGTCAGCATTTACCGTTAGGGCTTCAAACGGCAGATAACGGAGGGGCATATTTGCTTCTAAAAGTATACCTCAGGGGTATGAAAATGACTTTGCATACCCCAGGGGCATATTTGCTCTTTCGGCATACCCCAGGGGCATGAGGTGCATTTAAGCCTAAAAAAAGTATAATCCTTCTCCCAAAGATCTTGGATTACACATCTCCCAAAGATCTTCGATCCATTGTGCCTGCCTCTGTCAAAAGGAGAAAGGTTTTAGTGAGGGAGAGGGTTGTAACAATCGCATTCAGACAAGGCTGAAACTGATTTATATCAATTCAATCATTGGGAGCAAAATTACAGAAACCAACAATAGATTGTTGAAAAATTTGATCGACCAACAGAGGCCATTGCATTACTCTACCAGAAAAACACACATAACCACTCTCAAAAGAACAAAAAGAAAGTTCAAAATGGAGAACGCATAGGTACAAAAAATAGAAATAAAACATTAAAGGGGCCGGCTCAACCAAAATGGAGGCCTAAGTCAAAATAAATTAATAGGTTTTTTATATAAAATTTAATATAAATATTTAAAATTACTTGAAAATTATTAAATTTAATATAAAATATTAAAGGCTCCATTAATTATTTTTTATGAGGCCCTCATACATGACATCAAGGCCCCATGACTAGAACAATTAAGAAATTTATAAGACATTTTTTCTCTTTGAGCAAAGTTCAGAAACATCTAAAAAAAATTAGGAATTCTGGAAGAAATATATATGTCCACTCATGATAAAAAAATATGAAAAGATTGTATTTTGTCTTTTTTTTATTAACTCAGTTGTCTTTTTATTTTTGGGTCATTTACAACACAAAAAAAATAAAAAAAATTATTTTTAGTCTTTACGGGGCCTTGCTCAGGGTGAGGCCTTAGGCCACCGCCTAACTTGCCTTACCCTTGAGTCGGCCCTGAGCCTAGGACAAACAAAAGTGTAGATAATGAATTGATATAAGATTTTTTATATTTAGTAAAAAATTGAGTTTTATTGATTTTTTTTTAAAAAAAATAGAGATAGAATAAGTTGATTAGGTTTTTTATATTTAGTAGAAGATATAATTTTTTATTTAAAAAAATTGGACAAAATCAATTGACTAATATTTTAAAATTTGAAAAGGTAAAAATTTTGTTTTATCAAAAATTTCAAACTTAGTTATTTAGTTTAGAAAATTTTGTTTAAAAAAAAAGAATATTAATGTTTCAAACATGATTGATGGATCAAATGAACTGAGAAAACTTGTATGGTTTTATTTATTTATTTTGTCTTGTTTTGCCTTTTGTATTTTATACGTTTTTCCACTGATAAACGGCTTTGAGTACATAAACGACTTATTTCAAAAAAAACACTCAGAGACTGCAGCATTTGCAAAGCAGCTTCAGCCCCTTTAATTTCTCATGACTAACTTGGTAGAGGGGAGTGAAGGACCAAATCTGCAGCCCATCCACTTAATAGTTAATAGATAGATAATAAGGATATCACTTTATTCTAATATGTGTCCCGCCAAGGATATCCACCACCCATGGATGCTAATGGGTCTCGGACTTGGAAAACATAAGCAACTGGAAAGCGAACATAAACTAGAAAGGCATATAATAGAATAGACTCCATACAAATAAACAGATAGCAATCTCCAGCAGAACCACAAGCTAGGAGTTCTCAAGTTGAAGAAGACAACTGCAGGGTCTTTGAAAATCTTCATTGGTCAACCACCAAATTTTTATTCAGAAATAGAGGCTACTTCACATGAATCCCTCAAAGCAGCAGAGATGCCTAGTACAGGAGATTAGTCTTCACCTGAATAGATCTACCCAGCTGCTCCAATCCAAATTGAGATGAAATCAACGAATCAAGCTTGTTGGACTGAAACTGAGTGATCTCCTTCAAGCAAGAATGATAGATAGAAAAATGCGTAAGGAGGATAGATAGCCAAGAAAGAAGAAAAAAACAGAGAGAGAGAGAGAGAGAGAGAGAGATGGAAATAACAAAAAGAAAGAAAAGGCGCTGATGCAGGCCTTTTTCTGCAGTTCTCCTGCTCCAGAACTGAGAAATAGTTGATTGATTGCTATTGGATGTCATCATAAATTTCCCCATCATCAGAAAGCTCATCAAGTGATCTCATATCAAGCTGGTAACGAAGTATTCCGCCAATCCCACCAAAACCTCTGCAGAACTGAGACCCCTCTTGGGATTTGTTGGTGACAAACTCAAGTGTGCAACCAAACTTTTTATATTCGGTAGCAAACCACTCTAGCAGAGATGTCTTTTCCTGAACCTCTAATTCCACAGAACTAGCAAAATCACGAAAGTTACTCTAATCAGCCTCCTGTTCCTTATTCAAGTGCTTTATGATAAGCTCACCGGTAGTGGCATTCTTCAACACATACCTGTTCATATCCAGATTTTCCCACACAATAAGAATCTCAACAGCGCCCATCTTCAAAGGTTTCAATGTATCATCCACACCAAAAACATATTTCCCAGTATCCTGGCTAATCTCCTCGAAATATTTTCCTATCAAGCGCTTCTCCTGAATAAACTTCACATTGGACAAGATCTCTGAGGACATCTCAATTGCCTGATTAAAAACCATTCTGCCCTCCATAAGAGACATCTACCACATAATCCACATTCAGTATTTTGGCCTGAAGACGGGGGATCAAACATGTCTGACTGACTGAGCTCGGTTTTGAAGTCAGCTGACCTAGCCAATATTAATCCTGAAACATTGGGCTGGCTGGTGCTAGGATTGATGTAAAATTGAGTAGCAAACTCCGCTGTCTTCCTGACATAGTTATGACGCTTCTCCATTCTAAGATGAGCAAAACATAGAGCTGATTGCCCTCCTCTTCCATGTTTCTTTGGATGGTCAACACTATTTATGAAGAACCTCTCTTGTATTACCACTTAAAAGTCCCAAAAAGGGCCCCATTACCATCTATGACGATAAAACCAAACTTGTCATCAGATTCTAGAAGTTCATTCAGAGCTTCAGTACGAAACTTGTTGTCACAGAGCTTAGTAACACGGGATGTGGAGGCATGATAAGAGAAATCATGCTTGTTCCGTTGCCTCTAGCAGCTTCCAGTGCTTTGATCAATTTCTTGATCTTCCACATCTCAATGTTCTTATCAGTCTCATTACCTGCAAAAACAGCATAAAAATCAACTCATTTTATTTCAGGACAAAAGAACTGATGGGGAAATAGGCTTGGATTCTTTTTTTTTTTCTAGATAAATAGGCTTGGATTCGAAACTTGGATGATGAGTTCCCAACTGCAGTCACAAGATACAAGACTCACAAAGTGACCAAAACGATCATGTAGTGGAATTTGGTACGGTATTAACTATCATGCCAACCACTTCACCTCCATCAACAATCTTCCCATAATTATTTTATTGTTAATCAATATTTTTAATTTATTGTTTTTTATAAGTTTTGTAAATTTTTTATTTGTTTTATAAATTTTGAACCATTTTTATCTGTCTTTTAATTTTTATGAATATTTTTTTATGAGTTTCATATTTTATTTATTTTATAATTTTTGATATTTATAAAACTATTTTCTACTAATTTTCTGAATTATATATTTTTCGGATTTTTTAAAATTATTTTTTTTATTTTTTTATTTTTTTAAATATCATAATAACTTCTGAAAATTAATATTATTTAATTTAATTAAAATATAAATCATTTCAAATCTTAAATCACCAAATAAATCCTTACAATAAAATAATATTTAAATAAAAAAATTCAAATTTGAAAGTTAACAGGGCACTAAAAAGTTAAACCAAAACGATGTTTGGGGGTGAAAATTTTGAGTATTGAGGTTTGAGAAATATTATAAAGTAAAGATATGTTATGGGAGTTGGTGAAAAAGTAAAGAGAGAAAATTTTTAATAAGTATTATAATAATAAAAAATTATGTGGTGAATTTTTTATGATTAAACACAAATATTTGAGCTCAAATATTTAGGCACCAAACATACCCGAAACCAGCCCAATTTCCAAACAAACAAGCCTCAAAATGTCTCAACGACAGTATAAAATGAAGCGGCATCCTGTAGAGTCAGTTAGATCGAAGTGGTCGACCCATTCCTCTGGTCTCCATCTTCGCGACCTAGTCCGAAACAGCTCGTTCACATTGCGGGTAACCAACTAATTGCTTTCTGTATTGCGTTTCTGTTGTTCTTCTCTCCTTGAACATCCGGACACCCAAGGAAATGGTCTAATTTGTTTTAGGTTTTACCCTACGTTCAGTGTGTTTTATTCTACAGATGAATAGTGTAGATGTTCTTGTTGACTTAATGTTATTCACTTGTGAGAGTTTCTGGTCGTACTCTGTAGATCTAGAAACAATTCGAGTTTTTATTGAGAGATCATTAGATTTTCGAGTTCACACGGCTTGGAACGAGATGTGTTTTGACAAAGAAGACCTGTTATCTCATAGGTAATACTGAAGATATAAAATTTGCTCGAAAATCAGCTGATATCCACTCGTTATAATTCGGCTGTTTATAAATTTTAATCAAGCAATGGTTCGATTTTACCAATTAAAATGGGAGTGCATCTTTCTCTTGGAACAAGAGCCTGTAAGATTTGCCCCGTCTGCTTTTATACCTTCCAAATGATATTGATCCCTTCTTTCTTTTGCTCTTTTAAGCCTGTTTCTTTTTAGGTCTTTGTTTGTCCTAGGCTTTAATGTTTTATTTCTATTTTTTGTACCTATTCGTCCTCCATGTTGAACTTTCTTTTTGTTCTTCTGAGAGTGGTGTTGTGTGTTTTTCTGGTAGAGTAATGCAATGGCCTCTGTTGGTCGGTCAAATTTTTCAACAATCTATTGTTGGTTTCTGGAATTTTGCTCCCAATGATTGAATTGATATAAATCAGTTTCAGCCTTGTCTGAATACGATTGTTGAAAACTAATCTTCAGTTCACTGGAACTGGTGAGAAAATCTGAAAAAGAGTTACTCATCGGAAAAAGGACAGGGTGAGTGTGCGAGAGAGAGAGAGAGCAGAAGAATGGCGTGGAGGGGTCAGCTATCCCGGAATATGAAGGAGCTTCGGATCCTTCTATGTCAATCATCCCCTGCGAGCTCGGCCACTAGGTTCTTCATTTCTACCATTATTTTTTCTTATATGTTTGCCATATTAATTTTTATTTCGTTGTTAATGACTACTGAAAATTCACAAAGCTTTTTTCTTATATATCTGCGGCAATATGCTTCTAATCTGTCTATCGTTTTGAATTTCTGAAAGAGCGTTCGTGGAGAAGAATTACAAGGATCTAAAGACACTGAACCCTAAATTCCCAATCTTGATTCGTGAGTGCAGTGGGATCGAGCCACAGTTATGGGCTAGATATGGTATCTCCTTTTCTTTTACTCTCTCTAGCTCCGTTTCCTATTCATGTCATGACGGTGTCCAAGATGAAACGACTAGATGTTTGTAATTGTTTTAATGAAAACAATTATAGTAATATATTATGAGTTCCTTTGACTACCCACAAATTATGAGTAGTCTCACTCAGTTTCTTCACCTTCACAATATTTAGCACCAGTATGCTTTGCTCTATATTCCAATATACCATGAAATACACCTTGATCCTCCAATTCCAAATGCATTTCCTACGTGTAACGTATTTATACGGTTTCTGGTGTTGAAATCTTTTGTTCTGTAAGAATGGAGGTGCTTTGGAGATTTATGTTTAGTGGAGGACTCTGAAATATTGGGTTTTCATCAAGGAACCTTTGCTGGGAGAAAGGGCCCTCCTTTGGCTATTTACAGAGAGAGAGAGTTTTATGACCCCTGCCCTTTCTGAGAAAGAGAGAGAGTTTTATGTAAGAATAGAGGTTATTGAGTGAAAGAGAGACTCTGAAATATTGAGGATACGGCAGTGAGGCTATGACAACGACCCTTGGATTTTCTAGCTCTTTTTGGCATTTTATTTGCCCCTTCTGTTTTTCATTTATGAGTTTTCTTGTTCTTTTTACTCCTTCCCTTCTCATGATTCGTTGATAATCAAAGATTTGTGGGGAATATCTTTTTTCATTTTTTGGTGGAATTCATTTTGCTTCCTTGGACTTCCACTTTCCATGGTTGTTTTCAGAAACTTCGTCTAATATGTTTGTTTTGATGGTTTCAGTGGTTCCCAGTGATGTGTCGAATTAATCATGTTCTGTGGTCTTCCATTGGTCCCTTGATTTTGAACTTGAATTGTGTCCATTAGGTTCATGTACCTAACCTTTGTTTATCCTACAGACATGGGTGTTGAGAGGGGCCTTCGTTTGGAAGGATTGACTGAGGCTCAAATCTTGAAGGGACTTGAAGACCTCGTGAAGGCCGGGGCGACTCTTAAAGTCTGATGATGCTTCTATCGGACCATATGAGATGGAATAAATTAACACAATGGGAAAATTCTCCCAAGACCTTTTTGTTCAAACAATCTGATGTGTTTTTTGTTAAATATGTTTAATGAGAACTCTATGTCTGTGTCCTGTCAGTTTGATCATTTAACGTATCAGTAT
Source organism: Myrica gale (assembly GCA_963930655.1). Classification (NCBI taxonomy): domain Eukaryota; kingdom Viridiplantae; phylum Streptophyta; class Magnoliopsida; order Fagales; family Myricaceae; genus Myrica; species Myrica gale. Next base: position 24,855,476 of record OZ005614.1, on the reverse strand, counting down.
CTTTTCAATTATGCAAACCAATACTCCTTCTGGCCAGCGTTTGGCTACAAACAATGGGTTCAGTGCTGGAATTGACCTTTTGTTTTGAGCACAACTGAGTTATACATGGATGGCATCAAGTGTGTTGTAGAGACTGGATCTTACGGTAAGCATTTATCTAATTATTCCTTTTGGCTAACATCAAGCAATTGAGCCAAAGTGGGGGATTAAAAGAAAGTAACTAAAGCAACTGGGCTTGTGTCAGAGTAGTGGATGGTCAAAGCTAGGCACTTGGAGGATTTTTTCTTATTCTCCTAATCTATAAACTCAAGTTGGTTTCAATCTGTGATAAACTATTGGTTCTCAAAAGCATCCATTTTCGAACAATCTAAAGAATTCTATAGGGCTCGAAACTGGCCAATGGACACCGCATACCGTCGCAGTGTCGAGTGGTGTTGGCGTATATCTGAAATTTAAGATGTGAAAAGGATGAGAAGGAGAATTGGGTATTCGAAAAACCCTACCCGGTTTCTGGGGTTGAAATCTTTTTATCTGTAAGAATGGAGGTGCTTCGGAGATTTATGTTTAGTGGAGGACTCTGAAATATTGGGTTTTCATCAAGGAACCTTTGCTGGGAGAAAGGGCCCTCCTTTGGCTATTTGCAGAGAGAGAGTTTTTTGATCCCTGCCCTTTATGAGAAAGAGAGAGTTTTATGTAAGAATCGAGGTTATTGAGTGAAAGAGAGACCCTGAAATATTGAGGATACGACAGTGAGGCTATGACCACGACCCTTGGATTTTCTAGCTCTTTCTGGCATTTTATTTGCCCTTTCTGTTTTCATTTATGATTTTTCTTGTTCTTTTTACTCTTTCTCCCCTTCTCATGATTCGTTGATGATCAAAGATTTTGGGGAATATCTTTTTTTCTTTTTTTGGTGGAATTCATTTTGCTTACTTGGACTTCCACTTTCCATGGTTGTTTTCAGTAACTCCATCTAATGTGTTTGTTTTGATGGTTTAAGACATCGTGAAGGCGGGGCCGATTCGTAATGCCTGGCCGGGGAAAGGGGTGGGACTCGTAAAGGCTGATGATGCTGCTATCGGACCATATGAGATGGAATAAATTAACACAATGAGAAAATTCTCCCAAGACCTTTTTGCAATCCTATGTTATTTTTCTTAATTTCTAGTGTGGTTTACTGCTGTAATGAGTGTCACATGTCTCTTTCGTTGAACTACTCACCCGAGTTCATGGATAGAGAAGGAAGATGAAATATAGCTAAATAACTAGACTTGATGTGCTGTACAAGGTAAATTATGCCCGAATCCAAAGTGCACTTGGTGAAGAAAATGAATAAGAAATTAATTTTATAAAGATCAAATCTCATATTTATATTTTTTTGGTGTTTTGAGTATTAAAATTATGAGATTTGGTAAAAATGAGAAGATAGTTAATGAGTTTTGATAATAAAAAAAAATGAAGAGATATAATATTTGAATGAATATTATAATAAAAAAGAATAATTTGATGAGTAGGAATAATAATTATTTTAATTAAATTTAAAATCTTGAGTGTCAAATTAATTATAAAGTTTCAAGAAGTACTTTTAAAATATAGAAACATTGATTGTTGGAATAGGGTACCCTATACTTAATACCAACGTTTTTTTGTTGGATCCCGATGGAGGAAGAGACTACATATTATACTAACATCTCATGGGGCTCCACGATTTAAAATATCTTATACTAAATGGATATGTCTCCTCAAGTATCGGCCACGACGAAGAATTCGATAGCATCGAGAACAGAGCCAAGATAGAGTTCTGTTTTCTCTATTGGCATAGTCTTCTCGCTACGACGTTACCTGAAAAATCCAGACGGGATGACCGCTCTGCCCAGATCCTTCTCTGCAATCCAAAATCCTCAGACCCACTGCTTATCCGGTAACTTTTAATCCCTCGTGCTCTCTCTACTTAGATAGCTGATTTTTGCGGTTTTAGACAACATGCCAAACTTATACCTCCGGTGTACCTCTGAGCTTCTTACTCTAAGTCACAGATCTCTGTTAAGCGTTGTGACATGAGTAAATTCTAACTTCTTGTGGATTTGGGGTTGTTTTTTCCAGTTCTTTCTAGCTCTCATGTTTAACTTGGGCGAGTAATTATGCTATACAAGCTCTTACCTATTCTCTTAATGCGAATAGCGTATTTGTTGATTGCTAATCTTGTATTCGTATTACACCCACAACCTTGTTAACCTTGTCTACAAGTACACAGTGTGTCTCACATACTCTGATTTAAGTCATGCATTTGTAGTGTATCGCTCAATTTTGTAACTTTTTCTTCATGATCTTTGTGTAAAGTCTAATACTCCTTCCAGTAATACCTCTTTTGGCTGTTGGCATGCTTATAGATGCTCTGACTATTACAAGTTTGATAATTTTATTCACAAAGATTTCTGCCTGTCTAATGATCCCAAATCTTTTGAAGCCAGGTTCTTTGAAGCCAACTGATCCATGTCTTTTGCACTTCAGCTCCAGTGATTCATCTCGGGGTAAATTACAACTTACTACGTGCAAAAGGACTTTTACAGTTCGAGCTGGGTACGTATGCAATTGTGTTGGAAGGTTTGCTTGATTAGTATAAAGACATTTGTATGTGTACGTTTAAGCACATAAGTACATGTTTATGTGGCTATAGCGCATAAAAGTAGCCACCTGGTCAATTTTTGTTTTTTTAGTTCCTGCTGCATCGTATCACTTATTTTTAGTCCTCAAAGCACTGTGGATCTGTACACTCACAGTTCTACTCTCACATTCAGTTGGCTTCAAATTCCCTTTTAAAAGCATTACAACAGTTGATGATTGATGAACACATGGGGTTAAGCTTTTACATTCCCTTGTTTGGTACCCTCTATTGGCATACTTCTGTAGACCTTTAGGCTTCTTGTTATGCCATAGCATGAATTGCCTCATTTTCTTGTGTTGGAACTCCTTTGTACATGAAGTTCTTTTTTTTTTTTTTGGGGGGGGGGGGGGAATGTGGGGGAACAGGACTGAAACAAATCTCAGCTAGACACTGGAAAAATTAGAAGTTAGTACCGTTTCACTTCCTATGGAGGTTTCTGTAGTTTCCACTTAGAAAGATAGTTACTGTTATAATGATATCTTTTTCCTGAACAGTGATCACTTGAGATTTTTGTGCAAGTACAGTGCAGATGGTGGAAGACCAAGTAGTGCAAGTATCTTTGTTGGTGGCTTTGTCCTGGGTAGCATAGTTGTTGGAGCATTAGGTTGCATATATGCGCCTCAGGTATTGTTGGAATATCTAGCTTTGGATATCTATTTAAGAGTACCTGACTGGCTTGGTGTTGTTGGTCTGTGTGGTTATTAATTAAGTGGATTGGTGGAGATATTTGTTTTCTCACAATATGAAGTTTTGAGGCTTTAGGGAGACGTATTTCATTCAGAATTTGGTTTTGCAATATAGTTAAATGTGTAGTTGTTCGGTTCAATTGAGCAGCTATTTGATGCATCAGCTGGGTCCTTTGCCAGCATTTCACTTTTGGGCCGTTGATATGGTCTGGATACTGATACTGCTCAACAGAAGCAAGCGCTAAGATGTTGTGAAACTGAAACAACCTCCCTCCTGTCTCCCCGTGCTTCCTTCTCTATTAAAGAAAAGACACCATCTAATATATGATAATTTTGACTTTTTGCAGATAAGCAAGGCACTGGCTGGAGCTGACAGAAAAGATTTGATGAGGAAGTTGCCAAAATTCATATATGATGAGGAGAAAGCTTTGGAGGTGAGAACCCTTGGTTCTTTTTCCTCTTCTTATCAGTGAGCTGCTTTTCTGACTGCTTGACTTTTTTTCATTGTGTGCGCCCTTGTGTTAGTATTTGGTGTTTTAAAATAAAGTCTATAATTATAGAAAGGACTCCTCATGGTTGGCTGTGTTTCAAAGTGATCTTGTATTTTCATGGTCCTTTATCTCTGACTGATATTGTTTAGTTGTCATTATGTGATTTATGACTACAGAGGACCCGGCAAATATTAACTGAGAAGATTGCCCAGTTGAATTCTGCCATAGATGATGTTTCTGCTCAGCTTCGAGCAGATGATGCCCCTAATGGCGCTGCAGTGAATACAGATGAAATTGAAGCTTCTATATAACAGAATATTTGTTGATATTGCAATATAAGTTATCACTGATTACTTGTCATAGCACAGCAAAGTAATGTTTCAGAGTGCGCGAACCGTATGAAGTATTTTGGTGTGAGTTTGAATCATGTACATAACACCAAGCGAATTCTAGTCTTACAGCACACGAATCTGTGAGGACGGGATCATCTGTGCAGTGTGCTCCACCCAAAGAAAACTATTCTGCGGCTGCGGGAAGGTCTACCCAGCAATTAGATAGCTCTCCCGGTGGAGGGTGCAACAATGTTTAACTTTTGTATTAGCATAAATAGCAAGAATATAACACAAAACGTCGAACACACAGCGACTAATTAAGGGAATCAGGAAGTTTACCCGGTACCCGAGTAAACAATTGGCCTAATATATATTTTGTTGTTGTTATTCTTTCATCAAACAAGAAATTATAAATTGAAAAGCTTCTATAAAAGACAAATTTAATTAAGGGCTGCGACCGATCATGGTCAACGCAAGCGGGACTTTACATTATTAAAGTGGTCGAAATCTCATAAATGAAGGGTTTTGGACGATTAATTGATAATGCTTTAAGAATTGCACGACACGGAAGAAGAAACAAGAATGAGCACTACGAATTCAGAGAATCCTCCACGTTCGTTTGGCATTAGAAAACATTAAAAATAAAACCGTATAACAATTACAAATATGCAAGGCCAGTACCCCATCGCCATGCATGCAAGCACTCGAACCATCTGCTCGATAGATCTGTTTCTGGACAATATATATTGTGTGTTGGGGGGATACTATACGTTCCAATTATTTGATCAAATTAATAATAGCAGGTAGCCTGCAGCCAACTTTGACCGCTTCATTAATAATTAGCACTTTGTCGTTTTCCACTTGATCAGAAATTAGTTCCCACCTCTTTGTTCGAAGCACGTGGACGTGGGAACCAAAACTGCTTACGACCACCAACCTGTATTCTTATATATATATATATATATATTTTCTACGCATATATAGGAGGAGGAGATAGCGGATATAGAAGAAGATCACAGAAGCCTCAGCCGACGCTGGGTGTGACATCAGCGCATACATAGGCACGTTTGTTGGAGAATTGCAGTCGGTCTCGTGGGGCATTTGGTGATATATATATATATATACAACACGAATATAGGAGGAGAGTCAGGAGACAGCGGATATAGAAGAAGATCACAGAAGCCTCAGCCGACGCTGGGTGTGACATCAGCGCATACATAGGCACGTTTGTTGGAGAATTGCAGTCGGTGTCTCATCGTGGGGCATTTGGTGTTATATATGTACATTAATCATGAACAAGACTCCAAACAAACCGCATGTGGGGGGCCTCCACATGAGTACAAGTTAAAAGCCTCTAATTAAGAAAAATTGAATCTCTATAAGATTAAGATAAAGAAGATATTCTCATTTAAATTTAAATCTATGATATTTTCATGAACATTAATATCCTACATACCTTATCTTAATTTGATTGGCAAATTAAATATATAGGATGGATGGAATGGGTGAGTCGAGCATTCAGCTTTAACCACGTGAGATTGATAAGGATGCGACGTCAAGTTGTGATCAAAATTGATGGGCTTTGAGTTAATTTGCGTGTGCCTCATCATTAACATCAGCCACCGCAACCAACTCACATACTAGCTAGGCCAAGCTTACTATTAAGTAACTATATATCTTGTTTCAGATGGTGTAGGTGTGATCCAACTAATAGGCTTTCCTAAGTAAGTTTCAAAAATCAAGCCGTCGTTAGTTAGTTGGGAACCCTTGACACCAATGTGATTACCCTTTTATCCCAACACCCTGTAATTAGTTGGTAACATTTCTTTCTGCATTATTGTCTGCGGCTTGAATTTTGTCTATTTTGCTTTTCCTTTATGTTCTTCTTTTGACAGCAGCCAAACAGATATATAGTTGTAGTGGCTATATATATAGAGGCTGAGGAGCAAGCTTATGACATGGTTTTGCCCTTAACATGCATGAACTCCTTTGATTAGGATTTTCAAAAGCACCATAAATACTGGACTCTTTCCGATATAGCATGCGAGTTTCATGGGTACTTCTGATTCTTCACTTTCCCGATCGAATCTCCAACTCTCTCGCTCCGAGTTCTCCTCACCCATGATTTCTAGAGCTCCATTTTCTCAACCCTCAAGAATTGGCTGCAGGTTCGTCTTTCTTTCCGTATTCTTTGATTTTCGTTGCTATTTCGCCTTCATTTACTAGTCTGTGCCGGCCCCGGCTTGCTTTTACCTTTTATATTTTTTTAGTATCACCTCGATTCTTTCACATAAACACTAACGTTAGTAGCCGTACGTGCCTCGCTAGAACATATATCTCTTATTCTTCGAGCGGTTCACTCTGTTTGTGGCAACTACTGATGTAATCAGATCACACGCCGGCCGGCGCCTTTACCTCAAATCATTCTTATAAACTAATTCTATTCTGTTCGTCGTTGGCCAATGAGAAGAATTTTGACCTCTTCAATTCTCAAACACAGAATCTCTCCAATGGTTTTTGGCCTTTTCTTAATTAAAGCCTCGTATTACTTGGTCGACACACAAGCTAGCGTTTGATCAGCATCTACGCCCTTACGTAAACTGCTACACTTTCTACTTCTCTTTTATCACGTAATAACGTATAGTAATCGTTTAGAAAAAAAAAAAAACGTATAGTAATCTTCCTTCAATATGCCTACTAATAATAATATGTTTTGATAGTTATAGTGGCTTATAGTTGGCATTCCAGTGAGTATACTTATAAGGCATGCCCAAGCAGGTTGATTTCGGGAAAAGATTTGGTCCAAAGAATATCGCTTCACAGATAGTCAAAGGGATGGCTCAGAGTTCTCTTCCCATATCCAATGGACAAGATTCAAACACCTCGACCGGCTCCGGGTCTGCTTGGTCCAAGTTGGGCCCACTGCCCAGCTCGGCTCAAAACTTTTTTTTCTCCATCTTTTCGTCAACACTCCAGCGGCTAGCCCTCCACCACTCTCTCTCTTTTCGCCTATTCGCGAACGCTACAATACCCCTCCTCCATTCTTTTCTCCTTCTTGCAAAAAAAAAAAAGCTTGACCACGGTGACAAGACCAGATGAAAGTCTTTAAGTTTAAGGCAGCCCAAGTCCTTGAGTAATGGTTCTAACCTTGGCCGAAGGTTGGCTCATCCACCTTCCTGCATAAATCATGCATTGATCTACCTTGCCAGATACAGCAGCAATTGCATCCAAACGAGACCCTTGTTCTTCAGGTGCCCAAGAGAAATTATTGCAGTGCTTGCGGTAAATGGTGCACTAGAATCTAGATGCTTGTTCTACCATTGCAAAAGGTGCGATTTTGATCCTGACATTAACTTTGCTATTCGCTTACCGCTTCCTAAAATTGAAGACCGTCAACACCACTTTTTCTTCCCCCTCCTCAAGCAGTTACAGTTCCTCAAGCCTGTGGTGAGGAAGGTAAAAACTTTGCCTCCCATTGTAGCATCTGTCGTCTCCTGATCCATAGCACGTGTTCGATTTTCACGTATCATCAGAATTTCGACACATGCTCTGATGCTCATTGCCTTACTCACACCTATTGTCTTAATCGAATTAAGGAATCCAGCCTTCTATTCTGCAGACTCTGCTATAGAGAAGTGAACACAGAGAATGTTGCTTACTGTTTTTATATGAAGGAGAAAAGAATGGAGAAGAAGTAGGAGGTCACTGCGAAAAGGGAAAGAGAGAGGAGGAGGGCTAGAGCGTTGACGAAAAAGATGAAGAAAGAAAGAAAAAAAAAAAAAACATACGAGAGCTGGCTGAGCCAAGCTGTGCCCGAATTGGACCAAGCGGAGCGGGAGCCGGTCTGCCTCATTAAATGAGGTGTTTGAATCTTGTCCATTGGATATGGGAGGAGAAATATGAGCCATCCCTTTGACTATCTTTGAAGCGATATTCTTTGGACTGAATCTTTTCCCGGTTGATTTCTCCCGTCGGGGGGCCCTCTCGGCCATCGACGAGAATATCAAGAAGGAGTATAGTTAAAAGTAATGGTACATGCTTGCTTGATATTGTCGTCCGAAAAGGAGGAGATAAAAAAAAAAAAAAAAAGTAGGCTACTTGCCTTGTTAGAGCTAAAGAAGGAATCTGCCATATGTGTGTGAAGCTGAAAAAAATATAATCATGGTTCTTTCCTCCCTGAGTTGTGGACCGTTGCTCATTCAGATTCATGTATTTCCAAACGGTCCACTTTAGCTTTGCCGGGTTTCCTTGGGAACTTGTCTGTTCTCACCTTTTGTTTTCGTTTTCAGTTATGATGACAAACTTTGTTTTCTCTGGTCTCTCTTTGGTACTGTTTCGAAGGATTTTTCTTCTCTTCTATTAGAACTGAAATAGTACTCTACTGAAGGGTTCCAAGTAGCTCACGTATCTGACCAGACGTGAAACCCCTGCGGCACATCAAAGAAACCAAAAGGAAGCACAACCAAATAACACCTATCTCCTTGCCAGTTTCGCAAAGAAGGAAAATCGAAGATGGGTTTCTGGTCACTCTTTGAGGTGGCATCCATGCCAATCTTGCAAGTCCTCTTGATCAGTATATTGGGAGCGTTCATGGCGACCGAGTATCTAAATCTTCTCCCTGCCGACACGAGAAAATCCTTAAACAAGGTAATGCCCGTATGCATACATATATAAGCTTCAGAAAAGTTAGTTTTCTCCTTTATTAGACAACTTTACGAAAGTTAAGCTTCTCCATTGTTTGGCCAGTGCAAGGTAAAAGAATGGCAATGTGATTATGCTCTTCTAGTCCTGCTTTCGATCTTGAATTCTTAGAATATTTTTGTTGCTTATTCAGATCGTTTTCATGGTGTTCACTCCCTCACTCATGTTCGCAGATCTGGCCCAGACTGTCACCCTCCAAGACATAATTTCCTGGTGGGTTACTAGCGTATATTTAATGTTCTTTTTCCAGTGAATTTCTTTTTCCCCAGTTAAATGAGGCGTCTTTGATACTCTTCTTTTATAATAATTCTTTCTTACAACAGGAAATGTATATGGACATATTACTCTACGTTAGATATGCAGTTCGTCATAAAGGACAAAAATTAAGAGCAAAGAAAAATCCGTCCGTTTGGCCGAACAGTTATGAATGCGGTCACAAATTCAAAAGAGAAAAATTAGCAGGGTGAATTCTAGAATGTTCAGAAATACACAGTTAAAAGTTACACCTTGTAGATGATTTATGTTGAAGGACACTTATGAATGCCATTTGCAATATTTGTTTTGTTTATCTTTGGAGAAAACAATGCCTGAAAAAGTTGGGGCTTGAGCTCTGGTTAGAACCACAGATGTTGTTCATATTTTTGAGCGAATTTTCAGGCTTGAGTCTCTGCCTCCAGTAACAATAACATGATGCATTTGAGCCCTAATCAGAAGCAATTTGGTAGAAGCCTCCACAATTTGCTAGACCAAATCGGTACCTATTGCATCCAGTTGGACCATTATACTAAGTCTCCATGCCTTAACTGTATCTTGTCCCATAATCTCTTCAGGTGGTTTATGCCAATAAACATTGGTCTTACCTATTTATTTGGAGGAATCCTTGGATGGATAGTTGTGAAAATATTGAGGCCAAAGCCTTATCTGGAAGGCTTGATCATCGCTACATGTTCATCAGGTATTCTGGCCGTGTCCATAGCTTTCAGCTCCTTCTAGCTAGGGATCTATTTCTGCAAAGTCAAATTCTCACAATTAGCTTGTTAATCAGGAAACCTGGGAAACCTTCTCCTTATCATTGTCCCTGCAATCTGTAACGAAGAGGGGAGCCCGTTTGGCGAGCGTAGTGTTTGTCGATCTGTTGGACTCTCATATGCATCTTTCTCTATGGCGGTAATGCAACCATACTACTTCTCACCTACACTCATCTATGCTTTACTCAACTGCGTATACGCTCTTTTTATGCTGAAGTCCTCATCCCTGTTTGCATTGGCTGGCTATTGCAGCTTGGTGGTTTCTTCGTCTGGACTTGTGCTTACCAGCTGGTACGAACCTCGTCAATGAAATTCAAAGCACTTCAAGCAAGCGAGAAGGTCTCAAAAACACCAAACAATGATTTAGATGCTGATGGGGAAACTCACCTTCTCAAGGGGGACGATCAAGAACACTTAACTATAACTGTGTCATCGATCAAATCAGTTGATGACTCTCAGAACGAAATTGTAAGTCCCCTATATAACACAAAAACAATTGCAAATATGGAATCAGTTTTCCTGTTAAGACGTATTAAACTCCCTAAATCATTGTGTGGACTATTCAAAACCCCCTAACTACAGATTGTAGACCAAGGATCAACCAGCAGAGTGGAGAAGGGAGTTGTGTCATTGTGGAATAAACTACTTGGATTTCTTCACCAGATTCTGGAGGAGCTATTGGCACCACCAACACTAGGGGCTGTTAGTTTTCTAAACATTTCTTCTTCATCTACCTGCTTGACAAGGTTTGAGAAGGGTAATGTATCATTCATGTAAAAGATAGGTAACGAATTTATCTCCTGTCTAAAATCAGATTGTGGGACTCATCTTTGGGGCAATTTCATGGCTGAAGAATCTAGTGGTTGGTGACAACGCCCCCCTGCGGGTCATCCTAGACTCCATTCAACTTCTCGGGTAACACTCAGAATTCTCTTTTGTCTCATGAAATACGAACCAATATTTCAACCGATTTGTTAAACAACTATTCTCTGGTGAATAGAAGGGGAGAAAACGACTTTTCAAAGTAACAACCCAAACTGAATTTACCTTTGTTTGAATTTTTATTTTGTGGACGAAGGATTTAGCCTGTATTTCCAAACCAATTAATGAAAGACGTCTCTGCAGGGATGGGACAATTCCTTGCATCACTCTTATACTTGGAGGCAACCTCACTCAAGGTAATATAACTCTTTTCATTCTGGTCAATATATAGGCTTACGCTCATAAAAAAATCTGTAACTTGCTGTTATGTTAAATCATATAGGCTTACGCTCATCAAAAGTCAAGCTGTCAATCATCCTTGGAGTGATTCTCATTCGATATGTTCTACTTCCTGTAATCGGTATCGGGGTTTTTAAAGCAGCTACCAAGCTTGGCTTCCTCCCGCCAGACCCTCTGTACCACTTTGTTTTGATGGTCCAGTTCACACTGCCTCCTGCCATGAATATTGGTTAGTAACTCATAAAATATGCCGTCTATGAGAACTAATTAAAGCATTATGATGTCTTACCATATTTTTATCAAACATGTTTGATGTTTCTCTGTAATTAAACAAAATGATTTCGCAGGCACCATGACCCAGCTGTTTGATGTGGGCCAAGAGGAGTGTTCGGTTCTGTTTCTGTGGACATACATAGTTGCAGCTCTGGCACCCACAGTTTGGCCAACAGTATACTTGTGGATCTTGTCTTGAGGAGCCTATCTTCAGCTCAAAATCCATCATTACTGAGAAAACATAGAAGAGAACGAGAGACACCCTGGAGTTGAAAGCAATTATATATGGTCCGTGATTGCATACATTACTACATTGTGTTCTTCTATGCCTTCTGAATTCAGTAATTGATTGTGTTATTTGAATAAAATTTTGGCTATATTTTTCGTGTATCCTTAAAGGTTTTTCATATCCAAGCACAAGAGGCTAGTGGCTCAACAGATCTATTGGTCGAGAGGCCTTCATTACTATATCTATACGAAATATTCTTCTTCCGTGATATTGTTTTTTTCTTTTCCTGGGCTCTCCCTTAATTGTTTATTTATTTATTTATTTCTAAGTACAATGATATCAACTATTAAACCATATCTCTGCTATAAAAAGCAAGAGGTATGATCGTCCAAAGTAACATCTACAACTCTACGTTACCCAGTACAAGAATCACAATTAATGATATGAGGAGGAATATCCTCAGCCAAAAGATCCGATTGAACCAAAGCCCCAGCGAGCCAGATTGTGAGCTAAATAATTTCCTTCCCTTGGCGTCCAGATAAATTTCAAATGGGGGTGTGGTTTTTCAGCAGAGCCCTCAGTGTCATTACTTCCGCCTCAATCAGCCAATCTGTTGTAGAATACAAGTCCACCACCTGTTGAACCACTGTTTGAGAATCTCCTTCCAGAATGATCATAGAATTTGCATATTCCATCACAAGAAAGCAAGCCAACCGAGCAGCTCGAACTTCACCTTTAAGAACCTGCGCAACCAGTAAACTAACAAATACGGGCTCTTAGGAATTCACCTTTCCAATTTCTGCTAACCGCCGCAATACAAGTCCATTGTCATAGTTGATTTTTATAGTGCCTTCAGGAGGAGGGGACCATGAGATCAAAGACACTTTGACTTGTTGAGACCACGCCGCACAATGATCATAAAATCTGCGATGAATGGAGCGAATAAGCTCAGCAAGGTCGAAACAATGTCTCCCTCATGAACCAATTTACTACGGGCGGTCCAAATTGTATCTAACGTAATAGTTACCGCGATCATCATCTGAGGCCAGCTGTCTTGCCTATCCCGTGGCAGATTACCAGGATGCAAAATAAATCTGATCCAGCCGTGAATAGAAGTCCCTGAAACTGACGGAATGCATGGGCCAAGGTTCGGATCGCCAGAGGCGAGAGCTAAAAGAGCAAGTCAGAAATAAGTGTTCCAAAGTCTCAACGTCAGTACGACGAAGAAGGCAGACCTGATAAGCCGAATAGGCCCTGCTCCCAAGAGGTAACGCCTTGGCTGCTATCTTCCAGAACAATAAACGCAGCCGGTGTTGGATTTTGAGCTTCCATACTCTTCTCCATTCCTGTTGAGTAAGCTCCCCCGACTCAACAATGCGATGTCTTTGATCAGCCAAATAACCAAATAAGCATCCTTGACTGAAAAGACTCCTTTAGCTGATAATAACCATCTGGGAGTATTGAAGATGTGGAAGAGTCAAGAGGAATGTCTAAAATCGCTCTGGCCGATTGTTCCTCAAAGATGGTGAGAATAAGAGTGGTCTTCCACCAATTAAATCACGCACACAGTTCAAGTGGCGGTCAATTAAGGTACCCCATTAAGTTTAGGTGAATATCCCTCAACCACAGGCACCCAGGGGGAGCTCCAAATATTAAGCGTACCACCAGCAGTGACTTTCCAACAGAAACCTGCTTCCACATGTCACGAGTTTGGAGGAGACCCTGCCAAAACCAAGATGCGCCATGGTGAGGAGCAACCTGCAAAAGAGAGGATTCATGACAATATTTGGCTGTCAAAGCTTGCACCCAAAGGCAGTGGGTATTAACCATCATTTCCCATCCTCTTGCGACGGAGCCCTAATCCACCAATAGATTTTGGTCGGCAAATACTTTCCCAAGATTTGGGATGGAATCTTCGGCAATCCCCATTAAATCCCCACCAGAAATTCTTCATTCGAATGTCTAGGCCGCGAGAAATTTTTCTTGGGAGCAGAAAAATCGACATCAAGTATGAGGGAATAGCTTGCACCACTGATTGCAGAAAAACCGTTCGTCCCGCCTGTGACAGTGCACTTGCCTTCCACCCTGCTAACCTCTTCACAACTTTAGCTTGAACTTCCCACCAAGCCAATGATTTAGAACGAGGAATACATAAAGGAACACCTAGATAAAACCCCAAAGAAGAGGCTGAATTCAGATGCATTATATTTATCAAATGATCCCTCCGCTCCTGAGTAAGGTTCTGGCTGAAAAGAAGGAATGACTCATGTGGATTGACAACCTGCCCCGACCACCTGGTAAAGGTATCTACACAATTCTTCAAGTGGCGAACCTCACCCAGATTTGCACGGCAAAAGAGAATGATGTCATCTGCAAAAATCACATTAGAGATAGAAGGGCTTGGCGGGCTATTTTAATGCCATGAATCGAGCCATTGTGCCTATAACACATTACGGGCTTGGCTCCCTTAATTGTTTTTTTTTTATAGATCAAGTTTCAAAAAAGGAACTGAAATACAACAGATCAGGTCGAACACAACTGGCTAGATCCTAAGAAGAATCGAATAAAGTCATTATATGTTCCATGCTAGGCAGTAGGAGCGATGACTGGATTTAGTAGACAAAATTACCAAGACCTAGACTTGTCAGTAAATAAAGCACCACAACCTGGTACAGCAAACCCCAACAAGGGCTGGAAAAGATCCACAAGGGATCGGGAAATCTCACAAAGGAGCCGAAAAAAACAAACATAAACAACAAAAACTACACAGACCAACAAACAACAAAAACACAGACAACAAAAACAAAACCAACAGCAGAGACAGAATCAACACCACCACAGACGAGCGAAGAGGCCAAAACACCGACAGTGCGAAGAAAGGCACCGGCGCGTGGTGAATACGCGCCGCCAGAAGGCAACAACACGGTGGCATTGGGCTCTCCAGAGGAAGTAGGAGCCACCCAAAAGGCGCGTGGTCGCCGAGACCACCAAAAACAGACCGGAGAGAGCCCAGAGTCGAGCACGTGAGATCCACGCACGGAGCGTAGGGCACGTGAGATCCACGCGCCGACCAAATGACACGTGACAATTCAGTATGGTGCCACAAGTCGTTCACTTGAACAATTGCTACATGTCGTCCAATGCCAGTTGGTGGCAAGACTCACTAAATCAGATCATCACGAGCTCATTTATCAGTTCATCAAAAGCAATTGAAATTGCTAAAAAAAAACACAAAATTGGAACCAGGAAGAGATGAGAATCAAATAAATAAAATTAACTTGGATCAAGCTATAGTACAATCTTACTACATTCCTCTATCCCACTAGAATCCACCTATGTTTCAAACCGATAATCACTGTAGCTCTATAAAGCTTCGTTATTAGATACAAGGCAATGCCATTGACTCATCTAAATAAGCATGAGCTGAAGTTTCGGACGGTTGGGCTGTGGCTCAACGATCTCCATGTGAATTTTTACCGTCTGCAGCACAGTATAAGAAAGGCTACCATCCATCTTTTTAATCTTCTGCTGTTGTTCGTCTACAAACCATTCTCCGCCGCCCTTCTCGCTTCTTTTTGTCAAGTACACAGGGCCTTCTATACCATACCTGAGGGAAAAAAAAAGAAAAGGAAAAAAGGACATGCATATTATTAACAACCCTCAAGAAGATGATCAAGTACTGGAATATGAACTGTTTTTCCCTATACGATGTGTCCTCTATTAAGTAGTTAAATGGATTGACCATCAAGTTCACAAATAAAAGCAGTACCACAGAACACGAAGTTTGAGAAACGATAAATGCCCAAAGAGAGGTAGACAAAGAGAGAATCTAGCAAATGGTTAGAAACGTACTTGGGCACAAACACTATAAAGCCATTGGCTCTTATCTTCACTATTCTGGCCTCCGTGTCAGTGGGCCTACACAAGCAAAGACAGGTTATATTTGCCAGTGTGCTTGTCCTGAGAGAGAGAGAGAGAGAGAGAGAGAGAGCATGGTCTATACCTTTTTCTGAAGTAGATGAGAGTATGCAGCTCTACTGATGCCCTACCCGCCATCTGGGCATTTCTGTGACGATAATTTAAATCTGAACAAATTTTAAAACAAGAAGCCTTCTTAAAGCTCGACACAGCACTGGCCCGTTTAAAGGCCACAAAGAACAGTCTAACTACGGTAGTGGGAGGAGGTCTGAAGATAAAATTGATCGAGTGAACCTCAAAAGATGCCTACAGCATTTGTGAATATTGAAATTGGAGAGTAGATAAAAAAAGCTCTCATTGCATCCCCTGAGAACTTGAAGTTGGAGTACATCCACTTCAAGTTGATTCAAACAAAAGAGTGACTTGCTCTAATGTTATTCATTAAAATATGCAAGCCAGCAGCAAATGTATTCTTCTATCAGCATAATTTATCCAGCATCCAGCAGCAAACAATCAAATAGCAAGGCAACAAAGTTCTAACAGCAAAGAGTTTCATACTGTCAGCAACACTAGTAAGTTGGGGTCTGTCTTGGAATATTGGTGGAAGCTTGCAAATCCCTAAAGATGCAGCAAGCAATCGGTGAACAATGATATCTGCAACAATAGTAAGTTCCAAACTTAGTTTTTACAACATAAAATTTGCCAACTAAGCACCGCATGGTGAAAAACTGTCACTAACCAGCATATCTCCTTATAGGTGAAGTGAAATGAGTATATAAAGGCGCTGCAAGCCCATAATGATGATATTCTGGAGGACTGAGATCCCCGCTACAGAAATAAACCGCCTATTTTTTCAATCCAAGTCAAAAGCATGCACCTTAGGAATGTCTTTGCAGAAAATCATTCTGAATTCAATCTACTATTCAGGTGAAGTTACCTGTGTCATGCATCTAGTTGCCAATATCCTGATCAGCTTATTGAAGTATGGATCATCACCCTGGCAAATATTTATCTTATTCTCAGAAAATGTGTGTATGACAGAGAGAGAGAGAGAGTTCTGATGACGTCTCTTAAAACAGAGTCACAAACTTCAATACCAGTGCACATTAAGACAGCACAATGCTAAAATTACAAACCTCTACACTACCCAACATACAGCAGCGAGTGAAAGAACCACAACCCAGACAAAGCATACGTAACTTAGATAACCACAATACTGACTTACCACAGCACGGTCAAGTGAATCTGCGAGTGCTTTTGATGAAGAGGCATCCAAGTTGAGACCAACAGCAGCAGCTGTACGCAGAAAAGGTTCAAGCATCTCCCTGGCTGGGGTAGGATGTCGCCTGCATAAGAACCAATTAATCATAATGACCCAAAAGTATGGCACAGCTTGAGAACAGCAATGGCATTATCCTGCCACCACAACACGATTTGGCCAAACGGATGTCTACTTGTAGCATTCAGATCAAAGATCTAAAAAATAAAAAACAGCATCCTCAGATGGATGCTCTCTCAGCAAATGGTAGAATGAAGGATCCCAATCCTTATAAACTTCAGAGAGCTATACTTCTCCTATACATCAAATTGAGTGCTACACCACCATAATTAAGTATATGAATGCTTCCTACAGCAAGAACCTAGCAAGTTCCACTAACGTACCAGAAATACAAATATCTAGACTAGTTGTTCACCAGTGCAAGCAAAAAATTTTCAAATTCAGTTACTAGCTTGCAATTTTTCTTTATCTTAGGATTGATGTCTTTGCTCTGTGACGTTGCTTTATATACTAAATACTATAATCTGAACGAATCTCCTCAAGTCAAAGTGTAACCCCTGAAGAACCATCTCTCACCCAGGTCCAACTACTGCGGGAGAAGGGGGGGGATTGCAGAAGACGAGGGGAGAGAGCGACACAGCACGGAATGAAAGATTCTTCATCTGCGGGCAATGTTAATTGGCTGATGGATTCCCAGCAACTCACTTGACAGAAGACTCATCAGCTGACTTTGAAAATGGCTTAAGGGATGGATAGAGGGTTCCGGACCTCTTCCTGTGCCTCAACTTTACAATGTTTTAATAACAGCTCTCACTTTTTTAATTATCTTTTATGGTTTGCCGGCAATGATAGGTGGATCTGGTAATTGGTCTATTCCGATTCAAACACACGAAAAACCTGCCACTTTACCTTAAAAGTGAACATAAAGGGAAATCTTCCAGAATCTTTCCTGCAACTGAAACATTAGCAGCAAGCATGAACTCCTCAACCATTTGGTTTGCTTCCCTAATCTGGTACATACCTGAAGAGACCACGTACAATTAATCATTAAACTTAGTATGATATAAATAAGAAAATTAACATCCGATGCTTCTAAAGCATCAATGGGCAATTGGACTAGGCCTTTAATAAATAACTTATGGATCGAGATGATTTATTTAGAAATTGATCAACGAAATCAAGTAGGGGAGTCATTTTCATCAACTGGAAAGAAAATTTTCCGTCGGATAACATACCAATATCAAGAGGGTCATGAGTCTCAGTGTCAATTTGAAATTTGACTTCAGCGGAAGCAAGAGTTAAGGCCCCTCTTTCAATACGCCTCAACCTCATTATCTGAAGGCATTAAAATACACACTTTTCAAATTATGATCTCAGCAATAAATGAGTAAAGGAGTCAACAAAGAATGCTTACCTTTGCTAAAGCATTCATATTTCTTAAATCTGTTGTTAGTGGATCCATCAATCGACTGCAAATGAAATGAAAATAACCAAACAATTTCGACATTAAATCAAAGGAAAATAATATTGCAAATCTAGACGAAATGAGGTTAATGGCCAACAACATCAAAACAGAAGATGAAGCAACCAGCTGGTCCATGGAATGAGAAATCAACCACAATTTAGTCAACATGTCACAACTCTTATATGGGATCAGAAATTTTAGTGGGGTTGGGTAGTGAATTAACTTTGTAAATAAAACATACATCATTGCCGTAATCAAGGAAGAAATGGAAAATTCCATACGTGTTGCCAAAGAACCAACCTAAAAAATATCAAGTATCAGAAGTCAAATAGTACCTATCATCCATCCTTGCCTGAGCTTCAATATAAGACAATGCTGCGCAGGATTTTATCACACTTTTGGTGTATCTTTTAGAAATAATCTCTGCATCAGGTGTCATTTCCTGAAATTTAGGCAAAACAATTTACGTAAGGAAACCAAAAACGAAAACCAATACCAGACACGGTCACCCAATAAGACACTCCAGGTGTGTGCATACGAGTTCGCATTTAGGTATATATGCGCTAGCATTTCTGCTAATGAATTCCATGCATGTCACCTCTCTAGGTTGTATACATATCGTCAACCATCAAATATAAGATGAAAGCAAAGATAATTAGCTCCTCAAAACTCCTAAAGAAATACAAAGCACAACGTCTGAGTTGAAACCTCCCCTTCCAGAATGCACAAATATACATGCATACATGTAGAAATAGATATATGTAAACATATGTAAGTATAATAAATAGATGTATCTGTATATATATACAAGAAAAAAATAGTATCTGTCTGGAGAGAGAAGTTTCTGTCCTCGAGAAATTTGTGGCAACAAAACAAATGTGTGTCCCCAATACACAAATACAAACTGCACGACTGTGTTCCGCACTCTTAACAGAGCCCAAAAATTTCTTCAAGTGACGTCCAGGTCACATGTGCATGGAAGAAACTTTTTATATGAAACAGTCAGGTGACAAATATGACAAGCTGATCTAACCAGTTCTATGCTCACATCAGCAAAATTAAAGATACCATCTGTAAAAATATGAACCCAGTGAATAGCAAGTGACCTTTGCTCACCTTGATAACAGTCTAAGGCAATTTTCACAAACATTTCGTTCACAAAACTTAAACAGGGCACAGCTTCACCTTTCCTGGTATCTCTGTTTTGTGTTTCAAAATTAATACTATTAACAGATTTTCATGAAGACTATGTATGAAGCAGGACATTCTTCTCAAGTGGTTCTAAGTTTATAAATTGGTAAACCATGGATAATGATACAAGTGAGATAGTATGAAATCTATAATTGCAAAGGACAAATTCGTAATATAATCTCGAACAGAGGATAAGAAAAAAGTATATAACTAAAATGTCATTAAAACCATTGTAAAATTTGAATTGAATTATCTTCGAATTTATTAATTGAATTATCTTCGAATTATGAAGAGCAGAATAGGAGATGTAAAATTTGAATTGAATTATCTTCGAATTATCTTCAAATTATGAAGAGCAGAATAGGAGAAGAACAGAATGCATTTACATAACCTAATATATCCAAACTCGCTTACACCCTCTGGCTGCTACAGCATGCTAGTAATGGGAGAGTGACAGAACGAGTATCTTACCAAATATCATGTACTAGCAAATTCCAGATTTACCGAATCTTGATCATTCTAGAACATTCACCTATCAGGGATTCAGGGAAATGCTTCTCTCTTTGCAAAGAAAAAAAAACTACAAGGGGTATTTTGCAAATTCTTAGTCCATCTATTCTCACAGTCCACTAAAAGCTGAAAATCCTTTACCATGATTAAATGAAGTAGCACATACCCAAATAACAGAGAAAGCTAGCCTTTCCACATCAGCTCGAAGAGAACATATATCTGCAAGATAAAACTTACACTGCGTGAGCTTTACCCAAACAAAAATCAACCATACGAGCAAGCAATACCAATACAGAATCATTAGCTCATATGATGAGAAAAAAGAAGAAAAGAGCTTACCTTCTGTCAGAGGTTTAGGAAGCATATCAATTCGCCGTTCAACAAGGTAGACAGATGTGCCTCTTTCTGCAGCCTCATCATCAATTGGGGTGCCAGGGTGCACAAAATTTGTTACATCAGCAATATCTAATCGAGTGTCATTAAAGATGGACATTGCAGGTACATTTGTACATTTTAAACAACAAAGATTCACAAACTACATATATAATGTAATAACATTAATAACACCATCAAGCCTCTTCCCATAAATAAACTGTGGTCCAGTATGTATGACAACGAAAAATTTATACAGATATATGAACAACATCTTTATAATCAATGCCATGTAGTCTTATATCCTCCAAAGCCGATGGATCAAAGACTTACTAACAAATAACTACTAAGATATCAGAAACTTTAAGTATCCTTGAAACTGATGAATTCATTCATTGACATGTAGCATATGTATGCCGTTCTTTAACTGCACACCTACACCTCAAAGTTCAAACCCCATAGATATTGACATTGTCAACACGTTATAGGATACGCACTCCAACTTCAAAATTTCCATTTGGAAGACTTGTACAATGCAGTGCATCATCAATATCCTTGCATCCTGCACACAACAGATGGATGCAGTATGTTACTTGATATCTAATACACTGCCTGCATCTGTCCAACGTCAATAAATATCAAGAAAGAAATCAATAACATATAAAAAGGACAAGAAGACGACAAAGTAGAAGAAAAGTTTAATGATGACGATGACGATGATGAGGCAATGATGAACTGAAATGTAATGGATAAACCAACGAGTCGCATAATACCTGGAGGATCCACACTAAAGACACGCAAATGTCGCAAATCCTGCCTAATAGGATTTGCTAAATCTCCAGAAGACACAGACCATGGCAAAGGTGGCAGGCATGCTAGAACTTGAGAAGAAAATGGTCTTGAGTTTATATCATTCTCTATCAAGACCACCTGTGGCATCAACAAAACTAATAGATGTTATTCTCATCTAAATTTATCAGTCGGTTTCTAGCTATGAAACACACCTCACTTTCAGTATCTCTACCACCTATTTCTCTTGCTGGCGAGGAGGATATTGAGATTACATACCTCACTTTCTGTGTCTCTGTCACCTATTTCTCCTATGGTCCGCACATAGTGGCCAGAAGGATGTCGAGATAGACGGTCCCAAGAATCCACTGCCACAATAATTCTCTTGTCGAGAAGATTCTCAAGTTGTCGAGTATGAATTCGAATCTTAGGAATCCTGCGATCTTTGGAGACAAATAAGGCATGGGCTGTACCTCCACTACCTGCAGGCATAGGCATTGGCTCCAAAGATCCACAGTAACTGCACAAAATTATTTAATTTTCACATTAGACAAAGTGATCGCATTACCAGAGAAGTCAGTGAGAGAAATGACACTAGCCAGAGAATCAAACAAGATGGGCATTTGCAAGCTAAAACATTAGATTTAGCTAGCTAAAAGAAATATAAGGACTTTCCAACCCACAGAAGATGGCCCTTTGCAACCTAAAACATTATCTTTAACTAGCTAAAAGAAATATATGTACTTTCCAACCCACAAGAATAATACGCAGTAAAAGTTGAACCGTGAAACGAAAAGTCAAAATGAATGTATCCCCAAATATAATCTTGAGACAGATAAGTTATGAACATCTTCACAGACTTCAATTAGACTTCACTGTCAATGTCATTTCAGATGTGCATGTCACAAGAAGATATAATGAAATTTTTAAATCTGAACTGCTCTACACCATTTAAATGCTGATACTAGAATAATGTGAGTTGAAGGGTGGCACATCCAAAGCAAAATAGTTGTGACAGATTCAGTGGGTGAAACATAATAGGAAGTGGTTCTTAGTTCCAAAATTACTCAAAATAATTCAAACAACGAAAAAAAGAAAGCCTTAAGCAGCTGAGGAAAAAGAAAAGATACCCCTTATATTTTTCCATAGAAACAAGGATAAGAAACTAACTACAAGGGCCGAGCAAGTTTAAATGAAGATAAAACATTGTCCATAATATCACTCAACAGTACTAAAATCATCCATATATTTGTAAACCCATATGGATGGGCTCTGAATGAGAAGTTCACTTACGAATGCCAGTTTCGCTTTATAATACCAATTACCCGACCGGATGGACGAGATGATGCAAAATTTAAGTCTCCAGCAGAACCCTGCACAAGACTTGTAGTTCTTGGAGCATCATCAGTGCTGCTCGGAACTAAATGAACATCTTCGTCCTCATCTTCTGCAAAACCAACAGGAGCTTTACTATTACTAAGCACGAGTATTTGTACTTTGAACCTGCCTAGTAATTTGCACTATATAATTGAGTAATGCAATATGACTATTGTGACACTAAAATGCCCCTTGAGGTTCTCTATTGAGCAACATTAAGATAAAGTGCATTGACTAAATGAACATACCCCTTAAAGAAGTAGAAATATCCCATAAACATTTACAGAACTTTCCTCTGGAGCATAGAAGAATGCATAGCTTTCAAAACAAATGAGACTAAACAGAAACAAGAACGATGTCCTCAAATCATCCACGTTTAAGCAACTTTATCATCTTTTTTTCTCAGTTGGAGATAAACCTTGATGCACCAAAAAATAATATTACATGTTTAAACAGGTGTATATCATCTAAGAGGCCCAAAAGGCATGACATCTTCTAACATACCTTCTTCGGCTATGGATAGAGACTTCTCTTCATGCCACTGATCTTGGGGCAGCAGTTCTACTGCCACTACGTCACCATCAAAAGCCCTATTCATGTTTGTACGCCCATAGATCATTATTTCATCACCAATGCTCTCACTCCCAACATAAGCTTCAAATGGATTGTAACGGTTGACGCGAAATTTCCCTTGATGGTATATTCCACGATGCAAACCAGAAGTAATCTCAGACATTGGCTTATGCTGAAAAGAGAACAGAGAGCAAGAAATTTATTAAGCCCAATGCCCATATCATGATGTCATCATCCTTATGACTAACCAAATCCTTAAAACTACAAAAATAGGCAAACTCAACACAAACCTCTGTATACATGATTTTCCTCTTTGACGGTCTCAAGTCTTCAACTTCTTCCATGTTGGCATCGTCTGATGTAGGTTGCACTAGCAGGTCAAGCAACTCAGGTCGATCCAATGACTTCACATATGACTCAACTGAATATAAGACAATAATTCACAATTAAGCTTCGCCGGCAGAATATTTGTAACCATTGATCATAGTCATGATGACAATGTTGATAGTAAAGTCACAATCCCAACTATGCAGACACTGGAGCCACTGATGAGATGCCAGAACTACAGCTAGAGATATCTTACTTGTCTCTGCAGAAATTCCCTCTTCAATAGCCTTCCTCTTATTCTCCCGATCGTTAGTTATAAGTAAAACATGAGTAGTGCCACCAAGATGAGTCTGATACCATTGAGCAGCCACCCGAATTGCTGATTCAATACTTTTAGATGTTAGAACTGGGAAATTTGAAAATGCCTTCTCTGAAGCAATCAAATGTTATAGCTACCTAATTAGTAATTGTCACAATTTTGATACATTTCCATGAACCAAACCTCAGATGTAATCCTTATTGGAGAGGAAGCAAGGAGGGAGGGTGGAAGGTAATAAATTGAAATCAATAGTCATTTGCATGTGGAAGGAATGAAGAAACACATGTGAATCAGCGGGGAGGAAAAAAACTGTAAATTGAATTTTAATAGTCAAATATGCTAATTAGGTTTACTCGCAATTGTATTCCTATGAACTAAAGTTTCAAGTATGAAGGAATTCCATGGTATGAGAAAGGCAACTTTTATCATCGAAAACAACATGAGGATCTTCTTTCCACTGCAAGTATAAACAGGAGGAAGATTTACAGAGATAAAGCAACATCTACAAAGGCAGAGCGTATTGTAAATTCTCAGAATTCTGCGATTGTGCCAAGAGCAAACCTCTGTCATTACGATCATTTTTACTTTCTTTATTCATTTCCTTGACAAAAGTATCCCTACCAAGGAAAAATGCAAAAAATTGTCAGATAGTGTAGGAAACTACAATAGTAATGACAACATATGGAAGTCAAGAAATGAATTGCATCAGCTAAGAACCATAAAAGAGAAGCCAGAGAAGCCAACAACTATAAAACATTCAGTTTTTTTCTTGAAACTTAGAAGTCCTTGAACATATTTCAACTTTCCTAGGCCTCTATAATATACCCAAATGAACAACGATCACATTTCCAAAAACCTCCCAATGCAGATTCGCACCACAAACATCCGAATAGATGACAATATACGATAAAGTAAAAAGACTGTACTTATGGTGCTCATTGGCAAACACAAAGAATCTCCTCAAGGAATTGCTGCATAAAGCTCTAACTCTATTGTACACCCCCATGTTCTTGTTCTTAACCTCTTCCAGCACAATTGATAGCATGACAACATCGTCAATGGCCGGATTCTCAAGCAAATCAATCTGCAATCAAAGAGTTTAAAACACATAAAAAAAAATGAGAGAAACTCGAATTGTATTGTTAAGGTAAAAAAGTGTAAAACTCCATGGGGAATGGAAATGGATAAGAACCTGATTGAGAACTACATTGGTGTCGACAATGAGAATGGTGGAAGCGGAAGGACTCAAGCGAGCAGTGGAGGAGTCGCAGACTTTGCAGATTGGAGCTCCACAGTAGATGTCGTCTCTGAGATAGTGCTCTCTGACTTGCTGCAGCGAAGAACAACCCCAACAACAACAAAAAACCATAGTCAGGTCAAGACGAAGAAATAAGAGAAAACTTAGATTTAAGATAGGAAGGGTGCAAAAAGACCTTGTTCACTTTGCCGCCTCTGGTTTTCTTGACGAATGTCTTGCTGTGCAACATCTTTCGCAACGACTTCGGTCTCAATCCCCCACTGTCTCTCTCAACGCCTCTGCCTCTGTTCCGAAATTTTCTTCTCCTAACCCTGAGTGGGGGGTGCCTTAGATGCCGAAGTGATTACTTCTTCCCTGCTTGCGGCCGTTGTTCCTTACTTGAGCTCTGTTTTTTCCCTTCTCCTTTTCCCCTCTTTTTTTATCAGTTTTGTTTTCTCTCCTTTCCGTCGGTAAACGTGCCGCAGTTTTACAATACATGCTATTAGAGGAGTACTTTAAAAAAAAAAAAATTACTGTAAGAATTTTATATTTTAAAAAAAAACTGTTTAAATTCTAAAATTTGACGGAATTTTGGTCATGCTTGGAAAACAGTTACTCGTCACAGTTTTGTTCAGAATTCTAATGTAATTAATGATACGACACACTTAGTTTATAACAAAATTTTATTCACCTAAAATTTTAACATCATTACAAAATATTATCTCTCTTCACTTTTTCATTAATTTTCACTAACTTTTTCACACTCTCTCCTCACTTTTTCATCAACTTCAATACCTAAAATTTTAACCACCCTAAAGTTTTACTTCTTAAACACAACAGCGCATCTAGCATAAAGCCAACAGAAGGATCATTTTTTAAAAAGATAGATAACTAAAGGACTAAAATTTTTAAACTTTTAAAAGACTGAAAATAAAATGGGTGCAAGCCCAATGACTAAAAATCAAAACTTCCTAATTTTTATTAAGGTGTGAGATAAGTACCATGTCACGTGACCATATACATACATGAGATTGTGTCACGTCATTAATTCTATTAGAAATTTGGATGAAAAATATGATAAATAGAGTGATATTGTAAGCATGATATAAATCAGAGCAGTGATTTATCAATTTTAAAATTTCATAACAATTCAGGCTGTGATTTATAAATGTATTGTGACTTTGAAATCCATTGAGTTAGTGGATAAGATGTACAATTTCAAGTTGGATTCAACTTGAAAATAGAACTAGAATGAATGATGGTCAGTGGACTACTCTTATATCAAAGAGTTGAATTCTTCGTAAAAAAAAACACTTACATTACAGAAGCGCAGACTTGATGAAATTACTAGGCATGATTATGATAGACTCATTTGGTCGCTAGAAAAAATAAGAACGTTTTTCTAACACTTCAAACTTGATTAAATACGCACCAATTTGTACCCCCGACACTCGGTTAAAAAAAACTAATTTACTTCACCGATCCATAAATATACTATTCTGACTCGAACTAAATACCATTTCAATACTAATGAATTTATAATTAAAAGTTGGGGAAAATACATTTTTCACCCACAAACTACTATAGGTTTTACACTTTGCACTCTAACCTACCAATTTTGATACATTACATCATCTAACTATCAATTTTTGATACTTTGCACCTTATGTCAAATTTGTAGACTAAAATGACGATAATAACCTTAACCCATTTTGCATATATTAAAGATATTATTGTCAATTCATTAATTTATTAAGGGTATTATTGTTAAATGGAGGGTGCAAAGTGTTTAATGTTAGTAGTTAGAGGATGCAATGTGTCAAAGTGGGTAGTTTAGGGTGCAAAGTGTCAAAAATTGGTAGTTAGAGGGTGCAATGTATCAAAATTAGTAGTTTATGGCGCAAAGTGTAAAACTTATAGTAGTTTGTGGGTTGAAAGTGCATTTTTCCCTTAAAAATTTTTTTTTTGTCTAGTTTTACATCCCAAATATAATAACTGTAGAACTACTCCTCATGTCCATGTTTCTCTAACACAAACTTTGTGGTCTCTTAGATTCCTTAACTTCCATGGCCTAACTTATTTTCTAAGCTTTGATTTTTCCCCCCTCAATCCAAAATGATTAGTCTGCCTTCGCCTCTAATCCACCTTTTTGGATTGTTTTAGAAAAATAAAAAACTTTATTTAAAAAAAACAGTTGTATACTATACAGAACCTAGGGCTGTACAATGCCACCGAGAAATTCCGGTGGCACCGGCACCGGTACCGGCACCGGGTTTCCGGTTTTTGGTCTAACCGGTGCCGGTGTAGGTTTAGTTTTTTTAAAAAACCGGCGGTTCTCGGTTTAACCGGCACCGGGTTTCCCGGTGTAGGTTAAACCGGGATTTTTTTTTAGTTTTTTATTTTAATTTCTACTAAATAGTTTAAACTTTAGTTTTACCTCAAGACATAATATTCTAGAAGCATGACAATGTTTACTCAATAGTTTAGTTTCACTTGAATATTTAAGATTTGTTGTTGGTTTTGTCTAATCAAATGCTTACATTCAAGTTACCAAGAAGATTGCTAGGTGAATGAAATAGTTATTTAGAATTTTGGTAGAAAAATTACAAATTTATTGTATTTAAAAGGGTATATATGAAGGCATTGAAATCATAATTAAAGAGTTTAATGTCAAACTTTGATAAGTACATCGCATAATATAAGTCAAGGGGTCGAGATTCTACCACAAAAATTTTAAATCAATGTATTAGTTTAAGAGTTTTTATGAAATATTAACAAATTGTCTAAATTTTAAAATTGACAAATCACTATTAAATTTATACCATGCTTGCAAAATCAGTCATTCAATTACATTTTAGTTCAAATTTCTAATACATTTTAGTTCAAAAATTCATATAGAGTCATCACGTTTGACCAGCGTTTGAAAAGCGCTCGAGCGCCCTTTGAAAAAATTCAGACAGAGTCATCACGTTTGACTAACGTTAGACAAGCGCTCGAGCGCTCAGTGCAAATTTCAGACAGAAACATAGTTTTTATTTTCCTTGTGAAACCAAGGGAAACTCTATTAGGTTTTGAACATGTTTTAAAATTGTTATTGATTTGTTAATTAGAGGAAAAAGACATATCCTCCCATCTAAGTGTTGTTAGGGTCTAAACTAGATTTTTCAAAAGATAATAGTTTCTATTTACAGTGACGTCTCTATTACTTTGGACTTTAAATTCTCATCTTATCTTTTAAGATGATCTTTAATTTTATTGATTTTGAAATTTGGATTTCATTAGTTTTGATTTTATTGATATGTGATTAATGGACCAAAAGAAAAAAGAAAAAATACATTGGGCCAAGTACGTAAAATGCTAAAAAAATGGCTCAATATTAATGTAGGATAACCGGAAACCGCCACCGCTAAACCGTCACCGCTAAGGGCCGGTTTTTGGCCTTAACGGTGTAGGTGTAGGTGGTAATTTTTTTAAAACCATTTAAGAATTTTCAAATCAGGATATTAAGATTATTATGAATTGAAAAAGATGACCTTCTTCAATCTACAAACTTATTACGTCGGAATAGTAGAAAACACACGTAACAATTGTAAAAGTAATTGTTATTAAATTATTTCTTACAACGACTCTGTTAGAACAATCCTATGAAATATTATAATAGGATTTTATATCTTCAAGTCTCAGGAGACGCCTTGGATTTGCAGCGACGTCTTTAGAGTTGCAATGGTTGCTTCTACAAGCGAAAACCTTGAAGTTTTTAACTATTGTTGATTTTATAGGTATTAGGCTGGACAAAAGTGTAATTTGATTACTGGCGGCTCCGGTTGTTTACCAGAAAAGGAAACGAAGAATATCGTGATTCTATGGGTCACAAATTTATGACGGAGCCGTTAGTTAAAACAAAACTTGATGACAACGTCGTATATGGTTACGGGTTCGGAGATCCTAAAATTGCAGCGTGGGAAGAAGCTTGGAATCTTCGATGCTGCCCGACGCTGTTCTCCTATGACCTTGACTTCTCCTTATTCTCACGATTCCGAACATCTATTCCACACTCGCCGGCTCTCTTTTTCTCAAACACCTCAACACGGATTCCAGTTTAGCTCGTTTCGGAGATGAAGTACCATTTTATTCTCGGCGTATGCGTGTTTTTATTTTTTGCAATCTCGGTGTTTTCGAGCTCGATAGGCGAGTTATCGCTTTGGAATGCGCATGCGGATGGCTTGTCTCGGAGGCAGAGCCGATCTCTCTTATCTCTCTCACCGTGAGTTCTTATTCTCTTATTCTCTTTCTTTTTATCGTTGATTTATTTTATTCAATTTCCTGATAATATGTTTTGGGGAATGTGGGTTCTGTTTTATTGTGTGGAGTTTGTTCAGCAATTATTAGTACAAAATCTGTACTCATGCGCGTTGGGTACCATAGGTTTTGTAAATTGAAGCACGCAACACGACAGGGGTCTTCAAATTAGATGTTATATACTTCTGAATTGTAGTCTCTTTGGCTGTCAATGTTCGATAACCTTCTAGTTAGTTGAATAACATCTTCTGGTGTTGGGCCCGACTCACAAAAAGCACAATTGCACTTTCACTGTGTTTCGAGTTTTTTTTTTTTTTTGGGGGGGGGGGGGGGAAAGAGGGAGTTAGGGGGGAGATTATAAGAGGTGGAGGGAAAGAAGAGAATAGGTTTTCCATTTACTTTATTTGGATAGGGAGAAGAGAGGAGTAGGTGTCCCTTCACTTGTTTGAGAGGGTAACATGCGTTCCTAGATCCACACAATTCCTCAGATGTTTTTCCCCTCCTACTTGAAAAAAATCGAAGCAGGAGTGTAAACCCTTTCCCCCCTCCCCGCAGTGCTCCATCTCCACCCAAATTAAGCATATTTCTCTAATATGCTATTTTGAATTTGGGTGTACTGTTAGTATAAACTGCTATGAATTGAAATTAGCTTATTTGTGCTATATACGCAAACAAAATCATATATGTTGTTATCTGTGAGAATGACTTTCCAATTCTGTTACTCTTCCATTGATTTGATTTTCCCTGGGAACAGTGAACATAGCACGGCGCTGATTACTGGACTGGATGGGACAGTCCATTTGGTGGAGAGTAATTCTAAGAGAGTTATCTGGTCGTTTGCATCAGGAACACCAATTTATACTTCGTATCAGGCTCCTTTCAAGGCAGATAATGATAAAGAGAAAGCATCTGAGCGAAGTGGCGGATTCTTCATAGATTGTGGAGATGACTGGGAGTTGTATATGAGCACTGAGCACCATGGTAGAATGGTATGTTTTCTGTGTTTGTTGTATCAATGCCTTCTGAGATGAAATCAGTATTTTGATGGGTCATAGACAACTTAAGTTACATTTTTTAGACTCTTTCACATGTTGCATTGTAGGGAAGGAAGGAAAAAAGAAAGGAATTACGAAGATCAGGTGGCTCCCTTGGCTCACTAAATTAAGTTAGTGTTCGTGTGCCTAATAAAATAATTACAAAATAATCTCTCTCCATCAAATCATCAATTTCCACTATAATAAATATAAAAAATTCATTCAAATCATCTTTCTCTCCACTTTTTCTCCAATTCGCATACTCTAAAATTTTTACCTCCCCATAATTTTATCACGCAAACGCTACCATAATAAGTCTACTATCCCCCTAACCCTCATCCTTCCTCATGGCCCTGCTCACTTATCAACAAATAATTGAAAAGTGCTGAGCATTTCGTATATATATAGAACTTTTATTAATCTATTGATACGAGCTTCTTACAGTTTTTCGTTTTTCCTTTGTGGAAATAAAATTTACCTAGTGTTGGTGAATAATTTTGAGTTCACTAGACATCCTATTGTATGTATGGTGGGTTGTTGGTACCAACGGGATTTTCGGGCTCTTTATTATGAGTTAACCTCTGTTATTGCTCGACACTAATGATCACTTAAGACTGTAGGCTTTATATTCCTCGCGATCACTTGATCCTGCTAGACATTGCCTAAAAATGTCTCTGTGAGTTTATCTATTATGCTTCCATGTCTGGTTGTGTAGATCTAGTAGCGTTTTTCCTCGATACTTTCTTTGATATGCCTTACTACAGCTTCCTCTCATAAATGCAGAAACTTTCAATGTCTATTGATGAATTTGTCAAAAATACACCATACATATCAGAGGATGGCGCTGTTATGCTAGGATCTAAGAAAACGACAGTTTTTGAGGTCGATCTTAGGACAGGAAAGCTGATCCGCCCCTACAGATTTGATTCTCTGTCACCATTGCAGAGTGATGAAAAGCAGAGTGTTTCATATACTGATACATCCATTAAGGAGTTGATAGAGGCCAGTCCTAAGAATCCGGATATGGTTGATTTGAGACTACACATCACAAGGACAGATTATATGCTGATGTCCTTTGCTCGAGACTCAGTTAAAACTTCTTGGAATATGACAATTGCTGAAGTTGGGGCTTCTTTGCTTTGTCTAGATGCTTCTAGTGGGGCTCCTTTGAATTTGCCAGATAATCTTGGTTCAGAAATTGGAATTGATTTCGCTATGCCATTGTCATGTCACACGCGAAGCCCTATTTTCCGCCATCGGAGTCATATTTTGCTAGAATCTTCTAGGCCTGAAAGAATGCCGGGAGTATCACATCTCCAAGGTGAACTCTCAATACCTCCTTCACTTTCGGACTCCATGCTTCCTTTGCCACCCAAAACAAAGTTTCATCCCAGAAAAGATAGTAAAGCAATGCTTCAATTGGCTTCACTGGGGATTGTTGATGTGCAGAGCATGAGAATTTCTCGTGATCATCTGTTAAGCGCATTTGGTGAATGGTCAACAGGATTGTCTATCATTTTGTTCACGATCATTGTTGTTGTGGCTCTTGTTGTCAAAGGTTACAATCGGCTAGTTAAAGAACAAGCTTTGCTGGATGAGCAGCCCTCTAATGATAGCTCAAAGAAGGACAATGTTGAGCAAACGGATAAATTCATTGATGGTGAAAACAAAATCTCATTGCACCTTAATAAACTTTTTGATGGTGGCTCCAGTGGTCGCAAGATAGGTAAACTATTCGTATCAACCAGGGAAATTGGTAAGGGAAGCAACGGTACCATTGTACTTGAAGGAATCTACGAAGGTCGACCAGTTGCCGTTAAACGTCTTGTCCATGCCCATAACGATGTTGCTTTTAAAGAAATTCAAAATCTTATTGCATCAGACCGACATCTGAACATTGTTCGGTGGTATGGGGTGGAATATGATCAAGATTTTGTCTATCTTGCTTTGGAGCGTTGTACCTGTAGCTTGGACGATTTGATACAGATTTATTCAGATTGTTCCCAATACCCAGTTGTCAAGGATGGACAAGCTACGAGAGATATGATAGAGTATGAAGCACGCCTAGACTCACTAAAGGATATTATGTCAGGCATCAGTTTTTGGAAAGCAAATGGCCATCCATCACCTCTATTATTAAAAATGATGAGGTTAGTTTGGTCCTTCTATCCTTTTTATATGATAGTATTGGTTGACCTATCAAAATAAAAGAGAAACAATGGAGTATTGATAAAAATAAATGAAATGGTGGTCCTTATTTTCAGTTCAGATGATTCCTTGCACCATTGCCATGAAGTGTATTTGTGTTTGTTTTTAGGCTTAATTACCTCTAAAGTCCCTGTAGTACTGGCTTTTAACAGATCAGTCATTAGGGTACAACTTTGAATGAACAGGTTCTTGTGGTTCATTTTTCAGACATATAGGTCCTCCCGTCCGCCAAAAGTTGGTCGACTAACAGAAGACTGACATAGGGTTAGGGTCGGGATGTCCATTATCAGGATCAAATAAACCACAGGGAGCTTTCAATGGTTTAAATATGCCTTCATGCCTTTCAAGACCCATGTGATCACAAGTGTAAACTAAGTGCTCCTGTCCAATTTTCAACTTCAGTTGGCCTTTTTTGTTTTTGTTTTCTGATGCACATTATTTGGATTGGTTAGCATCTTCATAACCCTTGATCTTGTCTTTGTGACACAGGGATGTAGTTTCGGGGCTAGTGCATTTGCATGAATTAGGAATAATTCATCGGGACCTAAAGCCTCAAAATGTCTTGATAATCAGGGAAAGATCTTTATGTGCAAAGCTTTCTGATATGGGCATCAGCAAGCGCCTTGTTGGGGATATGTCTTCCTTGGGTCATCATGCTACTGGCAAGCACTCTTACCTAGTTATTTTGTCAATGAGTTTCCTTTCATGTAAAAGATCTCGTACATGCATGACTTATGCTGGCGATCATGTGATGGGTTTGATATAATATATACTTTGGTCTAACCACTCCCATACGTTAACCTTTCCTTTTGGTCTATTAAGCCTCCTTTTTAGAAATCCACATTGTTGAACTTCATGCTTTTGATAAATTAGGTGATGTGGTGGCAAAATGTTTCATGTGCATTGTGCATTGTT
This sequence comes from Myrica gale, assembly GCA_963930655.1. Taxonomy (NCBI): domain Eukaryota; kingdom Viridiplantae; phylum Streptophyta; class Magnoliopsida; order Fagales; family Myricaceae; genus Myrica; species Myrica gale. The sequence continues at coordinate 24,822,037 of OZ005614.1, read as the reverse complement.
TGTCCTAGTTAGCTATTTGTATATTCTGAACCATCTTTCAAACTATTAGCTTAATGTATAATGACTTTCTACAGGTTGTGGCAGTTCTGGTTGGCAGGCACCAGAACAACTTCTTCATGGACGGCAAACCCGTGCTGTAGACTTGTTTAGTTTAGGTTGTGTCCTTTTTTTCTGCATTACTAGAGGTAGGCATCCATTTGGTGATCGTCTTGAGCGTGATATCAACATTGTGAAGAACCAAATGGACCTCTGTTTGCTGGAAAATGTCCCTGAAGGTTTGGATCTTGTTTCTCGTTTATTGAACTCCAATGCTGAATTGAGGTGAGTGTTCTTTTGCTTTGATATGCTCTCTTAACATTTTTCTTCTTCCGGGTCGGCAATGCTGCTTTTTTTTTTTGTTACCACGTTGTGGATGTTCTTCCTGTTATTTCTTGAGTACTGGAAAATCATTCTGGCTTAGGTTTCCTTAGGATGATTGGTTACCGGATTATGCCTTTTGACTAAACTTATTTGTGTTTGACTAGGGCGACGCTTCAATTCCCAATCTAAGATTAATGATTTTATTTTATTTTTCCATAGCATTTGAAGGCACAAATCCAGAACCAACAAACTTGCCTTCATCTAGTCTACTTAATGGGTTGAAGTATGGACACATTATGATTGATCTTGACCTCCAACAACCTTTTACACTTCCATGCTAAATTTTCTGTGGGGCCCCGTCAGTAGCTGGGCAGTCTAATCACAAATTGCTGGTTTCGAATGTACTAAATTTTGAGAAAATTCAAATGATGTGCTTTCCTTGATCAGTTTTCAATTCCCAATGATTTTACATTTCGTGAGGGAGAGTACTTGTCATGAATTCAGCGTGCACACAAAGAATCCATCTGTGGTTGATTGTTCCATTAGTCATTGGTACATGCGCACATCTGAGCTTTGCGCCAAGTCCAATTATATGTTGATGTTGTTTGTACATGATATATCCTAAAATATATACACATATATGTAGTATGTATGTTTTGTGATATTTTCATTCAGGAAGTTCTTTTTTCTTTCAGACCAAGGGCGTCAGAGGTGTTGCACCATCCTTTATTCTGGAGTTCAGAGATGAGGCTGTCTTTTCTTCGAGATGCTAGTGATCGGGTTGAATTGGAAGACAGGGAGACTGATTCTCAACTCTTGAAAGCATTAGAAAGTATTGGAACGGTGGCACTTGGTACGAAATGGAATCAAAAGATGGAACCTGCATTTATCAGTAATATTGGGTATTATAGAAGGTATAGGTTTGATAGCGTTCGAGACTTATTGCGTGTCATGCGAAACAAGTTGAATCATTATGGAGAACTTCCTAAAGAAATTCAGGTTTGTTTCTCGAATTAAGAATGATATATTGTTTGTTGGTTTTGTTGAGCCAAGACTATTGAAAGGTTGACTAGTGCATGAGTGGCAGTGGATTATGTTAAGCCAAGCAGCTCACTTGGCTTAGTTTTTTTATATGATAAGATACATTTATGAAATGGGTTGAAAAAAAGCAATCCTATCCCTTCAAAACAACCATCAAAGTAAATCCAAATCCCATATATTGATGCATGATTTGTTGTGCTTATACATACAGGAACATTATCTGTGTACACAGTAATACAAATTCGTATGGTATTCATTTTTTGGTGTTGCTATAATCCTTTCAAGACAGTTGTTTTCATGGAACTCAATTTTGTAGGTTTATCATGTATCGAACAAAAGGGTTGAATAAGGGTCCTATGGAAGTTCATACCAGATTTCTTGTTCAAGAATTCATACTTAGTACTCCCTAAAGTTCACACCTTTTGCAATCAATTACACCACATTGCATTCTTAAACTACCCCTTCATCTTACCGGAGCGTGTAAATTATTATGTTTTGGTAGCTTGAAAATGCAATGTGATGAAGTCTCTAGTGCGAAGGAGAGATTGCAAACGACGTGATAATTTGGGATATAAAGTGTAATTGTTTTTGTCTCTAGTTACAAGCAAAGTCACATAGGTCAACCTGCAGTCCTTTCTTTAAATGGGTTGAGATATTAACCATTGCAGGCCAGATTGGGTAGTTTCAGAGTCCACTTTGAAACTGCCATTATGAGATTGATTGGCCTCAGTAAGAACATCTAGCCTTGGTTACATAGGCTGATTAAGATTAGGTGTATTATCATCTTGGATGACTTGTTAATTATTAGGTTCCGATTAGGTTTCCTCCACGCAATGTTCAAGTAGGGAACGCTGCTTTCCTAGAGGTGATGCATATTTTTGGGTGTTCTAGTTCGTGATTTTAGATTTTTATTTTTGGGGTGGACTAAATAAATTATTTCCATGCGCTAATAGCTTAACGCTTTTGAGTGTTTGTGAACGATTGGTTCCTGCTCCATTCAGAAAGTTTATTTTCTGTTTGTCTCATATTGGTGATGATGACAGTGATTAGGATATATATCTCTAGATTCAATTTAGCTTTTTCAGGTGAGTTTTCTATTTTCTGATTTCTGTACCTGTATGTAGCTGATATCTATCTATCATGGTTATTTCAGGAGCTCTTAGGACCAGTTCCTGAAGGATACGATAGCTACTTTGCAAGTCGATTTCCGAGACTCTTGGTGGAAGTATACAAAGTTGTTTGCGGATATTGTAGCGCCGAGGAATGGTTTCAGAAGTATTTCAGAACCAATCTTGATTAGCAGCACTTCGGCCTCTGTCAAAAGGATTAAAAACAATCTGTGGCCACATTGGTAGCTTAGATATTGACTTGGGGCATTGATATCTCAACTTGCCATCGTTAACATGTTATGGTGTAAATAGACCTGTAATCTATTAATGTATAAGATTTCCCTCAATTCCTTTCACTTCATTTGCTGTCGCAGTAGGGTTAGAAATTGAGCCACTCTGTTCTTACGGTTCTTTCAAGGTTTTTTTCTGTGAATTTTAATCCTAAATTATGAGAGCCAAGAAGAGACATATAACTAGAAACAAAGAGAATATGATTTTAAATTATTCAAGTCAATTCTGAATCCAATTTTCTAGAGATTTGAAGAGATCTAAACCTAAGGTAATCAAAGGGCAGGACCAAATTTTTTTCTTTAGGAAAGAGGACGGTACTTTCGAATTTTATTCAAAACCCCCCAAAGAGAAAAATATAAAATCAAAATTATAACTGAGAGAATTCTAATAAAATTTGGATGTTTGAAATTTTTTGTTTTCCTCTCTTTCTGGAGAAGTCTGCTTATGATAATTCCTGCATAGGACAGACATAAAATTTGCCCAAAAAGATGTACCAGCAGAAAACTGGCACACTTAGATGACAAGAACCAATATTTACAATTACAATTTGGATAGTCTCTATAAGAACACGTGTTGTGCAAAAGTAGATCAAGGGATGGATGTATTTAGACTTCATCACCACTATAAAGACTCTTGTTTGAAGACGATTCAATATGTCTTCTCTTGTAACTGTTGGTTGATTCATCTTCGCCTACACTTCTATTGGAGGTCCTCTCCATCTGCCTTCTCTTGGAGCGGCTTTTGACAGTCTCTTCCTTTTCGTCAACAAATGAAAGAAATGTCTGCACACGACCAGATACTGAGCTGCTACCAGAGTACTCGAGTTCCTCCGAGCAGTGCTTGCTGAACTGGCGCAACATCTGAATGAAATATATACAGAGAGCGAGAAAGCAGGCAAACCCACATATGACAAAAAGTCCCCAAAAGCTCTTAAGCTCAAGGCGGTCCACTGCAAGTTTTGTGCCTTGTGAAGTGCATGCACTTCTCATAAGCCATTTGTCATGCATTCTCTGCAGGTCTCCATTCTCCGACAGTCTTAAAATCGCAGTTGACATGTCAATTGCTAAGGGCGAGTCCCGTGGGAATGCCTGACGAGACATAAAGAATGAAACCAATTTAGCATGAGCTAACAACGAGGAATAAAAAATATGATCGGGTAAAACAACTTATTGTCAGTCCAGAGCCACCTAAATTCAATTACTTCTTACTAAAAACAGGAATAATGGACTGCAGTAGAAGACATATATCTGTTTGCATAGAACATTGAAGAGGATATAAGAGCTTGACCTGAATTCTAAATGCAAGTACAGGGGAGTATAATTGATATATAAGAGATACTTACAAATCCCCACCCGGCTTTTGTGAACTCTTGACCTACAATACTGAATTCACATCGTGTGGAGAGGAAGAGGTCTACAAATGCACGCTCATCAACAACTGCGGCAACGCCTCCCCTCTGGGGACCGTCTCTCAAGGCTTTAGCATAATCTTCTGGCGAGATAAGTGGAATAAGTCTTGACTCATGAATTCCAAGCTCCTCCACTAAATAATTTCGGGCATATGAACCTTGCTGGTGGCCAATAGGATCATTGTAGTTGATTAGAGTTTCAATGCCTTTGATGGGAGAGGAAAGCTGTTGCACTGTGAGGATTGAGGTCAAGCTTGCAGTGTAGCTTGAGGTGATTATAAGAACGACAAAGAGCCATATTAATAACACTATCCGACCAAGTGTGCTGATTGTATTTTCCCCTACAGAAAAAAGGAAATTTAATGAGATAAGCTGCACACAACTGCCACCATTACCTAGTGCTTCTAGAAAATACAACAAAATTAGAGCCGATTTACTTACTATGGGAGAAGAACAAAGTAGAAAGGCTAAACCTGCAGAATCAATCAAAGCACAAATGTGAGAGATTAGGGCATTAGACTAGGAGGATGCAATGTAAACAGGAATATGGCCAAGGAGACATCATGATAGGAATGAAGAAAAAGCCCGACACAAGCCCATTTTAATGCAATTTCTTTAACACTTAGTATGCTGCACTAAGGCCCTCATAAATAGAGACCTTGATAATAGACAGTTTCAAGCAAGTACTATTTTGATATCTATGGATACTTTGATCTCTAGTGGAAGGAGATAAGCAGGAGTTCTCTGCTTTCCCTGAATCAGAGAGATTGTAATCATCTCCATTATAACAATCTTAGGTCCATATCGAGACAACAGAAAATAGAACAAAGCGAATTAAGATTGATTTTTTCACACTAATCAAGTAGTAGATCTAAAAGGAAACAACTTATCTCAACGGATTTGAACTTATAGAAAGTATTAGACAGTTCTTATAGGATGTGTGATATGTTCAAGTCCTCACCATAGAATAGTGACCACTTGTTTTCTAGGGGGACCCCGGAACTCGTCGTTGATTCTATGCTCCAAAATCCAAACCACTACTCCCACAACGAGGAAAAAGAAAACTGTGACGCCCCACATCACAGGGGTAAATGGCCTTAGAAATGACCAAGCACTGGAGTTCAATTTTCTAACAGGGGCCACTACAACTAGCCCAGACTCGATGTATGGTTGTGTAAAATCCACCATTCTTATCCGGTTTGTAATTATTGCAATGTCACCTATTGCCGCATCATATATCTGTAAGGTTGAAAAAAACCAGAGAATCAGAAAATTTACAAAACTTATAAACATAGTTTTTGTTTGCAGTACTCACACCCGTTGTGATCAAACGCACTAGCTCAGTCTGACTTGGGTTATTACGACCATCTCCAAATGAGATTAGTTTATATGGGAGACCATACGGCAACAAGTTTACTGCAGCAATAAATACATCGATGCAGTACCCTTTGAACATGTCGGTGCCTGCTTCTTGTGAGACAATCTCCTGATAACTAACTCTTTTTGGGACTCCAATTTTCAATTGCCTTCCATTGTTTGGGAAAGCCCACCCACGAGGCCGCTGTGTTGTTTGTCCCGGCCAAATTGGGCTATATAATCTTTGATTTGCACTTGAGAGATTTTGTGGATTTGTGTACAGCATTTCTGGAGGTATTACCGATAGCCCAGAATAATTAGACCAATAACCAATCCTCCTAGATCCTGTGCCAATGACGTTGATGACTTCAAATGCAGGATGAATCAGGTCCCTATCTGATGTAAAATTAATTGGTCCTGTTACACCGGTTATATTGACCTCTAAAATACTCTTAAGCAATAAGTTCCCTCCATCAAAGATGTTCATGGCATCAAGATTCAGACTCCCTCCATGTAGGCCAGTTAATTTGGAGTCATTTGAGAATGAGATGACGCCCCCCTGATTGAAAAATGCATCAATTGCACGAGCAAGCAGCCAGACAGTGTCATAGGCATATAGACCATAGGTACTCATTCCGAAAGAGCCATTAGCACTCCTTTCACTAGTCAAGTTACTCCATCTAGAAACAAATTTTCTTTTGATTTCTGAATCTGGTGTGTACATACGCAGTGTAATAACTCCTTGAAAGTCATCCATTGCACTTGTAGGGAGCGGAGAATTAGTATCCAGTATAGTAGAGAGCCAGTTAGTAGCTATCCAGACATAGCCACTCCCCATCATCCCAAGAAACTTTGCAACGTCAAGAACGACTGGACCAGTACCAGCATAAGTGTGAAGAACAATAATCCGAGACTCAGTTAAAGCAACCTTAACCAGTTCGTCAGTGATGTTATCACGGGTCGCTTCAGTGGCCATAGGTGCTTTGTATGAGATCTTAGAACGTTTCTCAGCAAGCTTATCCCCTAGTGCAGCAATACCATTTCTGCCATGGTCATCATCAACATAGACTGCAATCACCTCTTTCCATCCATAGTACTCCACAATGTCTGCTATTGCAGCCATCTGATATAGATCACTCTGGGAAGTTCTAACAAAGAAAGGGAACTGAAGTGGAGACAGGGTGGGGTCCGTTGCTGAATATGACAAGAGAGGAACTTGGAGCTCATTAGCAATGTGAGATATTACGTGAGCTGTTACAGAAAGTTGGGGTCCAATTATGGCCACAGTGTCTTTCTCCATGAACTGCAGGGCTGTTATGAAAAATAAAACAAACCATAATCCATTTGTTGTTCCAGGTAATGTACCTCAAGAGGCGAAGACAAAGAAACAAAAAGATAAGGACGAATTTACCCTCAACAATGCCAAGAAATCCGCTGTAATTGGAGTCCTGCATCATCAGTTTCATCTTAGTTCCAGCAAGAACGGTTGGATCAGAATTTACATCTTCAACAGCTGTGTTTATTGCTGCTTTCGCAACCTTGCCAATAATTGAGTTGCCAGAGAGAATTGCCCCAACATTTATAACATCAGGTCTTGTAGAAATGTTTGTAACAACCCCATTTGAGGAGATCCCGCGGCAGAGAACCAGTAACACCAGAAGCCAAAATATACTCATGGTGAATTGCCTGTTTTGTTTTAATGATTAGAAACCCCAACTCCTCGCGTTTCTTTGCCACAACACAAAACTACATCATCAAGAAATGAGCCATTCAATTGGAAACTTTAGTTCTACACACTCACGTATTCCAATTTAATATAAGATTTAGGAAACGCCGGAGAGTTTGTCTAAGCCACATATCAATGAATTACCTAAGAGGAGGAAACAAATTAAGACTTAGAATAAGCTCACAATGTGCAAATTCAAGCTGAAATTTTGAGCTTCTAATATAAGCAATGAATATCGAGATATGAAAATGATGTACAAGCAAAAACAAGAAGAAGCATGGAAGCAATGACTAACAAGAGCTCAAAACCAAGTGCCTTCTCTGCCCAATAGCCAAAAACTGAAAAGATCCCAGGGAAGTAACAAGACAAATTCAACCAGGAACAAAACATAGCGAAACAAATAAAACCTATCAGAGTGGAAGCAGAAGGGTAACAGTTCAAGGAATCAAGGGGAAAATCTACAAGTAAAAGACGAACTTTGATACAAGAGAGTGAAAAGCAAAATGAAGGACATAATAAATGGGATTACTATACGCGCTGATTTTACAGAAAGAAGGGTATAAGAGAAATCTCGAGAAGTCCAGAAAAAGATTCCAACTTACACAGGAGCATATTTAGCAGCCATTCTTGACTCACGGCAGTAATCCGGAAGTAGACCGTTAACACTTTGTATAGAACCCTGGATCTTCCGAGGAGAAGAAAAATAACTCAAGAAACAGCTGATAAACGACTACCAATATAATATCAACGAGGTCGTGGTTTTCTCACTTGCACACTGCATGAGAGTTTGAAGTGGTAGTGGTGTGGTTGCCACAGTCTCGCTGCTTTTTTGTACTGTGTGGGGAAGGTTTCTGACTGTACACACCAGGATATGGGATTGAACATGAGGATTGCGGGACAAAGAAAGGAAATGGACACCACTGGTCCAAATGAGATTGGACATAACCTGAGAGATGATGAGAATTAACAGGGGAATATCTACTGCTGAAATGGCTGGTGGTGGTCCTCCATTATTCGCAAGATGCGCATAAATTCTCGTGCGGCTGAAAAAGGAGAATGTTGTTTTGCACGCTGACTCAGACAATGATGCTGTGGTAGAAAAGTCTAACACAAAAATTGTATATTAAGGGTACGTTTGAGGGCGAAAATTTTGGATATTGAGATTTGAGAAATATTATAAAGTAAAGAAATGTTATGGGAGTTGGTGAAAAAGTGAAGAAAGAGAAGATTTTTAATAAATATTATAATAATAAAAAATTATATGATGAATTTTTTAGTAGTAAATCTAAAATTTTGAGTCCAATTAATTGGGGCTCAAACATGCCCTAAGTCCACATAATTCTCCATAAAATAAATTGAAAAAGAAACTCTCTGCTTTTCCTAATTAATTATGTACTAAAAATGGAAGGAGCAACCTAACCCCTTAATGCTACCTTGGGCAAAGCTGCGGCCCAGGATTTAGAAAATGTACGAGGAACAATGAATAGCTTTTGGGCCCCTTAGGAAAAAAAAAGAAAAGAAGAAGAAGCTTTTGGACCCCCGTCCCCAAAGATGCATAGGTTTTGTTGTTGGACTACAATCTCTGAGTTGTCTCAGCCAGACAAAATTGTGTAACTTTTATGCTTTCGTGAGATTCTTCCCGACACTAAAGTGCCTACCTCCAACCTAAAACGCCAACATCCGATGTGCTTCCCCACGTTTCGAATAGAAAAAAATAGTGGAATGTCATGTTCTCTTGGGGTTTCCTAGAACCATAACAGAATGGATCGCTTACACCGGGGATTGGGAAATCAGGAAGAAGGAAAGAGAAAGTACTTTTCAGTATAGAAAGTTTAGCGGTGGGGGTGAGCGAATCTAGCCAGTAAGTTGGGGCGGATTGTCGTTTGACTTTTGATTAAACGGTGCGTTTGCTTTAGCTAATCACATGATATGTTAAACGTGTCCACCAATTGTTAAAAACACTCACAATTACACGTGCGTTTTTGGTTGAGATGTACGTACGTACTACTAATACAATATTTACGTATATGTATGTATGTATGTATATCAGTATATGCTAGTAGATCAATTATTATTATAACTTGTGAAGGCCCATTAATCACAGTTACAAACAGCGCCAAGCTCCATGCTTCCCAGAGTCCCTTTCTTAAGCATATTAATACTACCCAGAAATAATGTAACTAGGCTTCGTACCCAGAGTAAACGCAAGGATTTGTAGAGCCATCTTCATGCACTCTTCCATTTGAGACCCTCTCCCTGCGCCTTCTTTTGGACCCGCTCTTTCCCTCCTCTTTGCTGCACTAGCATCGTCCTCCTTTTCTTTAACAAACGAGAGAAATGATCGAAGACATGTAGATTGCGAGCTCTGGAAGTCGGAATTCCTCAGGTACTGTCGCAACAGCTTTATGAGATGGAAAATGAGAGCAAGAGCGCAAGCTGAGCCACATAGTAAGAAGAGGCCCCAGAAGCTTTTCAGCTGAAGGCGGTCTACGCCTTGATTTGTCCCTTCTGAGCTTCAAGCATTTCTTGTAAGCCATTTCTCATGAAGCCTTTGTAGACTCCCTTTCTCAGACAGTGTTAAGATGGCAGTTGACATGTCAATTGCTAGTGGCGAGTCCCGTGGAAAGGCCTAAATAATGGGGAAAATAGATCAAGACCAGACATGCTCATGCCTCTCAAACATCACGGTCTAGTACAAATCTCAAGTAATTAAGCGATCTGTTTTGACCCAATTTTATCATCAAACTAGAACTACATCATATGGATGTATGCATATATATAATTACAGAAACCCCACCCCATATTGTATGCACGTTAAAGTCAACGAAAAATGATATCTTGGAGATGATCAATAATTACAAAACCCCACCCCATTTTGGTGAATTCTTGACCTACTATACCAAATTCGCATCTGGTGGCGAGAAAGAGCTCCATATATGCACGTTCGTCGACTTCTGCAACAACACCACCTTTACTGGGACCATCCCTCGAGGCTTTCTCATATTCCTTGGGCGAGTTTAGAGGAACGAGTCTGGACTTATGATGCAGGGGGATCCGAGTCAGACGACGCTGAGCAGTCAGATTGCATATTAATGGCGCTGAATTACCTTGAGGAGGCAGATCAGCACAAGGATGACAAGAGATCGTGATCTAGGGAGCGTTTGTTTGCCGAAATTTTAGAGAATATTCCTAAAATTTTGAGAATCTTGTAAAGTTTGAAGTTTTTTTGGAGTTCGTGAAAATTTGTTAAAATTTTGAAATTGTTTAAATAATTTTTGAAATTTTTTAACGTATTAATTAAGAGAAATGATTGCAATTATTGGTTGATTTTTTTATTGTTTTCTGGTAACCTCCCACATGCTTTTGCTGCCAGGTGCATTCCGATTGCACTTTGATGCGTTTTCTGTTTTGTCCTTTGTTTTTTGTTTTTTTTTTGGTTAATGACCAAAATAGTCCTTGGGTTTTATGCTCATTATCGATTTGGTCCTTGGGTTTCAAATTTGGTCACTTAAGTCCTTAGGTTATCCTCATTTATCGATTTGGTCCTTCCGTCCAATTTCGTCTCCTCAGTGCACAATAAGCTAACGGTGGGCCACGTCACCACCAATAATATCGCGACACGTGTATGATTTTTAAAAAAAAAACACATCCACCTGGCATATTCGTAAAAAAAAATCTCGAACGGGGGAGACCCCCCTTCGTGCGACCAAGGGAGCCCAGATCTGGGCTCCCTCCCGCAGTGGGGACCTGTGTGAGAGGGAGCCTAGATCTGGGCTCCCCCATCGCGGGGCTGCTCGCGCCGCGAGTTGTGGTCGGGGTGGGAGCCGCAGGGGTGGCTTGCTGCCAGCCCTGGCTGCGCGAGCCGCCCTGGAGACGGGGAGCCCAGATCTGGGCTCCCTGACCGCCGCTATAGACCCGAGGTCTTCACCAGCGGTTTTGAAAAATGTCACGATATATCTACTTCGACAGAGATATAGCGGCGGTCAGTAAGACAGCTGCTATAGCCTATAACAGCGGTTTTGTGACCTATAGCGGCGGTTTCCAACCGCCGCTATAGGTCGGTTTTTTTTGTAGTGCAGCCTCCCTCGTTTGGCATTATAAAACTCAATGTGGATGTTGTTGTGCGTCCTCTCTTCTCAATGGCAGCTTGCGTCTGTCGAGATCATCGGGGGGATATTCTGCATGTTGAAACTCGGCTTCTTGCTTCTGTTGATTCCATGATCGGGGAAGCAGAGGCTTTGTGGCTAGGTGTGGAAGTTGCTGAGAGAAAGGGTTGGAGCCGGGTGATTTTTGAAGGGGATTCGATGCTTGTTATGGACGCTGTTAATCGTGGTCGTGAGGATTGCCCTTTGGTTCTGGATGCTCTCATCACCACAATCAAGGCTAGGCTTCCTCTGTGACGCCGAATAGAATAGAGATTACTTTGCGGGCTAAGGCAATAGGTAATTTGGAAGAAAAAATTGGAGAATTCGATCCAAAATTCAGAGAACACTCTGGATTTCAATAAAATTCTTAATATTCGGGAATGAATTTAAACAACCCACAAACCGGGCTAAAATAGCTGAAAATCGATCCTTCATAGGATTTTACCAAAAATAGCAAAACCCTAAAAGTCTTACCAAAACGAAATACGAAAAGAAATCAAAAGATTGCCGAAAATATGGCCCAAATTGGGTTCAGAATTACTTCCTAATCGACAAATAGAAGATTAACATAAATAGTAAAATGTAACTAAAAATGGAGATTCAAAAAGGATGTGCACCGAGCGTAGCTGGGTGGCCATGACGTGCGTGCCGAAATTAGCTTTCCGAATTGGGGTCACGGGCGCGAATCAGACACTTGTAGCCAAAGTTATAGTCAAAAAACCGACACGTGCACGAAAATCACCCCAATTAGGCTAGATCACGATTTCTTGTCATCCTTGCACTGATCTTCCCGCTCCAAGTAATGCAGCGCCATTAATGAGCAATCTGACAGCTCGGCATCGTCTGACTCGGATCCCCCTGTTCCTGAGTTCTTGCTGTTGTTTCTTTCCTAGGTGTGCAAATAGTTTGGCACACAATCTTGGCCAATGGGCTCGGGCTGCTTCCCCGAGTCACTTAGGCCTCTCCGTAGATTTCCTTGGGTGTACGAGTGCTTTGACCCTCTTTTTATTTAAGTCTCTTTGTTTTTAATCCTATTTGCTTAGTTGATAAAAAATAAATAAATAAAGTGGTCTTATTTTAAAGTTACCTGATCCAAAATTACACTCCCAATATATATATTAAGGATTAAGATAGTCTAATCATCTGCTTAATTTTTATTTTTATTTAAAAAAAAACAAATTTTATAGTCTCAATAATTTTTACACAATTAAAACTTTTAATTTGATATTTATTCTCGGAACTTAAACTACGTAGCTGAACATGATAATTCTGCTAGAATAACTAAAATTTTGTGAAACTAAGGATCAGTCTTGAAAGCCTAGTAAAGAAAATCAGAGAAATGAGAAGAAATGAATAGTTTTTCAGGAACTATGATATATTATGAATATTTTGTGTGTCCACAATACATATTATGCCTCTTTATATAGGCATAGGTTCATAAATAGATACATATATATAAATATTGCGAACTCCAAGATAGATGACAAAAATCTAGATGTATCCTTAGAAATCAAGATATGAGAAAACTCAAAGTCACAGGGTCAAATGGTCATCTACAATATATTGAATCATAAGGTTCATAACACTCCCCCTTAGATAATCATACACAACGACTATGTCTCGTTAAAACCTAGCCAATAAAAAATTTGATGGAAAAAAAATGTCAAGGAAAAAGAGTACAATATCCGTGCGTATCTTTGAGTAGTAGAAAGTCACGTTAAAACCTTGCAAATGAAAAACCTAATGAGACAAAACCTTAGCAAAGATAAAATAGTACAATGTGTATCAAACTAGTACACTCCCCTCAAAAGTGCGACAAGCTTCATGATTAATCATTTCTGGTAATAGCAAAAGTAATTGTAAAGGAAAATGTAACTACAAAAAACTGACCTTTATCAACTGTCTTTTTAGCGGCAATAGGATTTAGGATTAACGAATTCTTTAAGAGTCATAACTAATCTAAACTGAACCAACACTTATTTTTTTCTTTAGGAAAATAGGGCAACGCTTCTGAGCTTTATTGAAAAATCCTCCCTTGAGGCGGCCATAGAAACCATTTTACACATCCATCTTCATGCATCCTTCCCTTTGTGAATTGACTTCTTCCTTCACATTCTTCTAACCCTGCATTTTCCTTCCTCTTCCTCATGAACATCGTCTTCCTTTTCCTTAACAAATGAGAGAAACGATTGAACACTTCCAGATTGTGACCGGGCAGGGAGCCTCATGTACTGGCGAACCATCTTAATGACATAGAAAAGGAGAGCAAGGAAGCAGGTTGAGCCACATATTAAAAAGAGCCCCCAGAAGCTCTTAAGTGGAAGGCGGTCTACTTCTTCCTTTGCACCTTCTGAGTTGCAAGCTTTCCTTGCAAGCCACTTGTCATGAATCCTTTGTAGTTCCCCATTCTCAGACAACTTCAAGATGGCAATTGACATGTCAATTGCTAGCGGGGAGTCCCGTGGGAAAGCCTAATTAAACGAGATAGAAAATAAGCCTATTAATTATCACCTTATGAAGAACAAACCACATGTGTTCCCACTGGGAATCAGTTTTCTACTGCAGACAAAGAATAAGTAATGAAAAAACTAATTAGTTTTGAGTGATACTTACGAAACCCCACCCCATTTTTGTGAATTCCTGGCCTACTATGCTAAACTCACATCTAGTGGCGAGGAAGAGCTCCATACATGGATGCATGTCAACAATTGCAGCGACGCCACCTTTCTGGGGGCCATCTTTCAAGGCTCTCTCATATTCTTCTTCCGAGCTAAGAGAAACAAGTCTGGACTTTTGGATGTTGAGCTCTTCGATTAAATAACTATCGACAAATGAACCATGCTGGTAACCAATGGGATCATTGCTTGCCATTAAACTTTCGATCCCTTTAATTGGAGAAGAAAGTTTTTCCACTGTAAGGATCGAGGTCAGACTTGCAGTATAGCTTGAAGTAAGTACTAGAACGACAAAAAGCCATATGTTAAGCACAAAGCGACCGAGAGTGCTGTTAACATTTTCCCCTGTATAAAGCAGGAAAGAAGAAGCTAAGTATAGAATTATGTATATATAAAACGCTTGATCTGGGGCTGTGGAAATAAACCAGCAAGCAAAGACCAATTAAGCTAGAGCATTTCACTTACTAGGAGAGGGAACCAAAGTTGAAAAGCTAAACCTGCACAGCAACCACCAAAATAATCAATTAGAAGTACAAGATAAGAATCTGTAGAACACCAATAAAAATGAAAGTTCAGGAAACAGTCCTAATTAAAGTATATCATTGTTTAAAACACCCTAATATCTCAAAAATAGTTATTAATTAGAAGTTCCTAAACAAGTCATGTAATTTTTTTAAAGGCTTACCACATTATTGTGACCAATTGTTTTCTAGGATGGCCTCTAAATTCGTCATTTGTCCTGCGTTCCAGAATCCAAACAACTACTCCGACAGCAAGGACAAATAGACCTGTGACACCCCACATCATTGGAGTAAAAGGTCTCAAAAAAGCCCAAGCACTAGAATTCAACTTCTTAACTGGGGCAACTACAACTAGCCCGGATTCGATATATGGTTGGGTAAAATCCACCATCTTAGTCCGATTGGTGGTAATTGTAATGTCTCCAACCACAGCGTCGACCTCCTACATGGAAAAGGAAAACCGTTTAATTATACATATAAATAATATTAGACAAAAAAGTTTGTGGATTTTATTTTAAATTCGTACTTACACCAGTTGTAATCATGTGCAGGAGGTTTGTCTTTCTTGGACTGCTACGTCCATCTCCATATGGAACAAACGTATATGGTAGTGCATATGGTAATAGTTCAACTGCAGCATTAAAGATATCAATGCAGTAACCGTGGAAGATATCAGAGCCACCAACTCGTTCGACAAATTCACGGAAACTAACAAGGATTGGTACTCCAACACGCAATTGCCTTCCATGGCTTGAGAATGCCCAGCCGCGAGGCTTTTGGGTTGTCTGTCCAGGCCAGATTACACCATATAGATGATGGGAAATAGAAGTACTATTATTTAGTCGTACTTGCAGCTCTTCTGGAGGCAGAACAGATAAGCCAGAAGAATTAGACCAATAGCCAATTGTCCTCATCCCTTTGCCAATGATATTGATGACTTCATAGGCTGGATGAATGAGGTTCCCATCCGAATTAAACTTGATTGATCCAGTTACACCACTTATATTAACCTGTAAAACGCTATCAAGCAACACTTTCCCTCCATCAAAGATGCTTAAAGCATCAATATGTAAGGTCCCTCCGTGAAACTCAGATAAACTCGGATTATTTGAGAAATAAATGTTCTCTGTTTGACATAAAAATGCGCCAAGTGCATGAGCAAGAAGTGAAACAGTGTCGTAGGCATATAGACCATAAGCATTTAGTCCGAAAAGGTCGTTATCTGTCTTCGTAGCAGTCAAGTTGCTCCATCTAGAAACAAAGCTCCTTTTAAGTTTTGAATCCGGAGTGTGCATACGCAATGTAAGGACTCCTTGAATACCATCCATTGCCATCGAAGGGAGAGAGGGTTCTGTGTCAAGTACAGTTGAGAGCCAGTCAGTCGCAATCCACACATATCCACTTCCCATCATTCCCATATTCCGTGCCACATCAAGTACCTCTAGACCCCAGTCAGCGTAAACGTGAAGGATAATGACTCGAGAATCCATCAAAGCCACCTTAACCAATGAATTGGTGATGCTCTCCCGGTTTACTTTTGGGCTCAATGGTGCTTTGTATGAGATTTTACAACGTTTATCCGTTAGCTTGTCCCCCAATGCAACAATCCCATTTCTACCATGATCATCATCAGTGTAGATTGCTATCACGGCTTGCCATTCGTAGTAGCTAACAATGTCTGCTACTGCAGCCATCTGGAAGAGATCACTTTGCGTTGTTCTAACAAAGTAAGGGAACTGAAGAGAATTGAGAAAGGGGTCTGTTGCTGCAAAGGATAATAAAGGGACTTGGAGCTCATTAGCAATATGTGAAATAGCATGAGCCATAACTGAGTGCTGGGGGCCAATTATCGCCACTGTATCATTCGCCGTAAACTGCAAAGCTGCAAATAAAAAATGAAAATAGTATTCAGCATGAGATTCCATCAAATTTTTTAAAAGCAGCAGTGGAATTTATGAGTGAACTTGTAGGAGAGGTAAGATCATAGGATATTGTACCCTCAACGATACCCAGAAATCCACTGGAAAACTTTGCGTCCCGCATCTCAAGTTTCAGCTTAGTTCCATTTAAAACTGCTGGATTGGAATTCACATCGTCCACTGCAGCTTCTATTGCAACTTTTGCAACTTTCCCGATGGAAGAATTGAAGGACAAAATAGCCCCAATGTTAACAACATCAGGCCTTGTAGAAGCACCAGTACCAGTATTACTTATAAGGAAAAGCCCGTTGTAGAACAGCATTCCCAGAAGCCAAAACATATTCACGGTACGTGGGGTACTGCACTGCAAACAAAACGAGCAACTCACTATACAATCGTTTAAAGAAAAAATTCTCTCTGTGATATGTATCACGAAGTCCATAATTACAATCCGATACATACATAAACTACGTTAAATAGAATAAATACTCTTGAATTAACAATCAGCTCCTAGCTAGTTTCAAAATAATTCAATTCCAAGCAGAGTCTGATTTCACAGACTTCATTAATTTTCAAGTGAAAAAAAAAAAGAGTTCATTTGCACAACTCCATGATATAAAAATCAGAAGGTAGCTTGACATCTCATGAGATGGAGATCATCAGTGGTTCCGAGCACGAAGATCAATCTCTTCAACTAAATTCAAGACCCCAAAGACAACCATATAGTACCAAGAATACAATTACCAACTACGGCACATGCAAGAACGAAAACTTTACCTACCTGGATTGAACGGAGCAAGCTAGCTATCAATGATGTTGAGCAATATTATGCAAGACTTATGCTTTCAGCTGTTGTGAACTTAGATTACAATGTGCATGGAGTTAGCCTGCGTTTTTCTTAGGCACCTGAAGAACGAAATTCTTGGATTTTTGTTCCTTTGTTCTCTGATTATTGAGTCATGTTGAATGAAGAGTGTCTATCTTAGCGCCGCTTAATGCAATCAGTGTGGTTGTCATGTTGGTCAGCCAATATATATTATTGAATAGTAGCCACAGGTTCTTTGAGGATCTTTTCCGGACTTTCGGTGGATTTTGTTGTGTCCAGATTATTGGCGCTTCTAGTACTAGCCTGTTTAGATTTCAATAGTTGCATCTACGGTTATCAGTCACTCATTCTCTCTTCTTAGAATGGAGCATATAATAATTTTCTCGATTTTTTTTTTTAAATCTTGCTAATTTTCTTTTACAAGTGTTAATTAGGCCTTATGTATGTTTATCTTATATAGTTTTAACTTTTAAAATACATGCCTTATGGCATTATTCAAAAAGAAAAAAAAAATATATTAGCACAGGTTCCAATCTGTATTGGACCCTCTTAGATCTACCTATTATTCATCTTTCCAATTGTATCCTTAGTAGTGGGGAATGTGATGCAGATCAAAGCCATCCTTCTTAGTGCTTTCTCTGTCAGTATAGGTCACTGTACGGGCATCTTCAAATCATCTGGAGTATTCTGCCATGAGAGGCTAGGCATGTCACTTTGGCCACATGATATCCTGAAAGGCAAACTTGGCCGGACCTTACTTTAAACACTTCCTGATAAGAACAAAGAGTTTACATTTACATAAAGTAATTAGGATTAACATAAAGTGGTCTTATTTAGTTCCCTGATCCAAATTACACTTCCGGTATATATATTCAGGATTATGATAGTCTAATCATTTGTTAATTTTTTTTTTAAAAAATATATATATATATACACTTACATTTACAGTTTAAACTTTTAATTTGTTATATCTACTGTCGAAACTCAAACTGCTTAACTGAACATGATAATTCTGCAAAAGTAACGTCTAAACTGTTGTGAAACTACATAGTAATACGATTTTGAAAGTGTATTAAAAAATTAGGAGAAGAAAATGAATAATTTTTCAGGAACTATGATATATATATATATATATATATATATATATATATATATATATATATATATATTTATTGTGAACTCTAAGATACATTGTAAAAATCTAGATGTATTTGTAGAAATCAAGATATGAGAAAACTCAAAGTCATAGGGTCAAATGGTCATCCACAATATATTGAATTATAAGACTCATAACACTACCCATTGGGTAATCATGTACACCAAATATGCATCGTTAAAACCTTGCCATGGAAAAATCCAATGGAAAAAATTAGTGGAGGAAAAAGAGTATAATATTCGCATGTACCTTTGAGTACTAGAAAATTGTCACATTAAAACTTTTTCTACAAAGGAAAAACCGAATTAGAAAATACCTTAGCAAAGGAAAAGGAGTACAGTTTGTATCAAAAGTTTTTATAAAGGAAAATATCACGACAAAAAAATTAACTTTTATCGGAGGTCTTTTTAGCGAAATTCACAAAAAAGCGATGTTAAAAATAATTTTTAGCAGCGCTTTAAAAAAAAAGTCGTAGCATCTTTTTCCTTTAGTTATGTGAAAAACCTAGTTTAGACCAAAACAACACTTAAATGAGTGAATGAGTGTTTTCCCTCTAATTAAACTAGTATGACAATTTTAAAACATGTTCTAAAATCGTCCAATCTAGATATGAATAACTACCAATCCAATCAACAACATACATAATAGAAAATGAAATCAAATATCAATAACATAAGGAGAGAAGATTTTTTTGACGAAGTGGAAAACTATTTGAAAAATCTAATTTAGACCCTAACAACACTTAGAGGTGGAAAATATGTGTATTACCTCTAATTAACAAATCAATAACAATTTCAAAACATGTTCTAAAATTGTTCAGCCTAGATATGCATAATAATCAACTCAGTCAACAAATAGGCAGCGAAAAATTAAATAAACTCCAATCACACAAAGAGACAAGAATTTGGTGACGAAGTGGAAAACCTTTGAAATATCATTCAAAGGAAAAACCACTCCGAGCTAGCAGCCACCTAGAATCCACTAAGAAGAAAGTCTTACAAATAGTGATTCGGACACGGGCAACCCCTGTTGCTTGACTCTGACAACCCTGATGTAATAATCTAAGCCTCTCTGCTTAGACCCTCTCCGTGCGGCACTCCCCTCAAACCTTTGAGGATCTTCTTATGGATTCTTCACCGAACACTCTTGTTCTTCAGCACGCCTTCAACACCATGAAGGTTACAAAGATATTTGATCAAAGAGTAGAGAAAACTCGTCAATCTTGAAGCACAACTCTTCTGGCGTTTTCTCTCAAAGAAGGAGGCACAAATCTACTCAATGGAAGCCTCAATCAGGTTTAGGACGGCCTCCCACGAAACCTAGTAGGGTTTCCCTTGGTTTCACAAGGAAAGTCCAAAATTTGAGTAATTTTAGAAATTCGCCGGAAGTCGCTCGAGCGCTGGTCAAACGCATGTGTTTCTGTCTGAAATTTGCACTGAGCGCTCGAGCGCTTGTCTAACGCTGGTCTAACGCTGTGACTCTGTCTGCATTTTTTTAATGGTCGCTTGAGCGCTTGTCTAACGCTGGTTGAACGTAATGACTCTATGAATTTTTCCAAGGTCGTTCGAGCGCCTGTTGAATGCTGGTTGAACGTGATGAAGACTTTGGACAAACCATCAACTCTAACTCTTGAACAAATGTGGGGACCAAAATTATAACTCAATCAAGACATATTTTGACACGGAATTTTGGCAATACAAAAATGCGCTAACACTATTGAAGTACCATTCAAAAGAAAAACCACTCTAAGCTATCTTTTCCATCCGAAATCCACAAAAAATACCTTATAAACAATGATTCAAACACTGACAACCCCGATGTAAAAATCTAAGTAATCCTACTTGGACCCGCTCCATGTGACAATCACCTCAAACTCCTGAGGTTCTTCTTATGGACTCTTTGCGAACAATCTTGTTTTTTTAACACCAGAGCTCTGGTGTACAAACTCTTTCAACACTCTAAAAGGTTGGTTTCAAGGTGATTGGATGAAAGAAAATCTGATCAATTTAGGTCATGAATTACTAAGGTATTTTTCTCTCTCAAATGACGTTTCAAATAAACAATGAGACAACCTCTTTAAGGTTACGAGTTGACATCTCAACGTATATAAAGACTACCTTAAGTTTCAAGTGGAATGAGACTTTAAAAAATAGAATTTTCTAAACATCATTGATTCTCACTTGAGCCCTGGTCGAGCGTTAGTCAGGCAAGCTTTTATGCGAAGGCTTCGCTCAGGTCAAGAGGTGAGCCTCAAGCGAGTGAGACCAAGCGATTGCATGTTTTAATTTTCATTTGGTTTATTTGTTTCCGTTTAACCATTCTTGTGATTAGTCTGCATAGAATATCAATCTCGAAGATAGTGTTTAATTTGATCCAAGAAGGTTGAAGATAAAGGTATAAAGGGTCTGTGGTTAGATGTTAATTAACTATTTCTGCAGGTTTTAAGAAATTGAAGTGTACAGCAATTTTGACTGCGAAAGCTGTCCAATTCATCTATGTAGTTTCTTCTGAGTTACTTGCAGTATCTTCGGATTCTTCTGTTTTTACAGATTATGTTTTCTGTTTTGTATTGATTTGCGTCTAATCGTTTTGCTGGTCTTTAAAGTGTCTTCGCATATTGAAAAACAGTGTGGTTGATTTGTTTTTCAAACAATAGGTTTTTGTCATAGAAAAAGAATTACTTGATAAATTTTTAATATACCTATTCACCCCCTCTAGGTATTTTCCGCATATTTGGGTCTAAATTAGTTCATTCACTACTAATAGTACTTATCAGGAAAATCCCGTTGTAGAACAGCATTCCCAAAAGCCAAAACATATTCATGCTACTTTTGGAGTACTGCACTCTTGAAAACAAAACGAGCTCAACTCGTGAGCATTGAAACAATCGTTAAAAGGGAACATTGTCTCTATGATTTATAAGAAGTCCAATATAATTACATCAACTATGTTAAACAGAATTAATACTCCAGAACTAACAATCTCCTAGTTTCAAAATAATTCAACTATAAGCATTGAATAAAACTAAATTAAATTGATATTGATATTGAAAGTCAGATTTCATAGACCGTACCCTTTTAATTTTGGCCATTATTGTTTGAGCATAATGTTTGCACTACTTTAGATCAATTTGGGTACAAGTGCGCACATAATATTGCCTCAAATCTTGAGCTTTTTGAAAATCGTACCATCACTCCTTTACATGTAGACCTCTTCCATTGAATGAACTTTCTTAAAAAACTTTGAATCACTTACTCGATCCGGGAGAAGCACAATGCTTCTCAAAAGAAATGTTCAGTAAAGACAGAAACTCGTTAAGCTAAAAGCCTCCAGGTACCAATGAGATCTCTTCCACTTTTCAAGTGAAAACAGAGTTTATATATATAAGAATCACAAGGTAGCGCATCCCATGAGATGGAGATCATGATCAGTGGTTCGGATCACGAAGATCAATCTCGTCCACTAAATTCAAGACCCCAAAGACAACGAACAATATTATAGTAGCAATAACAACTACATACGGCACATGCAATAAGGGAAACTGTACCAACCTGGATTGGACGGAGCAATCTAGCTACCTATGATGTTGAGCAATATACAAGACGTATGCTTTTCTTTCACCTGTTGGTTGTTGTATGCAGTTAGATTAAAATGTGCATGGAACGTTTCTTAGGCACCTGATTGACTTGTGTCCAGTCAATCAGAAGAAAAGGGTCCATCTTATTGGCAATCAATATGGTTGTTGTGGTCAGGCAATGTATCATTCCATAGTAGCCACAGGTTTCGATTAGCAGGGACCTTCTTATCTTTACCTATCTTTCTTTTTTTTTCCATTGAGAACACCCGTTTTAGCGGTGAAAGCGTTGCTGAAAGCCATCCCCACAAGTGCTTTCTCTGTCAGCAGGTCACTTTACATGGCATCTCCAAATTTTGTGGTGTAGTTTGCCATCAGAGGCATGTCACTTCGCCCTCATATTATATCCCCAACGCCCAACTTGGCAGGACATTTAAAGTAACTTTAAACAGACTTCCTCATAAAAAACAACGAGCTTCAACCAAGCTAAAGTCTTGTTGTTGTAACTTTTTTTTGTTTGTTTTGTAACTTTAGGATCTGGAATATTTCGATACCCGGGCCCCATGGGTGTGAGCAAAGAAAATTAAAAGATGGGTTTTTATTTTTCTTTCTTTTATAATCGTCATTAGTCAATTTTCTAAATAATTAACTGACCAAAATCTTGATCATAATTCATACCAAACTAAAGGATCATAGTTTGGGCCCCATGTGCTTGAGTTCGTGCCATATTGGGCCAAATTGGAGATTTTTTAGGCAGTGGCGGAGCCAGGAATTTTGTATAGGGGGGCAGAAACAAAAATTATTTTAAATAATATGATTAAAAATAAATATTAAATATTATGCGAAAAAAAAAGTTTCAAACAAGATTTTCAATATATCAATATTGTCTAATAACTGAAGACAAATATGCAAAAAAAAATCCTATCAACTTAAACATAGATATATAAAACAAAAACAAAAAAGTCACAACTTTCCTATTACAATGCAACTCGGCGAGTTTTCATGTCTTGGAAATCATCTATCAACATTTCTGTACTAAAAGTTGAGGCAATTTCTTTTTCAATGTAGATGATCAAGGAATTTGTAAGAAAGTCATCTTCCATCTTGTTGCGAAGTCTTGTTTTAACTATTTTCATAGCTGAAAAAGTCCGTTCTGTAGTAGCTGTTGAAACTGGAAGCGTTAACACAAGACGAATTAATCTATCAATCAAATAATAAATCTTCGACTTGTTCATTTCCACTAGTTTTTGGCATAACTCAGAAATCGTTGACAGATTCATCAAATCGGGACATTGAGGCACATCAACCATAAAGAGTTGCAATTGGCTCCTTAAATGAATCCTTTCTCGCTCAGTAAAATCCTGTGGATAAAATCTTTCTGCAAGATCACAGATATTCCCAACATTGAAAGATTTATATGCATTCTTAGGATCCAAAGCTAAGCTAAGAGTAAGAAGTTCCATTGCTTTCTCAGTAAACCTACTATTTAGTTCTTGTAACTGAGAATCTATTGCAACCATAAATATATCAACTCGATAATGATGCTCAAATGTAATAGGATCTCCTTTAGTATGAGACCTACCTCGACTTGTCGTGTATGGAGCACTCATATCAGGAACTTCAATATCATGTACTTCACAGAATATTTTCACATCCCCTAAAAAAGTATCCCAACCATCTTCTCTCAACCTTTGAATCAATGTCTGTGTAGCTTTAACCAAATGGATAGCATTTGGTATGTCTTGAGATTGTTGTTGCAATGCTTGACATAAAGTATCAGTTATCCCCATGAGTTCCTTCATTAAATGCAATACAAAAATAAACTCAAATGACACCATAATAGTGTATAATGCATTAGCCTCACAACGTTGAGAAGTAACTGATCCTTCACTAGCGATGTGTTGAAGAACTTTCAAAGTTGCATTGAACATCCTTATCAAGCTACACACAGAATTAAAATGAGAGCTCCACCTTGTATCCCCAGCTCGTTTCAAAGTACCAATTTGATTTGTCCCTCTTCCGGTTTCAAGTTCATCAATGACAATTAAATGTGCAATTTCAGCTGCTTGATTGGCATGTAGTTCATCATTGCGCTTACAAGAGGCACCAACAACATTAACAATGGAGCTTAGTTTCATAAAAAAATCACAAACTGGCAACACATCTCTTGCTGCTGCAACCAATACTAGTTGTAGTCGATGAGCCATACAATGTACATAATATGCATAAGGACAATCTTTAAGAAATAAAGCTTGTAATCCATTAAACTCACCACGCATATTACTAACACCATCATATCCCTGCCCTCGAATATTTTGTATGTTGAGATTGTAACAAGCAAGAACATCACATATTTCCTTCTTCAGAGTCAAGGCAGAGGTATCTTTAACATGCACAATACTGAAAAATCGCTCTATAATAAAACCTTCTTTATCAACAAATCTTAGAATGAGAGTCATTTGTTCTCTTTTGGATTCATCCCGAGCTTCATCTACTATGATACAAAATTTTGAATCACCAATTTCTTCACGAATTGCACTTCGCACCCTACTTGCCAATACATGAAGAATCTCTTTTTGAATAGTAGGTGAAATATACTTGGCATTTCCAGGAGCATTTTCTAACACTTGCTCAACAACATCTTCATTAAACAATGACACAAGTTTTATCAATTCAATAAAATTGCCACGATTTCTTGACTCAAGACCTTCATCATGACCTCTAAGAGCACATCCTTGAGATGTTAAATACCGAATGCATTCAATTGATGTCCTCAATCGTAATCGATTTTTCTTTTTTTGTTCTAAAGTCTGTACATGCATCACTTTGTCAATATGTTGTGCTTGATTCATCAAAGTGTTACAACACTTCACAGCATTGTTATGAACAGAACAAGGATCTTTACCCATATGGCCTAAAAATGCACAATTGTTGCCATCATTTACTTTCTTCCAATTTCGAAATCCTTCAATAGTAAATGCAGTAGATCCAAAATGCCCAGTTGGATTTTGATTAATAAGAAAACAATAGAGACAATATGCAACATCAGTTATAGGAGAGTATTCCAACCAAGGAAATTGCTTATACCAAGATGAAGAAAACCGTCGACGATTTTTTCCAAATTCTGTAAATGGATACTCATTACCAGCTGCAGGAATATATTGATATGGACCTGCCTTAAGATAAGCTCTTCTAATTTCATCTTGCTGATTAACTGGATGTTCACATATCTGAATACGTTTTCCTGGATCACGTTCTATAGTAGCAATGTCAACTTCTTGAGATTCAATCCTTGGAATCTTAGAAGGGCGTTGTTCTTGCTCAGGAATTAGAGGTTGAGGATTACAAGACGAGGAAGACATCTTAGAACCCGAATCAACATTCTTTTTCTTAAAAAATGCATCAATTGTTTTTGGCTTGCCCATGATGTGATATAAAATTATTTACGAAACCTGAAAAATTATTTATCTATTAGTTTTAGTGAATAGGAATAATAATGTATAAATTTATTCATATCAAATGTCAATGCATTCATGATTCAAGTCAATTTATTCTTACTAAATATAAATGTATTTGGGTAAATTTATCACTACAAACCAACAAAAAATAAAATGTGAATACTAATAAAAATCATGGGTCTAAGGAATGAATTACCTGTTCGCAAAATATTTAGAAAGTGCGCTTTGCTCAACTTGATAAAACGTCTAGAATCCAATATGCCAATATGTCAATATCCCAAGTTCTGAAGTTCACATCCTTAAACGTATAACAAACCAAAATCATTATAGTAAGAATAATAATGAAATAACTATTAAGTAAGCAAGAATTTTACACTTACAAAATAACAATGATCCTCAACTTTGCATCACAATTGATTTCGTCTTTGTTGTTTGGATCCTCATTCCTTAACAAATAAAAGACACCCCATATAAATATTTCTAGTCAATTTTGAGGAAGTATACATATTAAAATAAATATGATGAGATCATGAGAGACAAAACAATATGCGAATTGGTTGGAATTATCTTCATTCTTAAAACTCCATCACTCATCCGATGGTAACACAACAATTACATGTTCTCCCTACAAGGCTACAACAACAAATTAAAGAGAGGCAAAACACTTGTAGTTGCATAATTACTTCAAATTAATCATACTTACAAACTTAGAAATGAACGTAGCCCTAATACCTAACATAAATTAAATCTGCAATTATTTCAATTGTAGAGTGAAAATACGCATGTAGTGATGTAGACATACAAACATCAGTTGGCACTTGGCCAATAATTGGAAATTTGGAGAGCATGTCGTTTAAGGGCAGTTATGATTCATGAAAGTGGGTCATCCGTCATTCCTAGTGGCCATTTTCGCCCAAAAAAAACAGAAAGAAAACTTGACTTGATCTCTGTTACAAAAAAAAATTAAAACCAAAAAGAAACGAAAAGATTATTTAGAATACCAAGTCTCATTTGCATGCCTTGATTCACCGAATCACCAACGGTCCAACCGTCCAACCCATAACTTTCCTTCCTTCAAAATCCTTCAAGCAAACAGCGGAATGGCCAGCTCCAGTGTCTCACGTGTTGTTGTTGGGCGAGAGAAGAGGCGAGAACGATGAGTCGATGAAGAAAACTGGGAAAAGAAGTAAGGATAAAATTGAAAAATAAAAGAGTGTTTCGTTGCTTGTACGCAATCTCTCTACAGGGAGCAGTGGTGCTGCGTGCAGCTTTTACAATTTTTATTTTATTTTTAAAATTTCTTTTTACAAATTGACGGCTGAATTTATTTTTTATTTTTTTTATACTCTTACTCTTTTAGGGGGCACCGCACGAATTATGGCCTATGGGGTAGGACGTAATGGGTAGGACGTAGGATACCTATATATATATATATATTTTGAACTGAGGGGGGCAGCACCGCACGAATTATGGGTAGGACAGTAGGATACCTATATATATATATATATATATATATTTTTTTTTTTTTTTGAACTGAGGGGGGCAGCTCGAAACAAAAAAAGACCCCGAGAAGGATGAAACCACATACCGTAAGAATCACATTAAAGGCTACATTAATAAGATTGAAGGCCCAACAATGGCCCATATCTCAAACACATTAAAACTATGGGCTAGTGTATCTTCAGCCACTTCATTTTCTAAGATATTCTTAGTTATTTGGTTGAAATCATAAAGCCTTGATTTTTTGTTTTAAAGGGGAGGTCTCCATTTGCTTAAAGACTTGGGGTGCATCGGGGTATCGATTTGGAGCTACTGCATATGCGACTGGGTCACCCGGGTATAGAAGCTATAGATCTACTGTGTATGGATCACTGGCTAAGACTGGCTTAGATGGGCTTTACTTAGACGGCTTAATAGATGACTTAATTTGCATAATCAATGCGACTGGGTCACCAGGGAAAGCTATCACTTGTCTCTAGCTCTTGATATGGAAGGTATACTACTACCACTTCTACTGCTTCTGGATCAACAACTAACTAAACCGTATCTACTAGTTCAGTATTAGTCCTTTCTTTATTGTAAAAAAAAAAGGTTATGCCGGTACTGGTGCTACCACTGGTGCTTTCCCTCCTCCACTACTGTGGGTATCCTAGACCCTCTTTGAAGGGGAGAAAGATCAGTCCAGTATTTAGAACTAGATTCGGAAAATTCACATACATAAAAGGGTGAGGCTTGAGTCTACTTTCGATTACAAAAGTAGAGTAGAAAGAAGACTCACTACTCAATTCGAAGGCGACACCCCTTGCTACCTTTACGAAGATTTCCCTTCTTTGCTTCTTTTGTTTGAAATAGGATCGGACGGAGTATAATCCGGTTGTAAAGAAAGAAACCGGCAGAGTGGGGGATTGTCCTGTCCTCCTCACTGACCACAAAGAAGATGGCTCCATCGCTAAGCAGGCCGGCAGAGAGGACACCAAATGGTTAAACAAGACAAAAACCTACTATATGCTTAACACAAACTTTCCGATCCTCTCTCTAGCACACGGGGATCAGCCCTACGCACCGGGGACGAAGCGTAGAGGTCACTTTAGCTTGTTGTACCGGAGTGGTTCATCGTCAAAAGAACAACAATGGTTGTAGCATTTCCTATAATTTTTTTTAGGGGATGTAAAAGAGGGCTTTCTCGTCTAAAGACGGGTGAGCTTTGTCACTATACAATGACCACTACGAATGAAGGACCAACGACGATGAAAGTGGAGAAAGAGGAGTAGGAGCTAGCTTTAATTGAAGTAGAATCTATAAAGCCCAATTAGTGGAACGACTATACGGGGGCCAATAGTGGGAGATTCATAAGTACAACTACATAAAGGCAGGTGGCGGACGCATTGCTAACAACGATCATCAACTCCTCCAACAGAAACTCACCTAATAGCTCATTTTAAATTAAAACAAAAGAAAATCAGTTCTCAATTAATTAAGGATTAACATAACTTAGTCCTATTTTTAAGTTCCCTGATCCAAAATTTCACTCCTGGTTAATATAATTAGGATTAAGATAGTCTAATCATTAGTTTTAAATTTTTTTATTAAAAAATCAAATTTTATTGCAATTTAAACTTTTAATTTGTCAAATCTACTGTCGAAATTGATACTACTTCATTGAACCTAATAATGCTGGAAAAAGAACTAAAAACAACTTACCTTAAAAAATATTACAAACCAAACAAATTAAAAAGGTAATTAAAGAAACAAATACAAAGGTAAAGACTAAAGAGGTAAGAACGAGAGATAGAGAGAGAGAGAGAGGGGCAAATGACTCACCAGCTAAGGTGGCTATGAGGAAGAGGGACGAAAGAAAGAGAGAAAAAAGTGGAGAGAGAGAGAGAGAGAGAGAGAGAGAGTCTTCTTTGGTATCGAAGGCCACAGACGAAATAAGAATAAGAAAAGAGTAACATAAAAAAGAGACTCATTCAGATCGTCATCGCCTCGCCTGTGCAAGCAACATAAAAAGACTCTCACTTTTTCTTCTTTTGGGTCTTCGCCAAATCTCGTATCCAATCACCAATTTCTGTTTTACCATTGACGAAGAGAAAAGGAGCGGTATACAATTGGATCGAAGCCGGAGAAATTATCTAGTACACTCAGATCAGACGGTTCAGAACAAGAAAGAGAGCGAGATGTCGTGTTCGTCGTCTTCAGGGTCGGAGGAAGACGAGGAGGGAATGGAGTCGTACAGGAAAGGAGGGTACCACGCCGTCAGAGTTGGGGATCAGTTCGCGGGTGGCCGTTACATCGCTCAGAGGAAGCTTGGGTGGGGTCAGTACTCTACCGTTTGGCTCGCCTACGACACTCGCACCTCTGTACGTTCCATTTCCATCTTCTTCTTTTTTAATCGGTTCTATGCCTTCTTTATTGATATACCTTCTATACTTCTATCCATGCGTACGTTACCTATTGTTGTGTGAATTCTTATATTGGGTTATCCAAGTTGTTGGAATTATCCGATTCTTAGATCACGTTTGTATGTTCTTTATGGGCTGGATTCTTACCAGAGAAAATTTTTCATTCTTTCCCCTTTTCCCATCGTGTAACAATGAGTTTTCAATCAATAATTGCGGTTATAATAGACATGATATAACATGGCGTGAAATGATCGATCTAACTGTAATACTAATTGATCTGAATTAATTGGAATTAACAAACTTACTATCTTATCCTGTGGTATATGAACAGGTTCCTCTTTTTTTTTCTTGTTAACGTTAAATTCATAGAACTAAAATCAAGCCACAAGAGAGTCGCAAGAAATAATATCCAGAGGAATACTAGTTAGAGCTATTATAAAACCCAGAAAAAAAAGGTTTGAAAAAGATGATGCCGATTGCATACCAAAGCAGTACCTTTTTCTTCTTTTTTCCCTAATTCAAGGCTAATGTTAGCAAATCAGTCTGCATTTATTCGAGTCCCATTTTTACATTATTTTTTTTACTCTTCAGGAATTTGTGGCTCTTAAGATCCAGAAGAGTGCAGCACAATTTGCTCAAGCTGCACTTCATGAGATTGAAGTCCTTTCAGCTGTTGCCGATGGCGATCCCTCAAGTTCCAAATGCATTGCACGACTCATTGACCACTTTAAGCATACAGGCCCAAATGGGCAGCATCTATGCATGGTCCTTGAGTTTCTGGGTGATAGCTTACTCCGGCTCATCAGGTATAATCGATACAAAGGCCTTGGATTGAATAAGGTTAGGGAGATCTGCAGGTGTATTTTGATGGGTCTGGATTTCTTGCATAGAGCACTTGGTATAATCCACACTGACCTGAAACCTGAAAATATTCTCCTCATTTCCACTATTGATCCTACCAAAGATCCAGTTAGGTCTGGGCTCACGCCTATTCTGGAAAGGCCTGAAGGGAATCCAAATGGTGGAACTACTATGACTGTCATTGAAAAAAAGTTGAAAAGGAGAGCACGGAGAGCAGTTGCCAAGATATCCGGAAGACGAACTTCCGTGGCTGGAATAGGAGGAGAAGGAGCTGCAGAATCTGATAGAAACCTGGATGGGATTGATATGAGATGCAAAGTTGTGGATTTTGGAAATGCATGTTGGGCCAATAAGCAGTTCGGAGAAGAAATCCAAACTAGGCAGTATAGAGCTCCTGAAGTTATACTACAAGCTGGCTATTCCTTCCCTGTTGATATTTGGTCATTTGCTTGCACTACCTTTGAACTTGCTACTGGAGATATGATGTTTACTCCGAAGAGTGGGGAACGCTTTAGTGAGGATGAGGTAGGATGGTTTTGGCTGTGGTCTACAATTATTGTCCACTACAATATGCTGCATGATAGAAATTAGGAACGGATTTGTCCAACTGAATAAATTCCTGAGATATCATGGGAAGTTACAAATGGAAACAGCAAATAAAGGAACAATAAGATGGAAGGATATCAGAAAGAAAATATGTGACGCTGCTACTATCTATAGTTATTCTATGCATTATCTAACTCATATTCAACCAAGTGTATTGTTTTTACACATTTTTTTGTTAGGCGTCATGTTCTTTGTTTGATTAATGAGGTTTAGGGCATAAAATTTATCGCACAATAGATTTCGCATGACCCTCTCTCCCGCTCTGCCATTTCTGGTTAATGGCTCCTTGCATGGACATGGTGGTGGATGATAGATAAATACTTGAGAAAACACAAAACTTATACATACAAGAAATATATTAATTTCGAAAAGGACTTAAAATACTCCTTTAGAGGCCTGCCATATTTTGAAGAAAGAGTAACCATTATTATCATGTCGCAATGAACGTGTCGCTTTTATCAAAGTTAAGTTATGATTCAATGATTAATTTGCAAATTTGAGCTGAATTTAGGTTTCTGTCCGTGCACTGCGTATATTTCAAGAATGATTTAAATTTTATTGTAGGACATTGATATGCATATTGGTTCGTGCACACCTAGTAACAAGGAAAGCTGTTGAATCATGAACGTGCCAGTTCTTGTTATTGTCTTTGAAAACCTGTTTGTATGGCAAGTTAATGGAACTTCTCACTTGTTTGGTTTCAGGATCACCTTGCTCTAATGATGGAACTCCTTGGAAAGATGCCTCGAAAGGTAGCGCATAATTCAGCCACTGCCCTCTTATGTCCAATTACTTTTGGTATTTGAGTTCTGCTTGTTTATTGGTGAGCAGGTAGCCATTGGAGGAGCACGCTCCAAAGATTTCTTCGACAGACACGGTGATCTAAAGAGGATTCGGAGGCTGAAATTCTGGCCACTAGATCGGTTATTGGTTGATAAATACAACTTTTCAGAGAAGGATGCTAGTGAGCTTGCAGAGTTTCTTTGTCCCCTTCTCGATTTTGCACCAGAGAAGCGACCAACTGCTCAGCAGTGTCTGGAACACCCATGGCTCAATCTCAGGAAATCAACCCAGGATGAGAAGAAAAAAGAAGCTAATCTGGGAAGTGTAAATGTTGGGATGAACAACCTTCAGATTAAGGTGGGTAAGTGAAGAAGAGATGAAAATGTTGATACAGCCACAACTGTTTGGGGTTCATGATCCATCCCCTCACCCGTATGACTTGATTGTGATTTTTTTTTTGTTACAGTTCTAATAAGATTCTATTTTTTGATTAACTCTACAAAATGTAACAATAGAAATGAGGAAACGACGGGCGAAACTTTTGACTGCGATTGTAGAGACTCTGGTGGCTTGTACCATATATAGCTGACCAGAACAGTAGATATCTATGTTCTCCACCTGTTTCAACCTTATGAAGGAATTTTTGAGCTGCCTTACAAACCGATTATCTGTTTATCTCGTCGTGTCCAGAGCTGGGGGGAGCTGAAGTGGAAGAGGTAGTAGCTTTATGTGCCGTATTGTCTCTGTGGATGAGAGGAAAAAGAAGGAAGTTAGCTTTGTTACGATTTTACTTGCATCTCATTTTTTTTTAAAGGTAGCGATGATGAATATGCTTTGTGAGAAGCAGCCTACCGCAGCTTGTGATTTTTTTTTGTATGATTTTTTGTGATTTTGTGTATTCTGTTCTTACACCCCCACACGTGTGATGTGTGTGTATTACGATTTTGCCATGATAACAGATAATAGATTTCAGTCAGTCGGCTGGCTGGAATGCCTCGTCGCTTTCACGCATTAATTGGTTGATCTAACGGAACCCAATCCCCAATAGTTTATTCTTATCCTCAGACCTACTTGTGAGCTCATGTTTATGTCGTTTTCCGACCTTTATGGGTTCCTAAGTGTGAGATCATCTGAGTTAGTACGCTGAATAAGAGCAAAAGTTTTTTATTTTTTGTTTTTTCTAGGCAAGAGCAAAAGTTATGTCACCAACCAAATGCAATGGACTAGTGGTCTGGTCCTAATCACGAAGGCCTTGTTTTACTAATATTAATCTCCGAATAGCAACTTTCAGTTCTGCAGTTTCAACATATTTCACGAGCAAAAGAAGAAAACCACCACTCCAATTTAGCTGGCAAGGAATCAACTGAAGAGCATGCGACAATGGATGAGATATTGTAAAAGAATTGGCGCTGAGGAAAAGAAGAAAACCCCCACCCCAACTTGCATGACTTCGCTGTCACGAAGATGTGGGTTCTCTTTATGAGTTCCCATATCTCAGTCTTGCACATTTTTATCAAGGTGAGAAGCGGCCCCCCACATATTAACTACCAATTGGGTGGTAGCCAGTTTTTGGAGATTCCCGTTTCTTCCAAAGTCTTCTTATGTACTGGAGGAGGAGTAGACCAACTGAAAACCAATCCGACCCACCCGCCCAAACGACACCAGAACTGTAAACGACATGCCACATTGCCTTCTATTAGATCTTCTATTACTCTTGAAATACGGCACGGGACAACCACGTGAACACTGAAGTACATTACGCAAGGTTCTTTGGGCCACACCCACAGATTTGCTTCTATCTCTCGGTGCAACCATCAATTTTGCTTCACCAGTAATCTATGTGCCCCTGAACCTTAAGGATGCTTTCAGACTTTCAGATTGAATCTTCTCTCTCTATTCATAGTTCTCATATGCCTGTCGAGATGAAAAAGTGTCTGTGCATCGAGAACAAGCGTTATAGGTGAGCATTCACGAGGACTGAGCTTTCTATTATCAGGCTTAAGATGAGAGTCCACAGATTCCTCAAAGGAAATGATATAAAAAAAATTAAAACTTTCTATATGCATGCTTTTGTTACAAAGTTCACATAATGGAGATCGATTCTGCGCACCAAATCTTGCAGCTACAATGACTGGTAAATTTTTCCAGTTTAACTCCTTCATCGATCACACAAGAAGAAAGGAAAACCCTTCTTCATTAAATTTACACCAGCAGTAACAAGTACCATCAAAATTAGTGAAAACTGAAAAACGATCCTGCTGCAATCATGTCATGGATCTTTTAGAACCATCAAACTAAGGGAGGGAAAATAAACAACTTGCCGAAAATTACATTACAATTGACACATGGATCATATAGTATGGACTTGCATAGTATAGTTCGCGCATAATGAGCTGCATGATGATTATGGACCTTTCAAGGAATACTATCCAATTTATTGCATCACTCTGTATCATAACTTCAGGCTTTGCTCTTCTGTAAAGCATGGATGCAGGCAATTGAACATCTAAATTTACATTCAGTCAGTTGAAGTTCATTACAAAGCCATAAAAAATGAGCAAAAAGATAAATGAAATAAAGCTGTTTCTATAAAACCATGAATCCTACCTCAGCTATCAACTTCTATCACAGACAAACCTTTCACAACATTACATTTGAACATCACGACTGCAGGACTTTATTCTGTTTGACACATGCTGGCACTTTGAATTCCTGGCATTTCCACACTGGTGTAGCCCCAATTGGCATCACATCATCAGCCGAAGGCTCAATTGAAAATAAAGGCGTACTACCAGCAGTAGGACTGTCCATGTTATTCTCAGTCAATGGGGAGCTTCTCACGGTCATTTCTTCCTTGGGATTTGCCTGATCCCTAAACGTACAAATGCTTAAGGGCAACCTTTTTAGCTTCACTCTTCCCCTCTTTTTACCAGTTGGAGACGCATCTTCCAAAGTTTTATCCTTCGGCTGACTGGATTCTGCTTCATCATTACCCTTCTCTAGTTGGCCAGCTTTATCAGACTTACAGGCTTTTTCATCTGCTTTGTGTGTGTATAACTCTCGCATGGAGCCTTCAGAGACCTTGCCTGTCACAGCATGACCATTACACATAGATGGGGGGTGTCTTTCCAATAAGATACCTCCATCGGATACTCTACTTTTCTCACAACTTGCTGAGCTTTTAGGCTTCTTGTGTTTATGGCCCTTCCAGTCAGAACTTGAAGAATTCTTTGAGATTCTCGGGGAGCTGTTAATAACTCGATGCAACTTTCGGGCCAACTCTTCATCTGTCTTATTATTCTCAATTGGTTGATATTTTTTGTACAAGAGCTGAACTGGGAGATGCTTCTTCAGCTTATTCTTTTTCAGGTATCTTTCCTTACAGGAAGCCTCTTCAGAAAATGAGGCAACCAAATCTAAAGCACTCTTGGCAGCAGCCATTGCTTTTGACGCTATTGCAGCCTTCTCCTCCGCTGCAGCTCTCGCATCCTCTGCAGCCTTAGCAGCTTTGATAGCTGCAGATTTTGAAGCCTCTACTATCTCCTCTGGTGTAAGGTTAGGATTATTGGAATGAGAACTCAACAGATCGTTAAGACGGATCTCGAAGTCACTTAAAGCGGCTGAAGATGGAACAGAAGCAGAGCCGGAAGTGAAAGCACAAGCAGAAGGGGAGGCAGAAGAAGAAGCAATTAGAGAGAGACCTGAAGCACCATCAGTTTCCGAGCTTTGCTTTTTCAATCCAGCAAGCAGACGTTTTCGGGGAGGCAAAAGGACATCGGCATCCAAGTGATTAACATCACATATGTTGGACTCCATTTATACTATTATCTATTCTTTAACTTTACACCCAAATGTTGCATAATTCTCCACATGGATATATGCGCCGCTCCATTTACATTCAGGCTAAAAAAACCATAAAACATTATAACCTCAGTACCAATCCAACACCAAACCCATTATGAAACATTGAAAACCAACAAAAAGGCTCCACATACTGCATCAACCGGAAGTAATCCAACCCATTTTGAACATTGAATTGAAACACAGAGATGCATTTTCTGGTTTTTCAAAATATAAATGAAATATAAAAGAAAACGAAATTCTAAGCCATAACCTCGTACTTTCCATATCTTGGCTTCCAAAGGAGAAAAAAAAAAGAATATACTTGACCATATTTCAGACAAGTATTTGAGCACCTTAGATTTCTCGGCAACCAAACAAATCATCAATGACATCCAATTCACCAACAAAACCAAAAGATCGAAAGCACAGCAGAATTCAGACCTGTAAACATGCACAGATTCATTCATACACCAATTCCTATGTAGAGCATCGAATTCATCGTTCTCAAATGGATATTACGATTGAAAACGAAGAATCAGATCACAATCAACATGAATCTAGAATGCTACGAGCTCGATTTCACTGAATTATGCAAATCAAAGATAGTTCAAACCCCATTACATTGAATTTTCAGATAAAAATAAATAAAGAATACAACAGAGTTATAGTTGGACCGTAGGAAGGGAAGGTTGAGAATTTACCTGCCGATCTTGTTTATTAAGTCTGAAAGAAACAGAGAAACAGGGAGAGAGACTTTCAATTAGGGTTTCCAGAGAGGGGAAGAAAGAGATGAGGAAGAAATTACAGGTCATGAAGAAAATCGAAGATCAGCTTATATATACCATATGATGTCAGAAGGAATATCGGATTGGCTCTGGTTCTAGAACCCCACGACCCCAAATCCCATTTAACCACCATTTTACTCTTTAACTAAACCATTTTACGTAAATGCCACCCTTCTTTCACTCGCCAAATATATTATATGAGAATATCCAATCCATAGATAGATTTCCTGAAATAATTTCCCAATGCTAAAATATCAATTGTGTTAAAAATTTTTACATAAATAATAGGAAAATACGCAATTTGGTCACTAGTTTTACAACACTTTTTACAATTTAGTCACTAGATTTCATTTTTCACTAAATGATCACTGACAATATATAGTTGTGACGATTTGATATTTCTGTCAAACATCCGTTAATTTTTAATGGAATAGAATGCGGTCGACCTCTTCATGTAGCGGGAGACCGCTTCAATTTACCATTGCCGCAACAGTAAACAAACCGGTCGACCGCTATTCCGGTTAAAAATTTAACGGAGGTTTGACGAAAATACCAAATCGTCACAACTATATATTTTCAGTGACCATTTAGTAAAAAAAATGAAACCTAGTGACCAAATTGCATATTTTCCTAAATAATAATTAAAATTTCACCAAAATTATGTTCTCTAGCTATAGCTTGTATTCATAGACTATGATCCTCCATAACTCTTTTGTCAGAATTGAATGATGTGATTAGGAGAAAGACAAGCACAATGTATTTATGGATCATACTTATTTAATGTTGTCGGTGTAAAATTTATAACAACATGAGTCTTACAACATTTAATATACAAATTTTTCTTCATACTAGTGACACCAATTATCAATAAATGTGAGACATTAACTTATCTATTTAACATGCTAAAGAAGTTCATTAGTTGAATATTCCAATTATTTCTAATACCTATTTATGGGATATCAAAAAAATTTTATCATATCTTATTACCAACAAAATCTCTTACTCTTTTTTTTTATAATGTTAAGTAATAATAGGTATCAAATAGTTGTATTTCACAAAAATCGAAAACCTAAATGGAAAAAACTTACGACAAGATAGAAATTATTACGGAGAAAATTAAGTTTATCATAAACTATATTTAAGGCTTGAATTGATTTTAATTTTAATTTTATTTTTGGAAAATCCAGCAAGCAGATCCTTTTGAGGACAGGTAGATTGTAGGTAGGGGTGTGCATCGAATTTTTCGGATTGGGAAAGCCCATATCCGAATCCGAAAAATTCGGATACCAGATTTTGGATCCGAATTCGATCTGAAGTACCCATATATCCGGCCCAGTCGGTATAATTGGATTCGGGTCGGATATCAGGCCGGATTCGGAGTTTGACCAAAACTGGTTTGGGCCTCTGCAATGAGTTTTTTTTATATATTTTCGAATTGGGCCATTTTTTTCAAGTTGGGCCAAGACTGTTTGGGGCTGTTTTAAGCTCTGTAATGGGTTGTTTTCTATTTTTTCAGCCCTATTTGGCTTGGGACATTGGGCCCATTTTATTATTCATATACGGTAAAACTTGCGTTGTTGAATACAATTGCATATTTCAGTCTTTTTTGCAGATTGCTAAGTGCTAACAATTAGAATTGCAGCCTTATTTGGTAGATTGCTAAAAAACTCCATTCGAATATAAGTATAAACTAAACTAAACTAAACTAAATTACCACATTCTAATATACTATATAAATATATAACTACTAACTATAGATCACATGTCAATCGAATCAAACATTAACATACAAGGTCTTCCACACTCCTAAACTCTAATTAACAAAAATAACAAAATAAAAAAAAAATAACGCTAAGTCTCTACAAACTAACAAATGAAACAAATTACATTAAACAACCCCGTTCGAATATATGGAAAACCCAAGAAAGCAAAATGTCATTCCAATTACTAAAAAAAAATGTTTTTCATCCTGTAAACAATGAATTACTGTTAGAACTTAAAGGGTAGAAGTAAGATCAAAAGAGAAATAAATAAGTGCAATATTAGAAGTAAGATATTACTCACATAGTCATATGATGTCCAAAATTTAACTCATTCAAGATTCATCCAATAAGATACGCACAGGATCAGCTTTCAATTCTATATAAAAGAATAAAAATAATATTAAATACACAAAAAGAGGAAACCAATTCAATAAATGAATTGAATTTCAAAGAACATTATTACCTAAGTCCAGTCTAAAGCTCTCAAAGTCATCAACCGCTTCTAAGACACATTGAGCAGGGCTAATGAGTGTTGACCTTAGCCAATTCTGAGCACATATGAGAGCATCAACTATTTTTGGAGCCATTTGTCAGCAACTATATATAGCAAATCAAATCAAACATATTTTTCAGCAACTATATATAAAAAATTAAATCAATAAACCAACTATACTATAAACATATTTTACATTCTTCTCTATATTGTTTACAACATTACATAGCCAAATCAAATCAATATTTCTCTGATATAATATCTATGTATAGTATAAAATCAGAAAAATAAACCAATTCATAAGCCAACAAGATATATATATATATATATATATATAGCAAATCAGCAAGCCAACAACCAATAAACCAATAAACCAATTCAGCAACCTAATCTCCAATCTCCAACACAATCCAATATTCAACACAACAGAACCCAATAAACCAATTCAGCAAGCCCTGACCTCCAATCTCCATATAATTATATTCATTAATAATTTCTAAAATACCAAAATATACACTGACCTAAGCAATGATGAACAACAAGGCAGCAAGGCAACAACCAACACTCCAACAGCAACACACTTCACACAATATCGACACTAACTTCAGTAACTTGCTTCTGCAATGTCCATCAACATGGCACCGGACAAGTTTGATCAATAGTTTATCAAGAATTTCAAAGTCTAAAAAAAACTAGCTGTCATACGACATAGAAGTATTAGTAAAACAAAACAGATGTGCTGAACTGGGTGCAATACAAATCATTCAGGGCCCAAAGTGAGCAATGGAAACAATAAGCCTAAACAAATATGCGTAGATCACCAACTTAGGTCTTAAACCAGGGAGGGATGTGTTGCAGAAATGCAAATCAGATATATATCACTACCAAGTACCAACGTCATCTGGCACTAATGCTTCCTAACTAGTCGAGAGAGAGAGAGAGAGAGAGAGAGAGAGAGAGAAAGAGAGAGAGGGAGAGAGTAGCTTACATGGCAATATGGGCACTCTACTAAGGAGTCGTCGACGGTGACTATCTAAGGAGCGAGAGGCTGCGAAATTGCAAGGAGACCGGCGACAGGTGACGGCAAGGAGAACTGGCGAGTGGCAGCTGCTGAGGGGGGAGACGGCGGCGGCAATTTAAGTGTTAGGGTTAGGTTGTTTTTCGAAGGGGGCTTGGGAGAGTGAAATTGAAAAATGAGAAGGAGGGCCTGGAGGGGGGGCTGAAATACGAAGAAGGGAGAAGGGGGAAGTTAAACGCGCGTTTAACTAAAGCTAGCATTCGGGTCGGGTCGGTGGAAATCGAATTTATATCCGGATATCCGACTCCGACCAGAATACACGTTTTTTCTATTGAAATTATCCGACTCCGAATCCGTCTCCACCTGACCCGATCGGGTCGAGGCGGTCGGATCCGGATCAGAGAGTCGGATCGGTCGATTTTTGAACACCCCTAATTGTAGGATTTCAAACTAAGGTATTTTTTGTAATTACGCAACACAATAATGCCCCTAAGAGACACTTGTCACTTGTAGATAGCGACTTTCATTTCCTACGGGAGAAACTTTAAACAGACGTCGCTCCGACAAATAAATACTGCAGCCGTCAAAAAGATACAACCGAAAATATCATCTTTAGTACTGGCCGTTACACATAGGTCATGTTCGTTTTCACTCTTTTCTCAGGATTATAAGTATATTCACAAATCTACCACCGAACATATTCAGAATTCAAACACAAACACCAATACATTTTACACAATCTCCAACAATTTTTAAATTTTTTATTCAACATAAATTTTCTCTCTCAATACTTTTTCACATAACTCTAATATTTTTTTATTAAACAATTACATTAAATCATTTCTCTCTCCACTTTTCACAAACACCAATAAAACACTGTTCAACATAAAAATTCACAACTTCTCTAAAATCCTACATTTTTACTCAAAACGAACATGTTACACGTGTCCGCCAACGACATAACTCCTTTAACGCATGTAAGCTCTGCCCCCGTGATCTCTATTCTCAATAGAGCACATCCATTTATACCATTTTCCTTGACCGCCTTCTTCTTCTTCAGTCGCCCCAGTTCAAATCCCACTCCAGCGGACCGACGCTGATGGTCTGCTTAAACCTCGACGTCGGTTCCAAAACCTAAACCTAACCCCTTACGATAAGCGTATCATCTGGTAAGCGATTCAAGCGAAGCAGTTCAATTCGTCTTCCCGTCTTGCCGGGTTCCCCCCCCCCCCCACACCACATATTCGCTCTGAAAATGAGAATTTCGACCCGAAAACCTTATAAAGTTTAAGCTTTTTCTTGGGAAAGCTAATATACATTAGACAACAATGTGAAATCGATATGCTTGCGCGCATGCCTCTGTGCTTGTGAATGTGTACATATGCTTCTTCATGTACTCATCTTCTTCACAAAAACAAAAACAAAAAGACAGGAGAAAGTTTCGACGGCTCCATTTGTGGGCTTTAAAGTTGGGTTTTTCATTTGTGTACGCAGAAGAATAAAAAAGCAACTTCAATAAAATTGGGTAGTTGTACAGGCAGATATATTTCCAAGTTGTGGTGTGTGTTTCTGTGAATAATTAAATCCCGAATCTCTGAAATATATAAATAAACGCGGTTTAAAGTAAAGGGAGATTTGCAATGGTTGCAACTATTTTGTAATTTTCAGCTTAATTCTCGATGAGGAGCATCAATCCCTTGCCAGAGGCAGTTCGTAGTTCTGTGCGTTCTGGCGCAATCCTCTTTGACCTTGCGAGGGTTGTGGAAGAGCTGGTTTTTAACAGTCTGGACGCTGGTACAACAAAGGTAGTAACTATGAAGTCAATGTCATCTGAATTATTCCATGCTCATCGGAGTGGACTTAACTTATCTTCAGTGCCATAAAATGTTTCGTGGTAAACAACATCTTTAACTTCTTGTTGCAGGTATCTGTTTATGTCGGTGTTGGAACCTGCTTTGTAAAAGTGGTGGATGACGGTAGGTACTGATGTTCTTCAGTGGCTTCAATCTGTATTGCACGGGTGGTCTCAATTCTCGACATATTCTGTTCCATTTAATGTATTTACAGGACATGGAATTACTCGCGATGGATTGGTTTTGTTGGGAGAAAGATATGGTAACCAAGTTATCAATCTTATATTGTTGAGTTTTGCCAGGAATCTTCTGTTGAAATATTGGGTTGCTAGTCAACTATCTCCGTAATTATCTCTTTGATTCTTTCCTATTGTAATTATCTCTTTGATTCTTTCTTATTCTAGAGACAGTGTAGCTTTCCA
Organism: Myrica gale; assembly: GCA_963930655.1. Lineage (NCBI taxonomy): Eukaryota > Viridiplantae > Streptophyta > Magnoliopsida > Fagales > Myricaceae > Myrica > Myrica gale. The sequence continues at coordinate 24,780,143 of OZ005614.1, read as the reverse complement.
GTAGGTGTGGGTAGATTCATGATACGTGTAGCTTGATTGTAGGAGCAATAGCTTGATTATAGGATCTATACCTTTGTCTCTTCTCTATATGTACTATACGAATTCATTGAGAAAGATATAACAATGAAATATTCTTCTCGAACTCTATTTTCAACTTGGTATCAGAGGCAGGTTCCCACTGGACCCCTCTTTCTTTTCTGATCGTGTCCTCTATTGACGCCACACCGAAAAGCATCTATTCCACCTGTTCACGTCGCCATGAGCAAGTCAGAGTCTGAAGCATCTAGGAACAAATCTGTTCCTATCATTATTCAATCTGAAGGTTCATCCTTCAACGCAGGGATTATACTCAACGAGACAAACTATGATGTTTGGTCTCAACTCATGGAGATGCATATTGCCGAGAAGGAGAAACTCTCCTTTATTCGTGGAAACTCACAACTACCTACCGCGAAGGATGATGACTATGAAAAGTGGTATGCAGACAATCAGAAGGTCAAGCGATGGCTACTGATGTCTATGTCCCCAGACATTATGAAGCGATACATTCGCTTACCCACTGCACGTGATATTTGGAAAGCTCTTTCCAAAGCTTTCTATGATGGAGCGGATGAGTTACAAGTTTTTGCCTTGAATCAAAAAGCTTTCTCTGCCAAACAGAATGGCAGAGCACTCTCTGTGTATTACGGAGAAGTAGTCGAGATTTTTGGTGAATTGGATCATCGTGATAAGGTGGTTATGGAGAGTGAGAAAGATGTTGAATCTTACCGAAAATCCGTTCAGCGACAACGGGTGCATATTTTTCTTGCAGGATTAGATGGTGAATTTGAACAGATCCGTGGTGAAATTCTGAGAAAGGAACCTGTTCCGGAGTTAGAAGAATGTTATACACTCATCCGCCGTGAATTTGTTCATCGCACAACGATGAATGGAGACTCTGAAAAATCTGAAGCTTCAGCCATGGTGGCTCGAAACCGGCCCCCTCAAAACCCGCAAGACCGAATAAAGTCCAGCCATCACAAGACAAATAATGGTACCGACAAATCCACCTATAAATGTACTCATTGTGATCAAACTGGTCATACGAAAAGTCGCTGCTATGAACTTGTGGGGTATCCAGAATGGTGGGATCACAACCGGGATCCACGGAAGAGGAATCCTAAGAAGTCCTCTACTGCTGCGATTGTTGAAACAAAGGCAAAGGATGAAGTTGCTGAAAAGGTCTCGGCATTGGCAGCAGTTGCAAGTAATGGTGGTAAGGTTTTAAATATGTCTACACCTGTTTCTAATAGTGCATGGATAATTGATTCTGGTGCTACAGATCATATGACATTTGATTCTAGACGAGTCACAACCCTTAAAACGTCATTACAAATGTCTGTGTCCACTGCCAATGGTACTTCAACCCCAGTTATTGGGGAAGGATCCTTGCCCCTTACTGATACTTTGAATTTAGATTCTGTTTTAGTTGTACCTTCTTTGAGCTATAACCTCTTGTCAGTTTCTCAAATAATCGTTGCCTTATCTTGTGTTGTAATTTTTTGGCCTGAATTTTGTGTGTTTAAGGACATCCGAACTCGGCAGACGATTGGTTGTGGTGTTAGGTGCGGGAAGTTGTATTACCTGGACTTGGCATCACAGAGTTTAAACACGTTGGGTCAAACAATGCAAGTGGATGGTTCTAAGGGGGAAAAGAAACAATATGATATTTGGTTATGGCATCGACTTCTGGGGCATCCTTCTTTTGGTTATCTCAAGAAATTATTTCCTCATTTATTTGCCAAATTTGATGTTTCTAGTTTCAAATGTGAAGTCTGTGAACTTGCAAAGAGTCATCGTGCTTCATTTCCATTAACCTTGAATAAAAGTTCAATTCCTTTTATGGTTATACATTCTGATGTTTGGGGTCCCTCCAAAGTCACTACCTTGGGTGGATCATGTTGGTTTGTTACTTTTATTGATGATTGTACCAGGATGACCTGGGTGTGCTTGATGAAGTCCAAAGGGGAAGTGAACCTATTATTTCAAAATTTTCATACGATGGTTCAAACTCAGTATAACGCACAAGTTCAAGTCCTCCGCAGTGACAATAGAGGAGAATATATGAGTTCTGAATTGCAGCAATATTTGGAAGCACATGGAATTATTCATCAAACTACTTGTTCCTATACACCCCAACAGAATGGGGTAGCTGAGCGAAAAAACCGTCACTTATTGGAGGTTGTCCGTGCTTTATTGATAGAAGCTCAAATGCCACTATCTTATTGGGGCGAAGCACTTTCCGCTGCAACATATTTGATCAATCGAGTACCCTCGAGCTCTCTCGATTTCCAAACGCCATCCCAAGCTCTTTCTAAAGCAAGTGTTGCCCCAAATGTCCCAAACTTACCTCCTCATGTCTTTGGTTGTGTAGCATTCGTACACCTTCATCAGCATCAACGCAACAAGTTGACGCCTCGAGCATTGCGATGTGTCTTTGTTGGGTACGCTACTCATCAAAAGGGGTACCGATGCTATCATCCTCCAACTCAAAGAATGTTTATTACTTGTGATGTTGTTTTTCATGAAGACTCCATGTATTTTTCCTCTGAGCCTAAACTTCAGGGGGAGTACCAGGAGGAAGTTCAGACACTAGACTATGAACTTGAGGAAGCTCAAACTCTCGAACTCCCTCAACGGGTTAACCATGATGTGGGGAACTTGGATACAAGTGGTATAAATTTGGACCAAAGTGGTGATGAATACTCACAACTTGGGTCGACCGATCAAGACGTGGGTGCATTGGATTTGAGTGGTATCAATTTGGACCAAAGTGGTGAGATACACCCAGAAACTGAATTTGTGGCTCCACCTTCATCTGAGTCCCTCACACCACCTGCAACTGATGCACCAAACCAATCGTTTGCTGAAGATGTCCTGGAACCAGTTAGAAAACATCTACCACAGCGTCAGACCAGGGGTATTCCTAAACCTACATATGAACCCGATCCTTCTAGTAAAGTTAAATATCCTATGAGTCACTATGTGTCTAACCATCGTTTGTCAGAATCAAATCAATCATTTGTAAATCAATTATCTACTGTATCTATTCCTAACAGTGTGCAGGAAGCCTTAGCTGACCCAAGGTGGAAAGCTGCTATGAATGAGGAAATGAAGTCCTTACAGAAGAATAAAACTTGGGAACTTGTTGATCGTCCACCAGGAAAGAAACCAGTTGGATGCCGGTGGATTTTTACTGTGAAGTACAAAGTAGATGGTACAATTGAACGCTTTAAAGCACAATTGGTTGCAAAAGGATACACCCAAACCTATGGGATCAACTTCTAATGTCGAATCGGGATCAACTAGGACAAAAATAAAGCATTGGGTCGAACTCTTCTTTGGTGTGTTTGGATTTTTCAAAACTCCATGGACGTGTAGAAGAGAAATGATATACCCACTCGGACCAAGACATAACTTTTACTTGTTCAAATAACAATTAAGGTCTTTGTCCATCAAGAGGATAATGGAAGAGTTGAATGCTGTCTTGGCATGTCTAAGTTCTATCTCATATTGACCTGTTTTGATGGCGGGGATGCAGGCGGAGTATAAACAAATCTAGGTCCATTATGAGGGCGTCAGATGTTGGTCTCGTGGTATAAATTATGATGCATGAGTTATAGGATGTATACTATGTGTGTTTGAGGTTGCTAGGTGGTGCTTGTAATAATGGTTGGGCATGGATAAATTTCTGAACCAGCGACATCAAGGCATGAGCGGCTTGTTACTGTTTTAATCTTCCTATGCCAGGAGCAAGTTGCTTATTTTTGCTGCTACTCATGCAAGCTTGGCTCTAGGTTGAATTTTACGCTACTCTGTTCAGGGATGCAAGTGCTTATATCTTGGAATTGATGATGACAGGAAGGACATAGGGACCACAGGTAAAAAGTTGTCTTTAGCAAAATAGAACACGTCCTCTGTTCATTCATGCGATTCATGCTTCTCCCCCCCCCCCTCTCTCCCACCCCCATAATGAAAAAAAAACTTAACATAATTTGAACTACCTTCATCTATGCATTTTAGGCATTGGGATTGGTTGGCTTGTTTAGTTTTCAGTAAAAGGCTTGTTCATATTTGTGCCTTTTTATTCTGCGTGATCATGAAGGTAACTTTTATGTTCTCTATATTTGTTAATTATGTAAACAACAAACTTTCAGCTAATTGCTTGACTTTTTGCAGTTAATGTGCGGGATTTATTTTATAACCAACCTGTTCGGAGGAAATATATACAATCCAGGTTCCTTCTTTTAGGCCCGATTCATATTCTCCATGTTGTTTTAGAAAATATGATTCTCAGCTACTTGTGAACTAAAATAACCATTGAACTTCCATTTGAACTGACCTAGTGAACTTGTGATTTTCAATTGTGTTACTGAAATTGTTAGCCCCAAGAAGATGTTGCACTCAGTCAAGAAATGCGTACTGAGGATTGGCCTTGTCCACTCTCAGGCTTCTTTCAAAGTTGTCGATATGGAAAGGTGTCTTCCTGTCACATTTGCAAGTTGGAGTGAATTTGTTTATCATGCTTGTTTTCTTATATTTGTAGGTTCCTCATGCAGTGGGGACGAGCTTCTTTGTACATTTCCTACTACTCCTTTGTCACTATTGTCAAGTGAGTTTGGGATTGAAGCCTCTGACTCTCTTCATAAATTGAATGTTAGCGATGGTAGATTAAGGCTTTCCGGCTACATATCTGGTCCCTGTGATGGCTTTGAAATTAAGATAGAAGATTTGTAATGATTATTTTAATGATAACTGTATGCTTGATCTTTTGTTTTATCCTTCTGTTTTATACTTACATGCTGCCTATTTTTTGCAGGCCTTTCAATATGTCTGTATCCATGACTGTGTATACCTCTAGGCAATGTAGAGATCTTTAGGGTGGATGTCTTGAGGTTGGAGATGATTAGCCATTCTAATGTTGTGACCTTCACATTAGCAGATATTAACTCACGGTTTGTCTGCAACGGTCCAATTCATAAACTGTTGAATCAATTGGCCGCTAGCTTTCAGTGTTTGGGTCCCTGGAAAGTCAATTATCGGTCCCAAAAACGGAAGAGAAGTAGGTCTCAAGCCTATCCAGCTTATATTCTGAATCTAATTTTCCCTTGATCTTTGTATGATTTAACCTTTGAACCATCAAAGACAAACGTTGAGTTCAAGGTAACACACTTTCTTGACTGATTGTAAATCTAATTTTTATTAATTGCTAATGATTACTCTGAGTGCCTCTGAATTTATCTATATTGAATTTGAAAGGTCGAGTGGCTTAGAGTATTGTTGAATTGTTGTTCTCGTATTTTTTTGAGACTTTGCTTTAATTTATTTTTTTGGAATAAACGCCTCCGATACTGAAATAACAAAACTGTGAGTTTGCTTTGTCACTGCAGACAGGAAAATTCTTAGTCTCTCCTTTTGTTAAAAGCTCCTAGAAGGAGGGAATAGTTAGGAGATCCATTACTTTCCTTGGACACTACTGATTTATTTCACTTTTGCCAGGATTGGGCTCCTATACTTACCTTCACTGAGAAGGCCATTCAACAATGTTGGAAGGGCAATCCAACTCTTGGTATAACCCCTACAATGGAATGTTGCTAATTGCTAACACTTAATGGATTCAGTGTGTTTTAAAACTTGTATTAACCTTTAAGATGTTTTCAGCAGATTCTATTAGTCACGTAGCTGATGAGATAACAAAAAATCAAATCTGGAAGGAAGTCGATGACATAATATCAGCAGAAAGAAGGTAAAAGATCAACTTCCTCAGTTTCAAAATTTAAACAGCTCCATTTAGTGTAGATGTTGTATTTAATCATGGTATTTGAGTCAAAAAAAGGCAGAAAGATATCGATAACTATCTAAGTGCATACTTGTGGACACCATGGAGCAATTTTGGTCTTATTTGTTGCAGCTCATAGGTAATACCACCTTTTTTGTGTTGGATTCTTTTGATGCAGATTTCTCAGAAAGCTCTGAAATAGCAAAGGGGAAATGTGGGATCAAGAACCATAAAGCTTCTCTTGACATTTTCTCTACCCCTTCAGAGATGCTAACCAAAGAGGTCGACCATTTTTGTCTTTCGGGAGGTGATGGAATGCATAAAAAATGGTGAATTTAAAGAGCAACTTGAAATGGGCTTTGTTTGCCAAACTGATTATGCTATCCAATCATGGGATGGTCTCGAAGCTAAAAGCATATGCTCAGCAACCTGAAAGCATGGCGACCATACGTTGACATCTGATAACAAATTTTTTGTTGGGGAGAGTTTCTTGAGAAATATATCCAATGATAATGTAGAGGACAATAGCTTAAGTTCTGTATGGAGAGGTGGATTATTTAAAGTTGATCCAGATGTGGGGAGTGAATCAACGGGGATGGCATTAGCTTGTGACTTGGTTAGCAGGAGTGTTGAAAAACCTTTGCTGCAGGGTTGCTCCTCAAGAAAAAAAACTTTCCACTTGAGAGGGATTGGTTCTCAAAGGATGAGATATCTGAATTTCAGAGGGATGGCACTAGGGCCTATAGGAAGCAGGCAAGTGCTAATGACAGTCAATATTCTTGACGATGGTGGCAACCAGAGTTTAGATTTCCTTCCAAGGACCTGGTGGCAAGGTCTTTTAAGAGGTATTCTGTACCTCTTAAAACTTCATACGTGTTGATAAGCTAATAGACACATTACAGTACTGAGCGTCTAAAGGGAAGAATGTAAGTCTGGATACCTGTATAGAACATGACATTGTTTAGAGTTTTGGCAAGTGTTCCGAAATATAAAGAAAATGGATAGAACTTCATCGCTTCAGAGTGAACTCTGAAGGCTTTTTTGGCTCAGTGTTTAATGTGCATTAGATTTCTGACACTTATTAGGAGGCTAGGAGGCTAGCGAGGAGTTTGTCTGTTATATAGTTCGTCATTTTCTATAATTCTTCCCTTTTCTGAAATAACTGATTGATTTATCCCTTTTTATTTGCTTGCCCATCTCCTTTTTGTGGTTCCTAAAATAAGACACTTTGGCAGGAATTTGAATCTTCTCCACAGGCGGTCAACAGTTGTCACACTTATTGCGGTGAAGCACTAGATCTTTTCCTCTCCGCTTCTTGCATTCAATTTTTTCTGTAAACTGAAAGCATGTCGGTGAAAGATATTTATCCGCCTTTGCTTTTTGATGAAGCCACAGTTGGGTGAACATTGCTTGATATGAGGACTGCAAATGAGCCAAATGGTCGGTGAGCTGCTCATGCTTTGCTCGACTTTTGGCTCTGTGATCCACCTGTGCTTGGTCCATAAGCTTGCAAGCCTATACATGATAACCCTTGAGCTACTTTTGTAAGTGTAAAGACAAATATTCTGTGGTGAAGCACTAGATCTTTTCCTCTCCGCTTCTTGCATTCAATTTTTTCTGTAAACTGAAAGCATGTCGGTGAAAGATATTTATCCGCCTTTGCTTTTTGATGAAGCCACAGTTGGGTGAACATTGCTTGATATGAGGACTGCAAATGAGCCAAATGGTCGGTGAGCTGCTCATGCTTTGCTCGACTTTTGGCTCTGTGATCCACCTGTGCTTGGTCCATAAGCTTGCAAGCCTATACATGATAACCCTTGAGCTACTTTTGTAAGTGTAAAGACAAATATTCGGATGAGTAGAATATTTTTTATAAGAAGATACTGAAACTTTCTTGTTCCATGAGGTTGAGCTTGTACTCGACTTAAATGGTCTGAGCCTGAACTTAGAAAAGATTTAGAGTGTTAGGCGAAGCTCAATTCACTGAATCAAGTCAAACAACTGGTATTTGATTCTTTCTGGTTGCAGCCACAGTGGAAATTTATTGCAAATATAAGTTACTTTACAAAACGTGCAAGACGAGATGTGCCCCATTTGCTTATCCTTGTGATACAACTGCTTTCTGTCAAACACATGCAGGTACCCAATATTTTAGGTGTCAATTTGTCCGATGCAGATCTTTTGGAATTTCTTCATCAGGTATTTTGAAGCATTCCTGTTTCCGGAACATTCCCTTCTGTTTTCATTATCCTCTAGGCTATACCTTATTTAACCCATATCCAATGTCTTTCATAACTCCAGTTTACTGTGCCATCTCTAGCTTGCTGATACAGATGGATCATCAACAAAGCCAGCATCTGTTCTTCGAGTCCTTAATATGAAAGCATGCAGAGGTACATGGGTTATCTCTCTAGAAACATGAAATTCATGAAGGATGGTGTGAGTAGAAAAGAATAACTGTTGACTATCTCTCGTTTACCAACCTTTTGCTTCTAAAGGCTGCCCTCTCTCAACAGAGAGGGGGGAGGGGTTATGCTGTATACATCATGTTATGCATTAATGCGTAATTACCTAAACAAGACAGCCCTTTTTCTTTGTGCACATTCAATTGTGCATTGATTTGTTGTACTCTATATTCAGGTGCAATTATGTTTGGGGACTCTTTGTTACCTTCAGAATGTTCCCTCATTGTTCAAGAGCTAAAGCAGACCATACTTTGTTTCCAGGTGAGTTGTTAATCTTTGCAGAAACAATTTTCGGAGGTGTTTGTACAAATTGTTTCACTTGCTTTCCGGAGAGATAGAGTCTTGATTAACTGCAAAAAGTTTGTTCTCCAGTGTGCTCATGGACGACCAACAACTATCCCTCTTGTCAATTTGGAGGCCCTGCACCAGCATATAGCTAAGTTCGGATTTCTGGGTGATATCCAAACAAGTTGTGGCATGGCTTACTTCGGCATGAATTCAGTATTGAACGTGCAGCACAGCGGTTGAGTTCCACAAGAGATTAGAGTAGAGGAGACACCAAAGGGCTTCCCAGAGCGGCAGCTGCACATTTTGTATAGATGCATTCACTATAAAGTCACGCTTTCTCGTCAGGTGTAGAAATAGATAAAAGAGAAATAGATAAAAGAGTATTGCTCCGCCCTTGTCTCAGTAACTGAGAAAATCTTATTCTATGCTCATTGACAATCAACTTGGAGGCCGTCCACAAGCAGATGCGTAGACTCAGATATGTGGGCGATAATCCAAAAAGGTTGGTGCGTGGTTCACTTTGACATGTATTGCAAGATGTTGGAGTTGAGGAGACACCTAAGGTGTATCCAGAATCATTCAGCTGGCAAGTCATTCTATAATTTGGCGCATAGCTCACTTGATTAACATTGGGTATACATCTCGATATTGCGCATAGAGGGATTTTGGTACACATTAATTGATCATGTAATTTCATTTGTCCATAATAAGTGCAGTTTTTCTTTTTATGCTTCTTGTCATTTTGAGTCTTGTATCCTCTTCAAGTAGGAGGATATGATCAGGAATGTTCACATAGAGCATTGTAATTTGTAGTTACCCAAAAGTTTCATGTGGTCATAGATGCTGCCTTGAACAATTCCTGGGAATTACGGAAACAGGTCCGGATTTAGTAGTCACCCAAAAGAAGGGTCAGGACTCGGACAATCACCCAAAAGGGAGGTGGGCCAAAGCTAGCAGAGCTCTACATTTTGCTAAAAATCAATTGCACCGTTCCGACTTTGCCAGTGCTGGCATCACATTGGGGCTATCATTCGTAACTATCTTTTTGTAAAGATTGGTATTAGACAAAAGTGGCAAAGGAAATCAGATAAAGCCCAAACTCAACTGAGTCATATCCTATGGCAATCTTCATTTACAAGCATTCAGAATATCCCGAGGCCAAAGAGCTCTAAAAGCTCCAGAAAAAAAAAACGCCGCTGCAGTTGCATGACTAATGCACTGCTGTGGTCGCGAATACACCACTAGCCAAATATGAGTAGGCTGTCAATAACGCTGCTCGTGAAGACTGAAGTTCCCTTGATAGCTTGACATCAGCAACTTAAGCGCCCCGACACAGACCCGCTCCTATCCAAGTATCCCACACCCTCCAAATCTTGTAGCAATGCAAGCCAAATGAGTCAATTCATCCAGAACAGAATTAAGGGGAAGCAAAAGAGTCGGGCAAGCATGGGACATTGTACCAGACCTGCAAGTCTCAATACCAACTGATAAACCCTAACTTGCAGCTATAAAGCTAAAATCCCACAAGCATGGGATATTGACTCCAGTTTCCGTTTCTTTTATATCAGACAGTAGTTGTGCAAATTTACTTCTTCCGTTGCTCCTAATCTGTTCCTCCATCCATTGGCATCAACAAAGTAAAATCCTTGATCACCCGTGGCACAAATGTGTCTGAGACACTGAAGCCCCATGCAGGAAATTTTGACAGAGTTTTCCCCATCATTCATGACCGTTACTTATTGGGAACTCTGGCCTAAGTCAAATGTTACGCAAAAAATGTGGCTGCCAATATTGAGACAAAAGAGACAAGCAAGCAAGCAAGAAGGCTCAAAGGCCACTGCTGGAAGAAGTGATGCCTGATCTAAGAGCACCTACGGATCCATTACTTGTTTTGCTTATGATTCCTTTTCCAAAATACTCAGCAATCACAGAAAACCCATCCTTCGAACTTTTCACTTGCCGAAAGAACTGATCCTGGTCTTTAGAATTCTGCTCCAGGCTTCTCTTCATTTCTAGAACAGATCTATATTCTGGAGCACACTCAGGACATTCTTTTTCATTATCACCAAGGCAGCGCTGATGGAATGAGTGCATACACATAAAGTGTACAGCAGGGAGATCAAGTGTGAAAGTGCATGCAGTGCACTTGCTAAGCTGAAATATTCTGGCATTTGTCCTAAGATCCTGAACTTCCTTTCTCATTGTCAAAGTGTCCTCCTGCAAATTGAAGAATAACATTTTTTACTCTCATTGAACAATAGACTGGTAATTGAATATGAACTACGTGCCTCAAGAATGCCTTTTTCTTACAACATTCACTTTTCACCTTAGGGTTTTTAGATTATGCTGATGTTTAGGAGCTGTTTCTATTTTGTTATTCGCTTTTGGTGATATTTCCAGAGTACCATGCATTTTTCTGAACTAGTCCAACAAAAAAGGAGAAAAGAAAATTGTTGCACTATTCACTCAAAGTGGGTGCAATAACAGAAATAGATAAAACAGATGGACTCAAGGAATGCTGCAATAAGTACCAACCTGGTGCTTCTCAATAGCTAGCCGGTCCTCTTCAATCAGCTTTGATTCCTGTTCAAGCTTTCGAGCAATATAATCTTTGATGACAGAGAGTGTGAGGCAAGGATTTCTGGACAGAGTTTGAAGTACAATAATAGGAGGCAAGATGTCATCCCTTTCAATATACGTTAAAACTTCCTTCACTTCTTTGGAGCAATCTTCTCCAAGTTCACCGAAATATTTCAGCAAATCTGCCCAAAGAGATGGGTCCCCTCCTTTACCCGAGTCCCCCAATCTTTTGCAGCATGCAATCAAGCCCTCATGGTCATGTGCCTGCATATAGCAAGCAATCACCTCTTTATAGAGCTTCATCTTTTCATATAAATACAACAGCCCTTCGCTAAATGCATTCATTTCACATAGAATAATAGCTAAATCAACATCATATAGCGGATGTTCTAGCTCAGATGGCCATGCACTCTTAAGCAAACGTAGCCCTTTGTCACGCCTTCCCAAACAGCCCTTGTCCCTATCTGAATCTTTGCGATTAGTGACATATTTCCCATTGGACTCAGATCTTGACATCCCAGCTGCTCCAAGATAAAGATCGTCATTGCTGTTATCTTGTGAGATTGATGGGAAGTTCAAGTCATTGGACAAGTACAACTCCAAGAGCGTGTTGTTAATTTCGACTTGAGCAGGCGAGTCTTTCACCTTGTTGGTATACTTTTCAAGAAAATCCATAAGGGACTGTGGGTGATGGATGAATATGTTGAGAAAATCAACAGGAGATGGCAACATAGAAAAGTATATGCCACTTGAGGCTCCTTGCTTAATGGATTCTTTATCCTCTGTGCAAAGCCTCATGAGTATATCAATTGTCTCACCTGGCTTATGCTTTATGAGAATCTTACCATACTCCTTCACTGTCACACCTGCTTGACTTGGTTCAAGGCTTGAAATATATAGCAAGGCTTCATCATATCTACCAAGGTCTTCAAGTAAGATCTTTAAGTACAGTTCATGTCTCCCTGCCTTCTTAGCAACATACATTGCATGCTCATGATAGTTGGCAGCACGACAAACTCTTATTGCAGTTTCCACATCAAACTTATGTTCCCCAACACCGCCCTCACTTTTGATGAACATATTTAGCTTTTCCACATCTTTCAATTTGGTGTAACAGTTCAAGAGAAGGGTCGTATGATCTTTAGAAGCAAGCCCCTTCTCATGTAATTTCTCCAAGTAGTTCGTAAGGTTGTAGATTCTTTGTGCATCTAGAAACTTCTGTATGACGTAGGAAGGCTCAAGATGACCAATAGTGTGGATATACTGTGCCATAGCCTCATCATAGTCTTGTTTGCTATATAGATGATCCCCATACTTCCTTAACACCTCTGCAGTTGCAGCAGCATCAGCTTGTTGACTTTGAACAAGATTTATAGCTACAGTATACAGGTTTTTCTTAAAAAGCATATCTAACTTGCTTTCCATATCCTTCTCTCCGATACACAAAGCTGATTTGTCAGACATTATAAGCATTATGTTACCCCATTCACAAAGCATGTGAGTAACTTCTTTAACCACTATACTATGGGCTATCAAACGGTTCTTCAAGTCATAAACATTAAAAGTATGCTTGCCATTTCTTTGGTCTGCAATAACGCATAAAAGGTATCCCCGAAACCAACCCAGAAATTTCTTCTCTCCTTCAAAAGCCCAACATGGACCACGACCATCAACTTCATAAAAATACACGGCCTCAGGTCGACCAATTATTAGCTCCTGCTTACAAGAGAATATATTTACTGTTATCCTTCTCAGAGAAAACAAAACACAGTTGTCAAGCCAATGTAAAAATGAACAGCACAAACGTTGCATACCAAGCGGTCGCTCATCGCAACACTGTTGACAGTGGATCCAATCTGATCTAGCGTTTGCCGTCTTGGTGGCTGATCCTGTAGGTTGAACAAGCTAACTGAAGCTGGAGTTACAGCAAATAATTGAAGGGCTTGGCCATCCACTCTAAAACCTAGACCTGTTATGGATGTCTGGCTTTTGTCTGAGAGGTTATCAACCTGAAGCTTGAAACGGGAGATACGCTCACGCCCGATATCCCCTTTGATGCAGTAAATGCAACCATTATCTAAGCCAATAGCTATCATAAGTATCGGTGGTGCCTCCTCTAGTACGAGAAATGATGTAATCTGCAGTATATGGTTTCACAATTTCATTACGATAAACACAGTACAGAGCAGCTACATCAAGAGTAATTTCAGCAACTAGAATCGGAAAAGAAATAAGGTGACTACAACCATCCACATAGCACGGTACCTTTGCTTCAGGAAACTGGTTAGTAAATATCCGCAATATACCAATACAATCAGGGCTTGTTGTGCTTGAGCCCTCTGGCTGGATCTTATCGAGATCGAAAACCTTTAGGCACATAGCCGATTGCTGTGGAGATATTTGTTCATCTTCTCCAATAGTTACCAGAAAGTTGCGTTGCTGATTTTGCAAATAAACAGAAAGTTTACATCAATTTCAAACAAGGATGTAATTTCAAAGAGGACACAAACATCAGAATAATTAGAAACACAAGTTCCAACCTTTCAAATTTGGAATTTCCCCCAAAGGCTATTCCAAAACCAAAAGCTCCCCAAACCTAACTAAACCAAGATCAATTCCAAAAACCTAAAACCCAAACATTGATCTTTCCAGATTAACAATTAATCGCTAAAGATCCCGCGCAATATTCAATAGTTTGCTATTTCTTCCTTTCTCACATCTCCTCAGGAAACAAAGAAAAGAAATCAGAAGATGGAAAAGAGAGAATAATGAAAGGAATAACCTTGAGCTGCTGGAGAAAGAGGACGGACGAAGAGTGAGCTTGGAAGGCGTAATTGAAATTGAGGCCGCGATCGAGCAGGCTGACGGTGCCATCGTCGCAGCCGATCACCACCTTGCCCCTCCCGCTCGAGCAGCATCCAATCGTCCCCTTCACCTCCTCCGGCACTCTATTGGATTTCCCGGCATTTTTCTCCTCGAAGAACTCGAATTTCCTCCACTGGTACATTTTACACAGGGAGATCGGACGAATACGGTGTCTCTTGTCGGTTTATCCGAGCATTCGGATCGGATTGCTCTTTCTCCGTCGTCTCGCTCTCTGATCTCTACGGCTTTTGGAAGTGAATTTGCTATGCCAAAGAGCATTTAATATATGCTAATGAAGATATTGATCGAGATCAGGGCAAAAGCAGCGCCAAATGAGAATCTACTGAATCTGAAAGTTATGGAGTCGACATGCTTTAGTCTTCACATAACAACCTGAAACAGCGTTACCTCAGCGAGAAGTTAACTCGAAATGTTGCGTACTTAAGGCGATGATTAATGCCGGTACGTCTATTACGTAGCTTCCGCAACGAGAAAGTCGCCACGAGAAAACTATTCGTAACACTGTTCCTAGGTTGTTACGGACTGAGGTGGAATTTGAAGTAATAACTGGTTTTCCCTTAACAAAAGCTGTAATCCTTTCCCGCCATAACTTTGGAGTCAATTGTCCCATATTCGATTTACGAAAAATATTTTTTTTAAGGACTACCACTAGTAGGTGTAGGAAAACTGAATATAGCAATAAATACCAGAATGACAATAGGAAAAGTAAAAAAATGCGTCAATTTTTTTTTTCGAAATCATCTTCTTTCGTTTTAGGACAGAGCCTCACTGACCTCCTTTACAAAGTAAATGGAACGAATTGAAAAGGGTACAAATTAAGATCCTTGATCTTGATGAAAATGTACTATTATCCAGCAATTTCACGTAGTTACAATAAACATGTATACATGGGTCTCTCCATCATCTGCGCCATGCAGTGAGGCTTATTCCACTTAACTGAGAAGCATGTATCCACAGTCCACTCAACCGACAATGTCAAAATGTAGTTCATCCGTCAATGGAATTGTTCTTCAAAGTCGAAGTCCACTACAGGTCCTGATCAAAATCTTTCAACACCATGTGCCATCATCAATAATTGTTGAGGCTTCCTCCCTTCGATACCACTGGCACCACACAAGGACTTCGAGACAGGGGGGATTAGCATTTTCACCTGCGGATGTAATTCCCAGATGATAGATCAAGTTTCTGGAGTCGGGCCATCATCAGTAAGTGTGTCGAGGCTTCCTTCACTACCAGTGGCAGCACACAAGGCCTTCCAGACGGGGACTAGCATTTTCAACGGCGGACGTAATTCCTGGATAATGACCAGATCAAGTTTCAGGAGCCAAAGTAAAAAAAGACCTTCATTAACAAAAATCTGCCATTTTATTGACTTTATGAAGAATATGTTAATCATCACCTTGTTCAACTTGTCAAGCAGCTAGAACAAAGCCAAAAACCCACATAAAACTCACATGTACTCCAAAAAAATAAACAAAAACAAAACTCCAGGACATTACAATAAACGAGATTTATTTACCTTGAAAACTAACATCAGTTCTGTTTCTCCTCGGACAATGAAAGACAGGCTCCAGTAACAAGTGACAGGGGTCACACATTCTAACAGTACAGGCTTCAGAATCCTATCAATGGGTACAAAGCGCCGGATAATTTTACCACTACAAAAAAAAAAGATAAATAACAAAAGAAATCACATAAAGATATATAAGGAAAACCCAGGACTAGATTCACAAATTTAAACAGCTAGTTTATTGCTAGATTTGCTCCAAGGCCCAAAAAAGGTCGTCCACATTTCTGATGAGCTAGAACATCAATTGAAAGTTTTTCTTGAAGGATTAATATGCAGCAGAATAATCGGGTTAAAAGAACAAGTGTAAGACACAGTGGTGAATGGTTGAAACATAGAGCAAAACACAAGATTTTCTCCATCATCAATCCAATTGTAATGTGAATTTGACAATAACAGGACAAAATCACCCTTTTCCATGTTTTAGCATAGTTTTTTTGATAAGTATGTTTTAGCATATTAGGGATGAACCATGATAAAAGAGTTTTTCACTCTAGATTCTAAAATGCTATAATATTGAGCGTCCAAATCTCCGTCTTAAAGGTTTCTCCTAGGCAAATTGTAATAACTTCTTAGACAAAGATAGTAAGCATTAAGAAACTTGTAGTTATACTGGAAGGACACCCTAAAACAACAAGTGGTTTATATACTACTCCCTGAGACAACAAATATCTTTCATATGACCTGGAAGAAAAAAGAAAAAAAAAAGGACTTACCTTGCATAGTGAGTCTCAAGTTGAACTCCAAAAGCTGGCATAACTACAACAGACTCTGAGCCATCAAACATTAAACCAAATAGGTAATAAATAAGAGCAAAATTTAGAAGTGAATTACAAGTCCGAGGTAACACATAAGGAAGACTTCACAGCACAAAAAGGCCCATTTCTCGGTTCTCACCTTTTTCAACAGGCTTTTGAAGCAAGAGCTTGACAAGAACTACATTCAACCCAAATGTCCAAAAGGTAATGGCAATTGATCCATCCTGTTACATTTACTGTCACCGTGTTAGCTTCTGACAAGGTTAAATGATTCAATAGCCAATTTCAAAAAATCTTATTGATACTTCAACGCTTCTGAAGAACTCGTAAAATATTAATAGCTACCCTAGTCATCCAGCTCTTCGAAACCAAAATGATTTCCCAAAACATCCTAGTAAAAGCTGAGATTATGAAACGCAAGCAGATTGCTCAAGAAAGAATTTAAGACGAGGACAATGCGATTAAAGTTCATGAAAATACGCAACCTAAAACAGAAGCTTAAAAAAAGAACATAAAACAAAGGGTAGCATACCTTAACGAGGAAAAGATGGAAGGCATTTGCAAAAACAAGAAGAGCTGACAAGTATACAAGGAAACCCTTTGTGCGGCTCTTCCTAACAACAATGTGGTGCATGTCAGCCGCTTCAGAACCCCACTTATTGTCATGCATGTACGTGTATCTCTTATTACTTATACAGCACTCCGCCATTTTCTCCATACATTCAAAGAATCCTGATAATACTGTTTGCTAATAATACCTGCAAATGTATTTGTTGAATTATTTATCTTATAAAAAATGCCGCTTCATTAGGATGGTGACCTAATAACAAAAACCAATGAAAGGGCTTGCTGACCTACTAACTTTAAACACAAATTGAAGCAAAAAAATCTCCTGGTTACAGGAGAATAGACGAAAGCAAACGAGCATCTAAGAGGCTCAACAGATAAACAGATTATGGAATGAGACGAGAGTACCCACTTGACCCGGTTGTCGCCTTTTATCTAGTGTAGCCCCGCTTCATTTGCAGTCATGGAGTGGAATCTCATACTTACGTGCATAAATAAACCCAATCTTGCGGTCGACACCGCACCGTCTTCGATGGATGCGCAGCTGCTATGGAGCCAGGGACTAGTTATCAGAAGAGATTTATGAGTTTTGCTGCGCCAATGAACGCGCCGTTTAAACTCCCACAACCAGCAACCATACTATTGACCCACCCGTCGAAGAACGACACGCGTTCTACCAAAGGCCCAAACGACGACAAAGCCGATACTCTCCTTCCTTTCCTTACGAAGATGACAAAATGGGCCCAAATATGGGAATTTTTTTTTGTATTATGGACTTAATGTACCTTTAACAGCTTTAAATAACTTTTTTTTTTTAAAAAAATAACATAACCCCTCAACTTAACGTCTCATTCTGCCTTGCAAATTAAGTATTTATTTTAATAGATTAACTGATTAAATGTATTTTCTTTTAAAAAAATCGAAATAACAGGAGCAAAATTAATATGACCACTTTAAAGCATATAGAAGAATATGAATGTACAGTGCACTGGAAAAGTGTGAGGGTCATTTCAATTTTCTTTTAGTCATTGGATAAGGTTGCTTCAACAGCAATTAACTCCAAATTACACTGAATGGCCCACAGCTATTACTACTTTAATCACCCCCCTGACAACTTTCTTTGTAATTACAGCAAACCCAATGCTAGTGGACTGCAATGATTCCTGGAAACTTTGATTGCGCTTTGCTGCTCCCCCTAGACCAACACTTCTGTCAAGTTCTTCATCCATGGGATCGGTGGTGCAAAATGTCAAAAAAGTGAAAAACACAAACAGCCAAACTGCTTCCTTGCAACCAAAGCTATCATATCATATGGTAAGCTCTAAAAGATTTTGAAGTTCAACATCATTCATCCACACCCATTACAGTTCCCATGACATACCTATACCTCACTCTGTTAACCAAATATATCACAAGCAACTCAAGATTAATCAGTCAAAACTCAGAAACTAATTCGAAATTCTGATGTAAACTCTACTCTCCAGCTGAATTAAGCTCATTTCGTGTCATTGTACCATAAGTGTACGACTCTACTACTTTGGCATTCCAATTGGGGTGTGCTGGCTGCGTGCTGATCCAGCAACCTCAATCTGGGATTTGTATAGCTGCTAGCGAAAACATAACTTCGTAGTCAAGAAAATTAACAATGCTGGACAAAATAGGGCTCAGCCTACAAGCCATAGTCTTCTGCATGCTGATATAGACTATAGCTACTTGGCACCTCCATCTTTCCAGCCAGGTGGTCATTTCCTGCAAAAATTAGTCAGGGAGGTAATAAGAGCATTGCTATTAAGAATTTCCAGTTGGAAAATTACTAATACATACACAGCACAAATATTTGTCTATATGTGTGTTTTTGTATGCGTGTATCTCTGCATGTGCGTGTGCAGTTGCTTAACATGATACTTTTCTATTCTGAAATATGATCCCCCAAACAAGAAAGCAATTAGAGAAATGCAGAAAAGACCAATGAGTTAGCTAAGGATAATTGGATTTCAGAAATAAGTACCACAATGGTCACAGAGAGGTCCAAGAGTTAGTTGGTTAAGATTATGACAGAAGACATGGTATCCTGTGAGTTTAACAGAACGTATGACCCATTTCTCATGTGAAAACCCCTTCATAACTGGCATTGTCATGTTGAATTAAAAAAAAACATAGTGGAGACTGATCAAAAATTAGTAAATGAAACAATGACTCCAAAAAATTGTGTTAATCCATCATCCGAAAGAAAACTCCCGAATCTTTTGGTTGACATTTTCTTGGTTGCTAAGCGTGCAATATCCACTAAACTACTTACTGAGAATAGCATATGAGACCATTTAAAGAGTCCCTCTACTAAGAAAATGAGTCAGCTTCCAGGTAAGATAGTCAGATGATAGAAAGAAATTGAAAGCTCAAGAACATTCATACTTGGATTTGACAGCAAACCATCGTAGAAGGACATTTGGCCTAAACCTCTAGTAGGTTTTAAGCTGCCATCTGTAGGAAATATAGTCTCTCCTTTACTACTCTGTGGATCTAAGAAATGCAGATCAGAGCTTATCTCAGGATTCTGGAAGCACAAATCTTCAGCCCTGGGATCTGAGTTCTGTTGGGAATGAAATTCCTCTGGTTTTGTCTTCTTATCCTTAGGTGAATCAACCTCTGTCTCTACTTCTGATTCAGCAGCATTTGGTGCTGAATTTTGTTGTTTCCGCTTTGATCGAGCACGTCTGTTTTGGAACCAATTATAGACATTTGTTTCTGAAATTTGGCCATGCTGACTCAGTTCAGAGGTTATCTCTTTGATTTTCTGCTTGCTTGGAGTTCCAGTCCCTTGATCAAATATACGCTCCAGAATTTGAAGCTGCACTGGTGTTGGAGTCCACCGCTGTCTGGAAGTAATTTTATGGCCAGCAGATGTCATTAAAGGGTCACAGTATATATTGCCCAGCCTTACTCCTGAGAAAGCAAGGATGGAAGTTTTTGTTTAAGAAAACATGAATCTTGAAGTATATTGCTAACCAATAATTGAACAAACATAAAGGAGAGCACTAAGTAGGTTCTAAATTGGATGACAGTATATCTATAAGTGTATAAAAGCAGTGTCTATAAGGGAGTTTATTCAATAACGCGGACATAAGTTGCCTTTTCAGATCAGAATAGTTTTAGAAAGAGCTGAAGAAAGACTTGACAATCAATTGCAATTAAACCAATACGATTCTGATAGCAACACAATCTGTCACATCAAGCACAAAGATAAAACATCAACCATAAGATCCAATCTTGCATCCGAACCCCACAGGAACCATGGATTGGGGAGACAGACTGTCGTGGATGTCCCACTCTACTCATTTCACATGGCTAATGGCTAATGGCTTCTTTTAGAATCATGTATACTCTCATACAGGAAAGAAGGCGGGCAACGGAATTGACAGGTGATAAAATTATTTAACAAATATGCATCCATGACTAGAGCCATATTAACCATCGGATTACAGGTCGACAGCTTATATATTTAATAGCTCTTCAAGATAAAGCAGTAAACTCGGGCAGCATATACCTACAGTCTGATGGTCAGGCACATTGAGATAACAGAAGCATGGTAATTCTCCCCCTTTATTACAAGATCAGGCAAATTAATCTATCGGGGACTACATTAACTAATCAGAATTGAGAAAAAAAAAAAGGTGTGTAAATCGGTAGGACTCCAGATAACCCTATAAACCCACTCCAGTCTCACCAAAAGCAATTATCTGAACTGATTATTGAGACACGAAGAACCAGGTTAACAGATTTTGCCCCGGAATGCCCATAGAAGATTCTATTATACATCCAAAACCATAGATCAATGGTCAGAGAAAAGATGTATGAGATGAGACCTCATGAAAACAAAGAAGCACAAATGAGACTTCAGAATTGTTACGGCCAACAAGAAAACCACAAGGTATCCGCCGAGGACAATCTTTCCCAAGGTATTGGAAAGGAAACCGAAATGTTTTGGGGGCCGAAAAATTTTAAGCCGCATATTGGACAATTGTACACATTAGAGATCCCGAGAAGATCAAACCACAAAGAAAATGGCAAAAGTATCAACGGAACTATCTCAAACCAACCCAATATATGTCTCGGAACAAAACTAAAAAGCAGCCGTTAATTCTCCATAAAAGCATTACCACCCTTATGAGATCGATATCAACAAAATCATAAAGGGCAAACTTTTGATTCAGAAGCCTAAGTCTTGAACCAAAAACCATCTCTACGCCACAGAGGCAAGAGGTTAATTAAGAGTAAGATCACGAGTTTAACTCCGTATAAATGTGATACCTGTGTTTATCTAGGACAAAAGGAAAGGCACAAACAAATGTACTATCAAACTACGAAGAAAACAAGCCAACATATCCAATACAAATACATAGGTAGGAAGAGACCTGCAAGATCTTGTTGGGCAGTAAGGTTTTTGTGCATCTCAACGAGTTGCTCGCAAATGGTGGCGTAAACAGCAATCTGCTTGCGGAGAGTTTCCAACTGCTCATCGGTCATGACCTTCACATACAACATCCCCCCATTCCCGTTCCCATTAACGTCGATATTACCCACACCCCCATTCTGTACCTGTTCCTCCCTCTCTGGCTGTTGTTGCTGCTGCAGATGATGATGCTGAAGATGATCATGATGACCTTGCTTCTCCCACTCCATCATGTTAAACTCAGTCATCAAACCCTTTCCGTCTTTCCCTCACAGAAAAAATAAGGAAGTCAGTGGTGGTCTCGTATGGAAGGATAACGAGAAAGTAAAGAAAGCGACAAAACGGGGGTAGAGACCAAAAGAGAAAGGCGTGGAAGGAAGCACGGAAATGCTGGGCGTCCCGCCAGCGTCCCGCTGGGGGACGTGGCAGTGGGGCCCAGCGTGGGGCCCAGCTGTTGGGAGGCGCAGTGCCTGTGGTGTGTATTTTAGCGTCACTACGTATTTCGTGCGCATCTACGATTTTATTCGGCATTTGTATTGGCCATTTTTAACATGTTCCTACCGACAGAAAATTTAGAAGTGCGGGGTTTCTCTGAATAGAACATTTTCCGCAGGATGTTCTAAAGATTTCATTCACTTTATTCGAAAAAAGCAGGAAAAAAAAAGTTATATTCTTTTTTGCTTTGGTTGACTTTTCATGACGGATGAAAGTATATTAAAAAAATAAATACAATGGACCAATCAAATTTTCATTAAAAAAAAATTATTTTTCTCTGAGGAACAAAATATTTGAGATAGAAGAAATACATTTTGACTTGAAAGTAATTAATAGTGTTCAATGGCCCTTTTTCCATAATCCAACATCTTTGTTTATGGAAATAATAGATTGCAAATCAAATTTCTATTTTTGCTTTTTACTATAATAATATAATTGACTTTTTTATTTCTTTTTTATTCTAATTTTATTAAATTTTTTATCTAAATTACATAATAAAATTAAAACAAAATAAATACAACAGTTGAATCTAAATTTCACATAGTTCAAAATTTTATATATATAAATATATGTTGCATTAAATGATATAATATTAATATCTTTTATTTTTAAAAAATACTGAAAATTTTGCTAGAAATTTCACTGAAATTCCACGATGCATTGAGCGCTCGATGACTGCTCGAGCTCTGAAGGTAGTTTGAGACCCCAGTAGAATTTCAAGGGGATGTAAGAGCATTCCTAGTAGCTTATTTAAATTTGACTCTCTATTTTAACCAAAAAGTACACTTCTCTATTTTAACTATCAACTTTTTAAAAACACCCACAGCAGCTTCTCTATTTTAACCATCTACTTTTACTATTCTATTTAAATATTATTATTCAAAGATTTCTTTATTATTTCTCTAACATTTATATTTTTTAATATTTGTTTTATTGTAACAGTTATATTTTAGAATATTTGTCTTATCCTAAAAATGGTGGATTTTTTAATTTTTGTCTTTTCCTAACGCTCAGCATTTTTTAAGTTTATCTTATCTCAACGATTAGATTTTTAAAAATTTTTCTTATTCTAACGGTCATATTTATAAATAGTCGTCTTATTTTAACGATCATATTTTTAAAAATATATTAAGTTAGTCTTTATTTAGTTTAAAATGTATTAAGTTAAAAATATATTAAGTTAGTCTTTATTTAGTTTAAAATGTATTAAGTTAGTCTTTATTTAGTCTAAAATGTATTAAAAAAAGAGAAAGAAAAAGAAAAAAATAAGAAAAATATTAATATTTTATTATAGAGAAGTGAACAGTAGCTATCTAAATATAGAGAACCACTGTTCACAAGTTAAAATTTTTAGCTAAAAACCGTTAAAATAGATAAGCTGTTAAAGTATATTTTTTGACTTTTTTATTAAATTGGTTCTCTATTCTAACCAAAATATTAGAATAGAGAACCTACTAGAAATTGTATACGCATCTCTCGTTATTTTCGAATTTTAAGATGCTCGTTCGAATCGTCAACGTGAGCGAATGTCAGTGACAGACCCTGGGGCTGGAGTGTCTCTGACACGATCGATACGGGGCGTTGAATTTGGTTGGATGCTTTGCTTGGTTTTAGAGCACCGAGCTCTCAAGACAAACAAACTGCTTCCACTTTGTGTCTGAGACACGCTGCTTTCTGTCGGAAAACAATAGCTCTTATCCCAAACTTTCTGCCAAATCATTCGCTGTTGTACAATTACTACCACCTGTGTGGAATACTCATTCGCTGCTGTACAAACAACTACCCACCTGTGCAGTAGTGATTGGAACTCTCTGTATGCTGTCATCTCTGTATTGATCGTACATTGAAGGGTGGGAACCAAATCCTATTCGTTAGAACTAGAGAAAGACTATATACTATAATTTTATATATAGGGTATGTTTTAGCGTGAAAATTTTGAGTATTAGGGTTTAAAAAATATTATAAAATAAAGATATGTATGGGATTTGGTGAAAAAGTAAAGAGATAATATTTTTAATAAATTTTATAATAATAAAAAATTATGTGGTGAATTTTTTATAATTAAACCTAAATTTTTGGACCCAAATATTTGAACCCCAAACATACCATATAGTGTATAGTTTATTTCTACCTGCTTTCAATTATAATTTTAGGATTTCTAAATTAAGGTAGTCCTACACACATCAAATCGGTGCCTAACTAGAAGACCTTTCTTTTGTTTTCTTTTGTTTGAGGTCTTATGTAATGATTAGAATATTTTGGAATCTACCAGTTGCGAACCTTAGATATTATATAAAAATATAAATTAAAATAATAATTTTTTTATGTTTTTTATAAGTATAAACTTTTATAATATTGTGTTAAATATTTAAGTAATATTTGAGTTTTTTATTGGTATATATGTAAAAATTATTTGATTATATTGATGAGTGTAAAAAAGATAATACTGAGTTATATTGATATACATGTAAGAGTAATGATAAGAGTATAAATTTAGAAAGTTAGATTTAAATTCTAAAAATTTTAGCCAAACGAACATAACTTAATTTCAATTAAAATATTACACGTGTTGAGTCTCTCAATTAAAATAGAGTTCGGTCCATACATGATGAAAAATGTTATAAAATATAGTTCAAATAATAAAAATATTTCACTTCCGAAGAAAATATCTCATAAGGCATAAATCCACCCACAGTAACTAATACTCTTGACTATCTTCTTTAAACTAAATTTGAAGCGATGTGAGGAATTATGCGATTCTATAGAAGAGATGCATTTTTTTTCCTAATGCAATAAGGAATCCATTTGATCAAGACCAAAAAAAAAAGGACCTGTAATTTGTCGTTATCTTGCACGCATGTGACCCTTCCAATTACATGTGTAAACGTGTACCCCATAAACTGATACAAAATTTTAGTATCAAAGACCGCATTAAGTGTATTTGGAACATAATCCATGACCCCTTAGAACGAACTTTGTGACTAATGAATAGGGTCTTTGACTTATAATCACCTCTAATCCTTTCTTTTTTTCCCTAATCTAATATTATTAGATTAGATTAGTACAAGAAAAAAACAGTTGGAAGCTAATCTCAGCTCTACGCTTTGTCAAGTGTGATTGCTTAGAATCTAATTAGGCTCAGTTACATGATTCGGTTTTCACTTAATCAATTTCTTGATGTGACAATTAGTAGGAAGGCCCGACATGGCATGTGCTCCTCCACCTTCACCTGCGGCTGCGGCTGCAGGCGGGGTCAGAAATTGAGGGCAAACTGTTACCCTGTCACGTTTTATCCAAACGCTAAACATCCCATCCATAATTTTCAATTTTGGCTCATTCTCTACTAGACATTATGCAAAGGTAGAACTAGAACGGTTCGACGCTTAATTTTCGTTTTGTTCTAAATTAAAATGTTGGCAAAATTTTAAGCTATATTATGTTCGTTTGCACCAAATATTTAGGATTTGTATGTTACTTTTATATTTACAATTCAAACATCACAAAAAATACGTATTTTAATACAATACTTTATTATATAATTTTTTTTATAAATATCAATCCATTTTAACAACTCCTTCACCCATACCAATATAACTTTAACGTCACTTAAATATTCACAATTTTATTAGAATTCTACAATTTTCTTCTAAACGAACATCCGAATTTAAAAGAAGTCAGTTAAGTTGAGTTGTAATTTTGTTATAAATCAAATCTTAAGCTGAAAATAATGATAAGAGTTTGTTGTTATGTCTATCTAACGGAGTTACAAGGTCTATCTACTGACTCGCTTGTTCAAGCATTAATATAATTTTTTCGAATTTTAATGAGATTATTAGATAAAATATATTTTGTAATATTTTCGTAATATATTTTGCAGCCCCGAAGACGGTTTGTGTTTTGTCTAGGGACTCGGTTTTTTTTGTGGCGTAAAGCGTCAGTGGAAGGACGTTTTGTCAACAGTATAGGCCGGGTCCCGGTCAAGTCGAATAACGAAAATCTATGCTCTCTGAAGAAGAAAACCAAAAAAAGCCCAATGACCACTCCTCAGTCGTGAGGGTCGTAATAGCGGTGGGACCCATCTACCCGATTTTAACGGTCGTTTGTGCTGGTAGATAGTTGTTACCCAATTGATCACAAACCCTTAGATTTGATAGCTTCAATCTTGATACAGACTAGGGAATTTCTTAAAGCAGACCTCTCTCTCTCTCTCTCTCTCTTGTAGTCAAACTTGAACCAGAAGCACGAGGCAAGTTGGTGTACCTAACGAGACTACAGTTTTTTTCCGTCCATATCTGGAGAAAAAAACAGTAGAGAGAGAGAGAGAGAGTCGGTTGAACATTATCTGCTGCTTCTAATGCCCATTCCAAGATTCCTAAGTGGTCGACCTTCGTTGTTTTAATAATTATCTCGTGGTTTCCACAAGATCTCTACAATCAGTGGGAGATCTTCAAAAGGTCTTTGGTTTGAATATTCTCCCTCTCACGCTTTCGGTCCTTGCTTTTGCTAACAGTCTCTGTAAATAGCTGGTTTACACTTCTGTTCTTAGTGAAGGCCAAAATCCAACAGGGCGGGCACTTTGGCTCACTTTTAGTGGCTGCAGGTACGCAATAAGAACAGTTTATCTACACCAAACAAAACATATAAGAAAACCTTTATGGGAGCAGCCGAGCAGGCCTTGTATGTGCCTTCTGGCCCTGTCCGCACCCCACTAAGATCTCCAATAGATCCAAGTCTTAGGCCCAAAGCAACTTCATTTTCTCACACTGTATTCAGTGACCCACGAGAAAACAGAATATTCACTTTCTCAGACAATACAGGAAGAATCACATCCAACGAATTGGCAAATTCCCAAATAAATAACGAATCAAAAATTTCCCCTTTTTCTCTTTTGGTGAAAAACAACCTAGGAATACATGCACAAGTCGTGGACATGATGTGTGGCATTGACTCAAACCAGTTCCTACACCGGAAACGCAGGCAAAGAACATATACACATGCACATCATGCACTCTTCCATTTGAGACCAAACTATATCAAGCAAATGTGATAACCTTTTAGACATCCATATAAGTATGCATATACTCCAATTCAAATATATACTGCCAATCCGCTGAAAACATCCTTCTCCAACTCAGACATGACTACTGACCTTATAATAGTCATTCCAAAGAAGGTTACAAACTGGAATCCTCAGTCATAGTTGCATGTCCTTCACAATTTCATCAACCAATTCTCCAATTATCAGACACTCCATCTCTCTTCCCAAAACATTAACCTCATTTTCTGTAAATATAGACCAATGGGTTGATTCCAGATCCCGGGCCACCATACTGTCAAGCGAGGAATGGGATTTTCCTGTTGGAGGGTGCAAATGCACATGGATAATCTCCCAAACACAATCCAATAACTTCCTTCCACGTAAAGTTGGAAGCATAGAGGAATGTATAATTTTTCTTTTGAATGTAGACATGGTCGAAAGTGGTCCAATAATACTTGAAAGTGTTTCATTTAACAAATCAAGTAGTAACTTGTGATCTACCTTCTCATTGTGATCCTTTACCATGCTTTCATCCTCCTTGGCAAATTTTCTGTATGATTCTTCCACGTCTTCAAAGACAGAGTTGCTGATAGGTTTCGAGAATGCATCCCATCTATCAGATGATCCATCATACAAGCCAGAACAAACAAGCAGATCTCTTATGTAAGCTTCTGTTGGGTCCTCCAGCTCAACCGTTTCAGATTCATCGGGCTCCTCTTGAATCGTTGTGTTCTCAGGCCCCTGAGATTTAAGTTGATTCAGTTGCTTCCGCAGCTCTGTAAAACAAAAATTAGAAAAAAAACATGAGATAATCATTTCACATTGTTGCTTGTATTCCACAAGAAAACATCTCAGTCTCTTCTAGGTTTTCTGAGGTTACAAACAAAAATTGTTAAAACTAGTCAAACCATTTTCTGTATAAAATTTACTTTGTAGAATGGAATGGAATGCTTGATTGGATCAATCCAGGGACTAGTGCCCATCCATACGCTACACACACTATGTACAGGAAAATATAGTTGGACACCAGGTAACTATTCTGATCTTACATTACTTTCTCTCTACTGCTCTTTTGAGGATCAGAAGCAAAAGTGCAGAGCCAAGTTGGCATGTCACAAACAGAGTAAGTCAGTAAATCTTTCAAACTCATCACAAATTTACACAAGATTCTAACAACAATCTTGATATTATATTCCTCACGGTCCAAACCTATTTTGTTGCGAGTTAGAGCAAAGACCTTCCAGTCTTCCTGATATCTAAATCAAAGCTGAAGATTTCTCCCTCCAATGTTTTAAAACAGTCGGCTTGAAATTCTTGGTCAGAACTATAAATTTTGAATGCCTTGTCTTCTGTCTCAGTTACTAGAACAATCTCATGTTCCAGAGAAAACAAAATACTTTCTAAGGGCACAAATCTGAAAGTATGGTCAACGGCTGAGTTTTCTGACAGTTGCTGGGCAGGAATTTTGTACTCACATTTCACCACATTCAGAAAATATGCAGATTTTATGTGTCAAAGCTAGAGATCATATGTTTCCATACCATTCAAACTGGAGCTGATCTCTCTAAAAACTTGTGGCACTATACTATCTTCTGCTGGAGTTATATCTGGTGTTGACACTGGACTGATATGATTAGCTGGTCTCCAGAAATCTTCTTGAGCACTGCTACACACAGATGCAGGGCTAGGAGGCACCTCAGTGGAGTTTTCCTAAGACCACACAATGAGAGATATATTAATTGGAGGACAACAAGAGATTATCTTTATATACATGGAGAAAGAATTAAGAAACATTGCATACTCTTACATGCCTCTCGCCATAGTTCAAAAGAATTGTTGGTCCACTCATGATATCTCTCATATGATTGTTTTCACTACCATGTGGTTCCACCATTGATTGCGTCTTTTTGCTAAACAGTCTCCTTCTAAAAGCAAAACTGTATCTTAAACTGGTAACTTTTTCTTTAAAATTAAACTTTTCTTTCTTCTGTTTTTTGATATCCACTGTGGCATTATCAATGGCTTCATGCTTTCTCCGGATGTGTACACCAGTTAAAATGTGACGATCTTCCAGAAGAAGCTTCCCAAATGATGTTCCTGATACCGGCGCTGATAAGGACCTAATGAGATTTCTAGGGGACAACTCCCTCTGGAGCACCCCATCATCTGACCCATGCCTGAAAGATCTGGTTTGCATCTCTTGTTCATCTTTCACAATTTCCCGGCAGCTCACCTCACTTCCAGCCTTCCATGTATCTCTAACTTGCTTTAGTTTGACCTTTTCCTTATCTAACGCAGACGACGAACAACCCACTCTAGGAACATCAAGCTGCGTTTCTTGCTTGAGAACGTTCCTTAGTCTCTCTGACAATAATTTCCTAGTATCTCTGCTGATGAAATCTGGGGAACCCGGTCCATTGAACTGAACTTCGCTTCTATATGATCTTGTTGATTCTGATCGGAGCAAATTCCTTCCGAGGTCCCTTGTGACGTTTTCCCGGTCATGTTTTGCTATATGCCTAGCAATTTGTTTTGGATTGGATGGCTTTTCGCTGAAAGGAGTCTCAATTCCGCTGCCTCGGCCCACAGAGCTCCTCTTAAGAGTTTGCCCTTGCAGTTCACATTTCAAGCGCTCCTTGACCTCCGCAAGAAAATCTTCTATACTACCTCTTTCCCCTAAAGTGCCTGAGGAACTTGTCCAAGACTCTTCGTGGGTAGAAATCTTATCCGGACCAGGCTTCAAGATCACTATCTTTGTAGCAGCAGAAGATTTTTCCAGTTTCTGACTAGAACTCGTCAGGGAGGACTGCTCAAAGTCTCTACTTGTAGTCCTGCTTCTCAAAGGAAGTAGTTCCTGTTCCTTGGATGGGAATAATTCCAAATTGTCTTCATCTTGCTGTAGACTAACTCTTTCACGTGACCTTGCCTTTAAGGTATGACTTTTAAGGTCCACGGGCTTCTCACTTGCTGGTCTCCAAGAAGTTGCATAAAGTTCCATCTTTTCCTTGTTGAGATCCTCTTGAGCAAGCAACTGTCCAGGGATACTGTCAAGTTCCATAGCCCTAGAACATTCCTTAAACCTGGCTGCTTGCCATGCTTCAAAATCTTTCTTGAACTTCTGTAGTTCCTCCTCTTGAGGATGTTCTCGACGCCTAGGTTTCCCTAACTTTTGCTCGCTGCAGCAGCCATCAACACTTCTGTCTTTATTACGGTAAGATGAGTTAAGTTCCATCAGCATGGAAGAATTTGAGTCACAATAGACCTGACCAACTGAGCTCTTTCCACTCCTTTCCTTCTTTGACAATTGTGCCCTGAAATTTTCATTCTTACTGTCAATTGGTGGAGCTACATAATTTGTATCTAACGGCAACATGTCCACTCCCATCAGCCGGGCCACAATGCTTGGACCATTTTGTCTGATGTTTGATTTTTTGGATACTTCCTCATTTATCAATTTCTTCATTGAAGCTTCAATTGGATAACAATTCCTTTCAGACCAGTCTTCTTGAACTTGATGAGAGCACTGATAATTTACAGCAAACATCCATTTACCAACAGGTTACTACAAGATACATGTGAAGCACTCATTGTACAACAGAAAACTTAAATAGAAGTAGTATTTGACAACACGGGTAGAATAAAGCCAAATGTAAGAAAGGGAACAAAACACACATATCTTATGAACACATCCTTCAAATACGTGACAAAATTTCATCCTATTTTCCCTGAAATGAGATTGATTAAATAGCAAAACATTTTGAAAAGGCTAACACAAGTACCCAAAGCGAAAACCAGAACTCTTTCACTATGATGCTCAAGAAAGATTGAAGCCTATAACCCAGATATCCCATACTAGTCACTCCCAAGTACACACGACTCCTCGAGAACGATTACTACACACTTCAGGAGCGATGGACTAACTAACCCCAGGAGTGCAGCCTCCAGACAGTACAACCATTGTGTCAAATTGAATCTACAACAAGTTATGCAATGAAACTTACCAGTACATCTCCTACAGCACAATAACTTTGAGAAGTTTCTAATTGCAGCTC
The DNA here is from genome assembly GCA_963930655.1 of Myrica gale. NCBI lineage: Eukaryota > Viridiplantae > Streptophyta > Magnoliopsida > Fagales > Myricaceae > Myrica > Myrica gale. Next base: position 24,749,179 of record OZ005614.1, on the reverse strand, counting down.
CAGGCTATTTTGAGGAGCTTCAAAGCCTGCAGAATAATCAAGATTTACAGATTACGGCTAAGAACAGTAAGAAACAACATAAGCTATAGTCTAATTCAATCTCTGAAAGGACAAGTATTTGTGTTGGTGTGAAATCTCCAGAACCTCCAGTGAAACGCCTCATGGCTCATGACAAAAGAACACTAGATTTTGTTGATATGAATCAGGTGAGTTTCAACTCTTGGTAATGCAAGCATGGCCGAAACCAAATACCCTGAACTTAACTTACAGCTTAAACAACCAACTTAGCTGATTAAGCCGGCACATAATTCAACCATTAGAAAGAAGAATCACCAAGCTGTTATTATGTTCCACTATAGGTTTTCTCACTTTTAGACTTATCTATTATAATGTGTTCTGCCGATGCATTGAAGGGGCAAAGATACTTACCACCAACATGTCTCTTCCGGTTACGAACTTTCCTGGCCATATTCCCCTGATTCAAGTCAAATAAGTGCAAGAAGCCTCCCATGCAGCCACTGGGCTACCAAAACGCTGTCATCCCTTTCAGCTTAGTTACGGTTTCTGAATTACCCCATTAAACCTCAAAGCAACTTATTTATTTCTATTCTTCACCTTATACCCTGCAAACAGCACAAAATTCTCAGATATCTTTCAGATTGCATCTGCGTATTGGATTTCATTATGAAGTTTAAATTGCTCAAACTGTGAGAGAAATATAAATACATCCGCATATGCGGGCGAGTATGCACGTGTGCGTGGTTTCAGTGATTTTGTAGAGGGATTGAGCCAAATTTCTTTGGAAAAAAAACCAAAACACCAGAGCTAAATTTAACAGACTTTGAAAACTAAACGCAAGAAATCTATGAGCTGAATTCATAGAGTACTCATAGGAAGAACAAAGTCAGAGTAGGCCATGTACAGTTTTGAATCTTGAGAATATAAATCTTCCGGTCAACTAGACAACTACGAGTGATTGACTTCGTCTGAGAGTACTTGAGTTTGTTCATATTTTTCGAGTAAACCAAAACAACATACAGAGCTACAAGATTTCCGCATTTTCAACGAATCATGTTGCGCGGATTCCTACGCTTTCTCAGCGACCAAACGTGCCAATGCTGAAAAACGGAATTCATAAACATACCGTTGGGAAAACAAAGAGAAGCCCACAGAAGGCATCCCATCATCCGCAACAGAATTTGTCGGTTTCAAGATTCAGATACGAAGCAAGTTGTGATAAGCCTCGGCGAAACGGATTCGAGCGTAAGAAACAAGGAAGTTCATAGAAATCAGTGAAGCTGGTCTTTGGTCTTGGTCAATGAGAATTGAAAGCAAGAATTTGTACAATGTCGGATCCTCCAAACGGAATGAAGAAAGAAAAAAACTATTAGTAGCTATTACAGTTAAAAAAAAATAACGAGACCCAAAAAACAAAAGTAAAGCTTTTTTGAACCGACCGGGATGAAAAATAATTAAAAGAAGATTGGAAGAACATGTGGGTAGGTCCATGTCCATCAAGTTCCAAGATTCGCAATTGAAAGTAGTGCTTCAGCACTTTAAAAGGGAATCAGAAAGCAGACAGCATTTAAGGTATTGGAGCAAACATATTACGGCCACATTTTTTTCTATTAATTTCGAGTATCTCCGTGGGAACAAAAACAACAAATTCTTAGTCGGCTTATTAGATTTGATGTTTTTTAAGTTCGAAAGGTCATGATTGGGTACTATGGGATAAACAAAGAAAAATGTCGCTGTAAGAGAATGGTTTAACGTTGTTTAATGCAGGATTTGATTGATTTGTTGAAGCACGTACGTACACGAACGAACAGCTCAGAGACAGTTTGATACTTTGATTTTGCTCCCGACGCCTCCATTTGGCGCCAGGGTAAGCGGTGTTTTTACGCGACTATTTTGTTCTGATTTCCACAGTATCCCTACCTCGTGCACATCACGCTCCCCCGCCGTCTCGCTTTCTCAAACATCCGCATTGAGGGGGCTCAGCGCTTGAAATGCACACCCTGAAAGGCGCGCTCGAGGATCTTAAACGGGTGTTAATCAACGAAAAGTGTGCCAGTAGTAATCACAGAGCCGCTTCTTTGTCTTTTCTTCGGCGCTTTGCTGTTTCTGCCTTTTCGCAACTGCCTCGCCGTATTTGGTCGTCTACGAAACCCCATGTATTATTGTCTTTTGCTTTAAGTTTTTTTATTTTTATTTTTATTTTTTTTCTTTTAGCTTATACGTTTGCCGTTTGGGCGATGATCCAGACATCCAAGGACATATCTATAAGATCTGAAGCCCATTCACACTGTATGCAGATAAAAGGTTATCACCAAAGTCTTGTGTTTATGTATGGCTTATGATCCTTGATATAGAGGATACGGTATAATGCAATCTTAGGGTGCGTTTCCATCCAAAATATTACCAATATTTTCTCTCTTAATAAAATACTACAATATAATCTCTCTCTCTCTCTCCCATAAAAAAATATAAAAAATTACAACAAATATAAAAAATTACATCTCTCTTCATTTTTTCACTAAACTCAATACCAACACAAAACCCAATAACAAAAATATTTCAACACAAACACAACTTTAGTTCAACGAGGTTGGTTGGTGAGAATTACCAGAGCATAATGAGATTATGATGATTCGAATCTTTTTAGGAACAATCCCTGAGTCCTAAACACAGTTCCCACACCACTAAGTCACCACCCTTAATGGTAGTGGATAAAGAATTCATTGTCTAATTGTTCACAATTAAGAGATTCTATAGAAGAGGTATGGTGTTATGTTTGTAGCTACATGCTACATGGTGGTCCGGTCTTACTAAACAAATATATACATAATTTAAAGTCCTGTTTGTACTCAAAGTGGAAGACATGATGGCAAGCATGCTTAGGAGAAGCAAAAGAAGGGTATTCTATGATTTTAAGATATACACAATTCATTATATTTCCTTGGATAATGTACATATGTACCCTAATTGTATGTGATATTTTATTATAAATGCGTGGCTCCCTATAAAAAGCCAAAAGGTAGGATCCCTATCTGATAGTACAACTCATTAAGATGATGTTCTTTGGTAGGGATTAGGTTGTAAAGTGACCCCCTCTACTAATGAGGCCGAGAGAGTTTGTCATGTGCTTCAAAGTCCTCTGCAAAGGCGAGCTGACTGAGTGAATTATTAGCTTTTAAGCTTCTTTTCTTTGTTTAATTGGGACCCCAATGTCTAGGCAATATTTTAGCTACACCACGTGGCGCCATCACAACTACACAACTCTTTGTTTGGTAAAGTTGCTGCTTTCCTCAATTATTTTGGGGGCGGCCCCACTTCAGTCGGGGTGGCCTGTGGGCCTCTGTGGGCGGCAGTGTTTGGACCCATTAACGTTGTGTAGGCCCTGACTGACCTTTGTAATGATGGCTACTATTGGGCCTAGAGCGCTTGGGATTTTAGTGGGCCTCATATCAGCCCATGAAAAATGAGGGCCTGAAGGTTGGACTTGTATGGGTTACAACTGTAGAAGCCCAGCAGGTAGATTGGTCAAAGGGGACAGAGACAAAAGGACTGAACTTAAAAATCCTTCTAAATATATCCATTTTTGTTTCTAAAAGGTCAATTAATTTTATATTTGGAGGCTCAATTTCAAAAATAGTAAATAAGCGTATCAATATAAATAAAATATGTCATGAATTAGTATAGTTGAATTTCTTCATCGATCATATTTTATTTAATAATACATTTATTTCAAATATAATAATATTTTCCAATTTAAAATATAAAAATATCAATACCAGGTGTCCATTTTAGTAAGACGTGTACTAACAAGAGGTATATTTATGTAATTAAACTTTAATGTTGATTTGATATGGTATTGACACGTAATAAACCTTTTTAGCACAAATTAAAGCAGAATAACCCATCAAATCCATGCTAAAGATGGGCATATCCTTGGATGATTCTGCAAAATTAAGAAATAAAAGAAGAGGAAGACTTATTTTGTGGAATTAGGATAAATGTTATATAAAATCCCAAAAAAGGAGCGAAAAGATTGATATGCAATCAACCAAGCCCCTTTCGGTTACGCCACGTATCTCACAGACATCCAACGACCAGGCGTAGGTCCCAAAGCGACATCGATTTTGCCACGTGTTGGAGTTCGAGTTGTCCTAAAAAGGTGACGTTGTTTGATTTGTCCAAATATATAAGCTTTTGCTAATTGTCACTCACTCTCAAGCTTTAGGCTTTAGCCGTTAGCTTTTGCCTTTATGGCGTAATGAAGGAGCGGATATGGGGTGGGACGGTCAAACAATGTTCCAAATCCGCATTATTTTGTCTCACCTAATCCACCTCCACGTGTATGTACTCCTCTGATCCTGACCTTCCGTTTTTTGTCCGTATAAAAACCGCTCGATTTGTCTTTCTCAACGTATTATAAAGAAAGCAAACTGTAATAAACTGCTCTAACTCTCGCTCCCCCCCCCACCCTCTCTCGCTCTTCGGTTTTCTCAAAACTCGAGTTTGGCTTCGAACGGTTCGTTCGATTCATTGTATTCGTTCTTGGGCTCTTTGCGTTCCATCAGGAGTGTTTGCGACAACCATCATCCAATGTTTGTCAAAAAGCTTGTGGAGAAGGCTGTGAAGAAGGTTAGTGATTGATCTTCTCTGCGACTCCTTGCTTGATCTCTGTCTCTTTTTCTAATTTATATCATCTGGGTTCATTGTGAAAGGACATCCACATGGTTATGGATTTCGTATTTTCTTTTCTGAGCACTGTTTTTCACTCTTTCCTTTCTTCCACACTCTTCGTGTTCCCTGTTTTCTATGTTTGTTTTGGGTTGATCAATATTCGTTCTTTACTTCTGGAGATTGTCGAAATCACAAAGAAAACTGAAAAAAGAGAAAAAAGGGCATTGGATTCAATACGTCATTGAACTAACAGTTGTCAGGCTGATTCTGCAAACCAGGCTTTCTTTTATACATATCTATCATCTCTGCCTCACCGATCTCGCTTCCTAGCTTTAAGCTTTTTGTTAATAATCCAAATAGTTAGCAAAAGATTAAATCTGGAGTTCATGGTACCTTTTTCGTCCCTATGTTTTCTCTAATAGATCATTCAGCCGTGATACGATAACATTTTATATTAATTGAGTCACTGGTGTGCAGTATATGCTCATGTAGGTGACAGAGTTCAGTTTCCAAATTTCTTCCTTCTTTTTGTTTAACGGAACAGCTGAACTGTAGATGATAGTTAAAGGATATCAATTTGGTAGGTGTATAATTAATTAATTGCAGTTAATAAGATTCAGGATTCAATCTTTCCAATATTTTATCGAGTTTGTTGACAGGGATTAGTAGAGTAATGCGTTTCTGCTTGCATTAATATGACCAATGAGAAGTAACGAATGGCAGTCCAGAACATGTACAGCTTAATCTGTTTATTTGTATGAAAGGTCAAAACATACAGATTTAACTTTGCAAATTTCTTTTGCCTCATCCATCTGTCCTCTCATTTATTTATTTTTTAATTTTTTGAACAAGGCAAAAGAAAACCAAACCAAATATATTATGTGGGCAATATTATGAACCAATAAACCTCTTAAGCTTTTATAATGATGTTTTAAGACCATCACGCCAGCCCACGTAGCTGTCAGAATTATCTATATGAATATTTGTTATACACAGAGAGGGAAAAAAAGAAGGAAGTAGAAATTGCTTCTTTTTGTCAAGAGACAGTAGCAAAAAGTCAAACCAATAGGTTAGAAGTTTTGGGATGAAAGAGAAATAGGGCAAAATAAATGTTATGACTATAGATAAGCTGTCGTGTATTATGCAAATTTGCCTTCTTAAATTGAAAGGGTATCTCTGAATGGCAAAACATAAAGGCCACATTAAATACCCTCGTCGGGTATGCTACTTTTTACGAGAAATAGGAGGACGGGTTTTGGCTTGTTCTTATAAAGATAGAGAGAGATTTGGACTTGAACAATGTAAACTTCATGAGTTGCCAGTTGATGATTGGGGCTGGGGAAAGAATATTAAAATCCAAGAAGTATTTGATGGATTAGCAGTCAACCCATTGCTCCAAAAAAAGAATCAGTCTGTCAACAAGTAAACGTCCCCACGTGATGGGCGGTGGTAAATATAATACTACCTATATTTTTGTCTGTTCTATATCAGCTGAGAAAGGATGGTCAATGAGTCGGTGCCATCAGATCTGAAAATTTCTTTAGTGGTCAATGAATCTCACACATCCGCGGAATCTTCATTTGTGATTAGAAAGAGGAAAACACATTAATAAAATCAGTACTGATGCATGTCTGTGGCAAAAGCTAAAGCATGCTCCTAATCCGTATCTGTAAGAATTTTCTAAACCTCAAGACTCGAGATTAATCACAAAAGAAGATGACTTTTTATTCGTCCTTTAAGAAGAATGACAATAACTGCTTAATTGGTATGGTAAATTGCAAGGACTACAATAAAAAGGTTGTAAGAAACTCGAATTGATATATAGATTAATTTTATATAGGATAAGATTTTCATGATGTGAAGAATGAAGTGGATAAATGGAACTCAATTTATTGGTATGGTGATCTCAACGTTTTCATTTGAGGATATAAGTGTCAGAATCATAAGAGCCATATAATCTCAGTTGAGCTCATTAACCGGCATATAAAGAAAAAATTTCAATTCAAATTTGTTGAGCTTTGACATTAACATATTATTGCTGCTTTTATTTCAGCCTGGAGGAAATTCAGATGGTTTGAAATTGAGTGAGGTAGATCCACGAGTTGTGTTCCATTATGGGATCCCATCCGGGTCTACTATGTTCGCTTATGACTCCATTCAAAAGATACTCGCTATGTCTACAAAGTATGTTGCCATTTGCAATTCCTTCACTCCTGAGGCTAAGTTCTTAGTTTTTTGTTTCCTCCTTTTTTATCTTGACTCAGCTATCTAACTTGCCCTTGTGCATTTCCATAACACTGTTAGTTTGTCCTGGCCCATGAAGTTTCTTAAAATACTATTTCTAACACGTTTAAACAAAGCTTCCTTTGCTACTGTTTTTAAAGTACCATTTTTTAGGCGTTGTAGCCTTCAACTTTATAGATTTGCACAATTGATGTTCTTCCACGTATTTTTCTGAAAATTTATATGAAAATTTGATTCAATTTCAAATATGGTCTTAAAATGAATTCCGTAGTAGTGTCATAGCTTTGACCCAAAAGTGATAATTCTATTCACAATGGCCTGAATTTCTATTTTATGGACTTAAATTTTATCATTGGCTGTTTTTTTTTCTCCCCCTTCCTTTCTCAGCTATGGCCGAATTAAATTATTTGGAAAAGATAACACTCAAGGTTTACTTGAATCTAATGAGATGGTGCCAAGCAAATTTTTACAGGTTCTGTCTTCCTTTCCTTGTCATTTACGCTTCTGCTTGTCACTTGTGTTTATTCTTCTTGATGTATCAAATAGTTTTCATCAGGTTGCTCAGAATATTGTGAATCTAATATCGTTCCTGATATTTGTACTCAGTTCATGGAGAATCGAGGCATCCTTTTAAATGCGACTTCCAAGAATCAGCTTGAGGCAAGATATTCCTTATGCAAGTTGCTTGAATCTACTAGTTTTGTCTGTTTTATGGGAGAGTACGACACTATTGTTAAAGTTCCCTGGGATGAAAAATGAACTGTCAGTCTACGTTTTAGGCATTGTGTTTTGAATAGTAGAAATAAAATTCTGGGAATTGACTTTGCAAACTAAACTACATAGGTTTGGGACATAGATAAGAAGCTGCTACTTCATGTGCACGTTTTTAAGGAAGAAATTACCTCATTTACAGTCATGCAACATACTCTTTACATGTAAGTGTTTATCGCCTTCAAAATGGTTTCATGCGCTAGCTTCAGCTAAGTTATGAGTTTCACGTCTTCATTGGCAGGTATGTTGGCGATACTGATGGTAACATTTCTGTTTTTAAACTTCATGAAGAATCGTTTCGAATAGAAAAAATGAAATACACTATACCTCTCTCAGCTTCTCATGGTGAGATATTTTTCTTTCAGGTCTTTTGTTTATATGCTGTTTATCCTTTTCTTAAGAATGTTTCTCAGACTATGAACTGATGACTTCAATTTGTGAGAGTTTGATTTTCCTGTTTTATATGGTGCGGTGTGTTAAAATAGCCTGTACTAGCATTGATGATGTGCCTGTTAATTTCTAAACTTGGTCTTGTTCAAGCATTTTGTCCTCTCTCGTTTTCTTGCATGCTATAGTTTACCCCTGATGAGGAGATCTTATTGTCAAGACTCACTGAAAGAAAGAGCCTTGGAAAGCCAGTGATTAAATCTGAATGAATAGAAACCTCCAGCCTTTGAAGGCACATATTAGAACTTTCCGAAATTGCCTTGTCAATTTTTTTCTTTGTGAATCACTTTTATTCTCTAGTTCTTTCTACACAATGATTTTGTTTATATTTCATAAAATCTAATGTGCCCAAACATCTTGTATAGGGAATATAACTGAAGTATTTAGTGATATTGCTGTGCTGAATATACTACCTCAACCAACAGCTGAAAGTAAGAGGTAGCTTCATCGACCTTTCTGGCCTTCTTTTCATGCTAAATGTAATTTGAAGTCTTAGTTCTTGTTCCTTGTGCTTAGTATTTATGGAGCCCATGTTTTCCTCTTTTCTTTTCTGTTTCGATTCAGAGCTCTAATCATATTTAGAGATGGCTTAATGACATTGTGGGAACTTCAAGAAAGCAAATCAATTTTCACAACAGGTGGAAATAAGCTGCAATCACTCTCTCAAGAAGCAAAGAAAGTGACTTCTGCATGTTGGGCATGCCCTTTTGGAAGTAAAGTTGTTGTTGGGTACAACAATGGAGAGATTCTCATGTGGAGTATTCCTTCTGCTGCAAATTCAAACGCAGAATTAGCATCAGACCATGGTTGTCAGAATGGTCCTGCATGCAAACTCAATCTTGGGTATAAGATGGACAAAGTTCCTATAACATCATTAAAATGGACTTATGCAGATGGGAAAGCAAGTCGACTATATGTTATGGTTTCCAACTTGGTTTCAGCAAACTCGTTGCAGGTATTTGTCAGTTATGGTAGCAATCTCATCGTATGCCAATGAAGCTAATATGTCCATTTCTTGACATATTCCTTACTGGTTAGATATAATTCGTAGGAGTGGCATTTTTTCAATCAAGGTTTCTGAACAAGCATATGATAGGAAGCAGACAAATGTTCTGTCTGAAAAGATCATCTTGACTTTCCATTTTTATATTTGATGGGATGGAGATTACTTTCATCCTAATTCTGCCAATGATGTGTTGGATTTTTGGATTATAATCACAATTTGAGATGAAGCTGAAAAATTTACTATGATGTGGCAGGTAATCTTGTTGAATGAGCATACTGAATCTCGGACAATTAAGGTGGGACTTCATTTTCCTGAGCCGTGCATTGACATGGAGATCATTTCAAGCAGTGAGCAAAGCAAGCAGAAACAAGATTCTCTCATTTTGCTTGGAAAATCAGGACATATTTATGCCTACGATGATTGTTTGATTGAAAAGTATCTTCTTCAATACCGATCTAGGTCTCCACCCCCACTCCCAAACGAGGTCAAGTTGAAGATGCCGTTTGTTGATTCAAGCATTACCATTGCAAAATTTATTACAGACAATCCCTGTATGCTTAGTCCTGCAGATGGGGTAATGATAGTTTTCATGCATTCTTGTCTTTAGGAGTTATTTGATTATTCTCAACAGTTTTCTGACGGGGCATTACAATTTCTCTGGTCATTCAGGATTACCTCCAAATGGCAAGACATATTCCACCACTTCTCCCCTTGGAGACAAAACATAAAGAAGGAAGTCAGTCAAATTCAGCTCAATTCAGTGGATTTTCGAAAGTTAAAAACTTGTACATAACTGGACATAGTGATGGAGCCATAAATTTCTGGGATGTATCATGTCCCTTTCTTATCCCACTTTTACCAATAAAGCAACAGGTAATTTTCAGTAACTTTTTATTTATTCTTGTGGACAGAAACAGAAAACTGCTTGTCTGTTTGTTTTGGTGTCATAAGCCTGAACAGCAACGTCCCTACTGCTAGCTGGATGATTAAGCTTAGGCTTTTCAAACTTGAACCTTCCTTCTACAATTACTGCTTGTAGCTATAATCCAGAGTCATATTCAGTTGAGGGGGGGGGGGGGGGATTTAGAGGGTAAACATGAAGAGACTTTACAAGATGGATACAGAAACAATATTTCCTTTTTCCAGTCAACTTTGAATCTTTTTGTACATCTGATTTCTGGTATCTAGGACATCTCCTTGTATCTCTATTGTCATGTTAGAATGCAACCTAATTAAAGAAGGATATCAAGGGAATAAATTTTTAATTTCTTGGCTAGACTATTGCAAAGTAACGGGTATATGTTTTCTATTTTGTGCTCATTGTACTTTTTCTTTCTTAATGTAGAGTGAGGATGATTTTTCCTTAAGTGGCATAGCACTGACAGCATTGGAGTTCGATGTCAAGTCTCGGCTTCTTGTTTCTGGAGATCAGAGTGGAATGGTGAATTGCCTCTGCTGGTGGATTTGTAGAATATGGTCATTTTTTGGTGTTTAGGAAATTTTGTTGTTTTTACTCTATATGTGATCCACAGGTCCGCATCTTTAACTTTAAACCCGAGCCATATGCCACAGAAAGCAGTTTCATTTCACTTCCAGGTATCTCAAAGTACATGTTTCAACTATGAATTTTTGGTTGTGTTGCCTTAGTTCTCAAGTTGTGATGCTTCCTTTCCAGGCAGTACAAAGAAAGGAAACAATCATGTCATCCATAGCATTAAAATTATCAAGATTAAAGGCTCAGTGCTTGCTATGAACATTAGCTGCAGTTCAAGACATCTTGCTGTTGGATCTGAAGAAGGATATGTAAGCCTTACTTTTTCTCCTGGCTCTTCATTATATGGTTATTGTTAATTTGTTGTTATTTATATTGATCTTAAGTGTCAAGTAATCAAATGCTGGAAAGGCCCCTATATCTTGGCTACGGTTAAAGATGTGGGGTGGGATTGGGAAAGATCTTGAGTTCAAGTCTTGCCCATCAAATTTTGTTGGCAATTGCTACAGAGTCCTCGTTATGGTTGATCTTAAATAATAACAGAGTAGCAGGGTTAAGCTTTGTCTCCATGACTATCAGGTTATTAGCGTGCATGGAATTTACGATGTCAATTAGCTTCAAGAAAATGACTAAAAATCAGGGAGTAGGAGTAAAAAACCCTGGTCTTTCCTAGCTTGGAACCTGAACAACTGGATCGGGTAGCAACCTTACAAAATCAAATGACTGACACTCACATTTTATATCCCTTTTTTGCTGGGGTTTGGTACTCTTTTTCCGCTGGAGGGTAAATTTTGTTCAATTTAACTCTGTTTAAAGAGTGTTTATGACCTCATCAGTTTTCTGTAACTGCTTCATAAATCTACTTTCCCTTCATTTTCTTTTACAGGTTTCAGTAATTGATATAGAAGGGCCCACTCTGTTGTACCAAAATCAGATTGCAAGTGAAATTTGCACTAGTATCATCTCTCTGCAATTCCAAACCTGCAGTATACATAGTTTTGAGAAGAATGCTTTAGTAGTTGCAACAAGGGATTCGTCTGTCTTGGTGCTGGATAGTGATACTGGAAATACACTGAGTGCTGGCAGGGTTCATCCCAAGAAACCTTCTAAAGCTCTGTTCATGCAGATCTTGGGTAAGTGCTTCTGGCTCCAGGTTTCTAGTTGACAGGAATCAGGATGGCCAATAAATGAAATGCTCGTATATGTTAGTAACCTTAGTATTTGCTCTTTGATGGTCAGTAACTAAACTCTTCACTCTTGGGGACATTGAAGAATCTGATTGGCAAAATTATGTTCCATCATTTCACAGATGAGCAATATATACTAGCCAGAGGATCTACCATACCAAGTGGCATGGATATGACCACAGGAAATATTTTGGAGGATTCTATACCAAAGCAGTTAGTATTGCTATGTTCTGAGAAAGCTGTGTATGTCTATTCTTTAACACATGCCATTCAGGTAACCTGTGCTCTTTTTATGTGGGCAGTCATGAACCAGGGAACTGCATATGCTAATACCAATCCTTGCCTTCTCCTTTGTCTCAGGGAGTTAAGAAGGTGCACTACAAGAAAAAGTTTCAAACCTCTTCTTGTTGCTGGGCATCAACTTTTTATAGTTCCTCTGGTGTTGGGCTTATACTCCTCTTTTCTAGTGGAAAGATCGAAATAAGGTACTGCAGTTTCTTAATCTGTATTTCCCAAATTTTTATCAATAAATATCAGATGATAGAGACTCCATTAGTGAGAATTTTGTAAATGAACAAAAGAGAGAGACTCCACTCCATATGTTTAAAGTCTATTGATTAGAAAAATAAGGGGACGTCAATTATGCCCAGCCCCATTACAACTAAAATCAGAGATTGTTAACCAAGTCATGCTCTTTGGGTGTAGTTTGCTTCTATCCTGTGCTGTAACATTATTCATATACCATGTGACACCTTAAATATGATAACAAAAGTTCCATATCAAGAAAAGAGGATGAAGGTTTAAGATTATTAAAAGACATAGTTGCAGGCTAGTTCAACAGAAAACTAGTGTTTTGGATCGTTCTGGGCTTCTCCTGGAGTTGAATTATGATGGCTTATTTCAAATTAATTTTCTCTTGTATAAGATAATGACTATTGCTCCGGTAAAAAATATACAATGTAGAAACTTTTAATTATTCTATCTGCGATTTATGTACCTTCCAGGTGTCTAAGGTGATTTAATACATTGTAGACTTAACAAATGCTGGTGAAATGTAGGTCCCTGCCAGAGTTATCCCTAATAAAGGATACTTCAGTAAGAGGTTTCAGTTTTTCTTCGTCAAGGCCAAACTCATTACCTGACATTTCAATTTGCGCTTCATGTGAGGGAGAACTTGTTATGGTAAGAGATTGGACTTATTGTATCAAATTTGTTGCTAAGGATATAATCTAGGATACGTAACTTGATATCTTCTAATTGATTGCTTAACTTTCTCTATGTAAAGGTAAATGGTGATCAGGAAATCTTTGTCCTCTCAGTTTCATTCCAAAGGAAGATCTTTAGGTACGTATATGCACATCAGAATCAACTTTGTTTATTTGTTTCTATCTTTCCTCCCCTTTCAAACGTCTGACATTTATGTGTTCATATGAAGCTTTTCTTGTTGTTTTGCCCTTTTTAGGAAGGAAATTCCCAAATGGGAAGGAGATTTCGTTTTGTCCATACTTTCTGTTTAAGAATCCACGAAAGAGAGAGAGAGAGAGAGAGATAGAGCAATTGCAATTCGCCAATTGTGATTAAGTGCATTCGAGTGCTATTTATATGTTTTGCTTGAATTCTAGGCTTTTGGACACGGTCAGCCACATTTACAGAAGAGATTTGATGCTTTCAGAAGAGGTTGTTGGCCAACCCATACCTCACAAAGAAAAGAAAAAGGTATTGGGTAGTTGGTAATCTTGGAACTATGTCTATATCCCATAGTTCTGGAACTAAAGGTGTTTTGCATCATTGGCATGCCAGGGTCTATTTAGCTCTGTCATTAAAGATATTACCGGCAGTAAAGCAAAGCATGTACCTAATGTGGAGGCAGAAGCTACTAGAGAAAGTATCGAAGAACTTGAGGTCATCTTTTCCAATGCTAACTTTTCAAGTGATGCTGAGGATAGAGATAACCTGGCCATGGATGAAGATGAAATTGACATAGGTATATCTAAGATTGCATTTTTATTCCCCCCCCCCCCCTCTTCTCTTCTCTTCCCCGGGGAAAACAACATGTTTTTGAAGAAGTTATGCCAGCCAGCTCTGTTATGCTATTTCCATTTCTTCAACTCCAAAATGATATATGAGACAGCTCACTGCGTCGTCTGTTTTTTTTGAAGATGACATTGACCTTGATGACCCTAGAGAAAAGCCTAAAGAACAGAGCATGTTAACTGCTCTTAATAAGCAGAAACTGGCAAGCAAATTTCAGGCTTTAAAAGGTAAGTACGAGATAGATCACTGCATGTGCAAGCAATTAAACTTCATTCCAATACCATTCTTACATGTGATATCATTTTCTTGTGACTTCCTTTGCCATCAAATTGGTGTTTACCTATGAACACCACAATTGGGTTATACTTAGTTGAGAAATATAAAAAGTGAGTACCGTATTGGTTAAACTGTGGACATCTTGTGTGTTATATGGGCCTTTACAACCACAACCTTCTGAGGCAGCAAATGCTGAATAAGAATTCAACACCAACATTTTTTTTCCACTTATAAATCATCGTATGTATGAATTATGCTATTGTTTGATCTTTGCCGGCTTGAAAAGTCAGTATTTTTTAGACAAAAGAGAAAAAACTGCATAATAAGATTGCCTAAACACACTGGTTGACTTGGAAAGAAATTATCCCAATATTTCAGGAAAGTTGAACAAGATGAAGGTGAAGAACCAGAAGGATTCCACCAAGGAAGAGCACCCAGATGAGAAGGCTGGTACAGTGGATCAAATTAAGAGGAGATATGGGTTTTCTTCGTCTGGTGTAAGTACCCAGCAAATTAATGCATCCTATATTACTCTCATTTTGCTACCTTATTTTGGATTGGATAGGCATGACTACCATAAAGATCCGGAACTGCCCTCCATAATTGTTATCACTATTTTTCTTCGCCTTTTCTTTTCTGGGGCATTCCACGTACCAACGCTTAAGACATGGGTTTGGCCTCCAGTCTTTCAACCCTTTGCTTGGTTAAGGATGAGATAAACAAAGGTGATGATACATGATTATTCAGCTGTATGCTCTGTTTAGTTTATTTGCCTAGCGCAAAAGTTGAGGAAAAAACAAAGAACTAAAATATATATCCCATGAATCGAAGTAACCAATTCAACTGGAAATATGCTACAAGAAGCAGCACATCATGATTGCTCGTAATTTCTTCAATCACACTATCAAAATGCATCTTTTCATTCACGTTTGGCTACAGGAATCTAGTGTTGCTAAACTGGCACAAAGCAAACTGCACGAGAATTTGAGCAAGTTGCAGGTACGTCTCTAATTAAGTTGCAGCATCTATGCTCTGTTTCCTTATAAGTAGCATAGTAATACCAAGTCCAATATGCAGACCACGTATATCAAAAGGCTGTAATGTTAAAGTAGTGATTTTCCTAGATGTCGCTGATGCTAAGCCAAGTTAAAAAAAAAAAAGGGTTAAAACTTTTAAGTTCCTCCCAAAAGAAAAGTTCCCATGGACTGCATAGTCCTTGTTTCTTTAGTGAATTTAATGGAACTTCTTTGGTCCTATTGAGCAGGGGATCAGCCTGAAAACTACACATATGAAAGACACGGCAAAGTCGTTCTCTTCTATGGCGGAACAAGTTCTGCAAATTGAACAGCAGAAACGAAGCTAGTAACCTCTTTAGATCAACATCAACGTTGGTCTACCAGTTGTGAAGTTCTGTTAAATGTTTGATTTTTTTTTTGTCCCTCGTTCAATTCTTTGGCATGTATATTAATTTTCGCGTGGTAAATGATGTGTGCTGCAGTGTGGAATCCGTAGATACATTTAAAATAACTTCTGTGTTTTCTGCTTTTGGACCCCCTGGGGGAATACACCGATGGCGTTCATTCAATTGCTTTTGGTAACTTGGACTTGTTTCAGACAATGCTGAACAAAACATACAGCAAATACAAATACATATTGCCAACAGAAGCGTAATGAACCAATTAAGAAAATTACGCCCCCACCGGAGTCTTGATCCGGGGTTTGGGGAACTATATGGTTACAAAATGTCAAAAGCAGATATTACATCTCCATACAGCAGTCCGTAAGCCGACTAAAAAGTACATAGCACCACTGAGTCTCTGCTAGAAGCATTGACTATCCCTCAACAAACGTTAAGCCTAAAAAGCTGATTAGGAACTTCTTGCAACTTGTAGGAAAGCCTGGCAAATGGGAACAGTTGGGGCACCGTCTAGTTGTTATTCAGCAAGTCTACCAGTATGGAATATATCTGATCTTTGACAGCATCCCTATTACTTGTGCTCAATGTAAAACTAGTTGCCCCCGGATGATTCTTCAACCTTGCAACTGCAGAGATTTCAGAGACCCGTGTCACGTGGAAAGCACAAAAGCAAGAGGATAGATAGCTTTGTTTCTAGAAAAGTTATCAGACATTAACTTAATCTTAGTTTATCAAGAGAATAGAAATGTCCCCTTAGAGAGTCCAAAAAACAAATGAAAGTCAATTTAAGCAACAATATTTTGCATTCATTTATATTCATGGTTTCCCATCTAGAAACGCATTTTACCAATTGTAGAACAATAGAATATAAATCATGTCAGAATTAAAGCAGTGATGCAGTGATGAGGCCAAAAGATCAAGCGTTGGTCAAATTTACCTCCAGGGATATCACGGCCAAATTTGGGGATTGGTACAGAAGCCAAAATTGGAATATCTGATTCCAGAATTTTTCGAACTGCCGGGAAGAATGATGAACTGTACATCTCCATCTTACCGACTTCATCTACGATGAATAGATCGGTACCCTCTCTGACCTAATAACAATTTGCATGTCTTTAGAAGACTGTCGTGTGACCAACAAGCTAATCAGGCACAAAGCATGTAGAATTGGAAATAGATAAATTGTTTGGGTAAAGTCACTTTGAGCCCTTAAACTATTAAGCAAATTACAATAGGGTCCTAAACTACCAATCTTGACACATTGAGCCCACAAACTACCAAATTTTATCAAAATCATGATGATGATTTTGACCGTCAGATTTTAGTTCAGGGCGAGATTTGATAAAATTTGGTAGTTTGTGGGCTCAATGTGTCAAGATAGGTAGTTTGAGGCTTTATTTGTAATTTGCTTGATAGTTTAAGGGCTCAAAGTGAATTTTCCCCTAAATTGTCATATATGTTAATAAGTAATCTTTAGCAAACTTGCTTACCTGCAACTCAGGTAGCGCCAGCGCCTCAAAGGCAGCTATGTCAACTTTGTATTTCCCGACATTAGGCCACCCAAGAGACTCAGCACTGCTATTGCAGAAGATCAATTAGCTGAAGACGTAAATTCTGACAAATTGAAATAGAAAAAATAGTTCACATGCAAGAGAAAATGCAATTCATCAGTAAACAGCAATACTCATGCATTTAAAGATACTGAGCCTAGAAACTAGTGACACACATAAAAAAAGAGAGATCCATATGTCCGTCCAACTACGATAAACATGATATAGTTAAACAGCAATGCATTCTATAGTGAGAATTTGTGGGGAGAGCAATGTCATGATTGGTAGTGGCAACTCTAAAGAGGCAAGGGCTGAAATGTTTGACAGGTAATTAACTGTCGCTTAAAGAACAGCCTAAACTCTTTTTAAGTCTATGTAAATTTCCCAGCTCTTTTTTCATCCTGCTGTGTCAAAAAGAACTTCACTTCCAAAATGAAAAAGAAATGTGTGCAACACGAGGGACAAATCTGGGGGAGTGATATCCAACTGATCCTTCTATATAAAATTAAAATGTGAACGCAGAAAGCATCTAACAGATTCCAAACTTTGCATCATATGATACTCACTCAGTCACTCCATTTTTTCCAATGTTACAACTAAAACTTAAAAATCATCTTCCCAACACTTACATTGACTTATATACATAAGCTTTGATATACAGTTGTTGGCATATAGCACTATCACATACAGCATGAAAGCTAAAAGGGACCTTGAAATAGTGGTGGAGGCGAGTCGACCACAGCGGCCGTCTAAAGTGACCACCTCAAAACCCACCCTCTCGCTTCCTTGTCTAACTTCACCTGCGAAACCATTATCATCATCGTCCCCCTCACATTTCGTACAAACAATATACCCAGTTCATTAGAGAGAGAGAGCGTACGGCTGTAAAAGCCTTGAATTTTTAAGCTAGGGTGAGAGGCTTTGAGGGCTTCAAAAACTCTCATAATCAGTGTGGTTTTCCCCACGCCCTGCAAGGGGGGGAAAATAGCAACATATAAATAAGATTACAGTAGAAGCTTCTATTACAAGATCGAATATCATTTGGTTGAAGAATTTACAGGAGGGCCGGTGAGAAGGAAGCATTTGCCTGGACCCGCCATCGTCACTTCTTTGCTCTTCGACACCGTCAATTGGGAGGAGAGACTGCAAGTCTGCAACATATACATCTGTATAGTTGTAGCAGACCCAATTTCTTTTCTTATTTTATTTTATTTTACATAAGGGAAAACTTAAATATGGGCCAAGTAGAACCCGGTCCGGGTTTCCCAACCCAAGTTGGTATATAAGTTTAGGGTGTAAAATTATATGTTGTTATTAAGAGTACTTGGTTTTTTTCTTTTTTCTTTTAACAAGAGTACTTGGTTGTTTGGCTCTCTTAAACATTTCTATTTATAGAACCAACACGAGAAGTCCAACCAGAAAAGTCAAGTGCACTTTCTGCACATTTTAGGTAAAATGGTTACTCTCGTATCAGTATGTTTGGGATAGTGATGAAATCACAAGTTCAAAATTCGTACAGATAATTTGCTTAAAAAAAACCACCCCAAAGCTAAACATATACGTAAACAATAACAAGTTTTAAGCGTCTTATATGTTAAAGGTGTCACTTTGTTATGACATAAACGGTTTGTCTTTCAACAAGCAATAGCAAATTTATCAAGTGCCCCCAAACAAATGGCCCAATTCCTAAGATGGCGATCATTTCAAGCGTTGATTGGATGATGGATTAATCCAATTCGAGCCGTTATTCACCAAAAGCCAATTGACGTCTAAAGATGATTTTCTTTCAGTTTTTGGGCAAACCAATCGCCAACTCCAAAAGATAATTGCTTTTACTTCTAGCCAAGAAACGAACAACCACAGAACGAGACAAGCGACTTTTTCATGTCATCACGAAGCCCGCCACATTTGGTAGCTTCAATAAGCACTTCAATGAAAAGGACCCCAAATTGAATTTTGAAAAGGGAACAAATCCAAGAGAATATAAACCTGTACCAGTGCTGCATAGAGTTTGCCAATCCGTGCTTAAAACATTTCCCCTAGTGCACTACTGCCAATCTTTATTACAACAGAACCCAACTCCCCTACCAAAGTTCCACACTACTAGGGTCCCAATTCAAATAGTGATCAGGATTCAATTAACCCAAGTTACCTAAAACACTCTTTCACGGGCAACAGCACCGAATTAAGAGCAAATAGATTAAAGAGAATAAAAACAAAACGATTGAAAGCACAAAGGCAAATCTCGAACTAAATCATTGGACAATGAAAAGATTAGGTACAGAACCATATGGGGTTCAGGTAGATCCTGAAACTAATCCCTTCTTTCTCTAATCTAACCCTAACTTGGTAAACCCAAAAAAATAAAAAAGCAGATATTTTATCATAGACAAAAGGCCAAGTACTCGGTAATCCCATCCTAAGCAAACAGCTACACCAATCGCTCATTCCCCGCGCTTTCCTTTCATCCTACTCGTCATCATCTTCGTCTTCCTCCTGCAATTACAAACCAATCAATAAAACAGCTCATATTTAAACAAAACTTCATGAAGAAAAAAGAAAACAAAATTGAATGCTAATCTTTTAAGAATGTCTAAAACCCACAACCTCTCCACTCTCCTCTTCTTCCTCCTCGTCGTTCACTTCGGACTTGGACTTGTCAGACTCTTCGTCCACTCCGTTTGCTCCTTCGGCCTATCAGAAAGCAAAATCAAATTATCATTAACAACAAATCTCGAAGAACACATACATCGAAAAAACATTGATTTGATGAATAAAATTAAGAAAATTTTGCTTACCAATTTCTTATTGTAAGCCACCATGGTCTTGTTGTACTCGGTCTTCCTCTTCTCTGCCTTGGCTACATAAGGAGCTTTCTCCTAAATGTTCAGGGAGAGACACCCATAAGCCATGGATTTTAATGCTTAAACTCACAAAAAATTCCAGTTAGCAACAAAACACTCACAGCTTCAGACATTGATTTCCATTTCTCCCCTCCCGCTTTACCGACCTAATAACCAGTAGTTTCCGTCATTAAATATTGACTTACGCAGAACATGGCTACAAATGATAGGAGATCTGAGTCGGTGAAATTATTTTTTTACCGCAGACACGGCCTTGTTGTTGGGATACTCCTTTGCGTATTCCTTCCTGAACTCCTCCCTTTAGTTGTTTATCCATTAAAAAAAATCAGAGACTAATATTTCCGAAAATAGAAAAATAAGCTAATTAAAGTCAACGAAAATGGAAAATTGAGAAAACTAGGGATCTGAAAAACATTTTGAATGAGAATTATAATTCATACATGAAAACGAAGAAGGCACTGGCAGGCCTTTTCGGCTTGTTTGGATCTTTCGCAGCTTTCTTAGATTGACGCTTGCCCGTTGCAGCACCTTTGCTCTTCAGCCTAACAAAAAATCCACGGGGAAAAAATATGCAGAGGGATGATATTTCAGTTAAAAAATGAGCCGAAGTATGAGAGGTCGTAGATCTGAATCTCCATCGTTAGGGCAAATATTCACTAATAAAGGGTCGAAAGAAGAAAAATACGAAGAAAACTCACCTGCTGTCAGTTTTTCTGGTGTCAGCCTTCGCTTTGCCACCTTTCATGGCGACTTTCTGCACGAGAGAAAGACGAAAAAAGGTCAGAACCGATCGAAACCCGTCAGAAATCGGTGTGACTCGGGGCGAGTCGAGCCGCTTACCTTCTCGTCTAGGGCTTTCGTAGAAGATAATTAAGGAGGCTCAGAGAGATACGATTTTGCGTTGTTGGTGTGGTGCGTGTGTAGAAGAGGGATAAGAAGAGGGGGGCTTGGGAAGGGGCGTGCCCCCAAAAAAATACCACTACGGAAAGTAAAATTAAATTACGAACAAATTGAAGTCCGGGTTTGGGCGGGATTTCAAAACTCTTTTCCCAGGTCATCGATCCCTGTGCGCTCCCTCTATTGGCCGCCATAGTCTCAGTTTTAGCTCGCTTTGTGCTTCCTCGTGTGTTTCTTCACAAATCTAATGGGCTTGCCAATCACCACTTTGAGCCTGTTAGTGAGCACTTTGGAAATCACTTTATAAGCCACGTTGCACAAGCTTATAGGCCGGTAGTGCTCAATGCAGGAGGGATGTTCCACTTTCGGCAAAAGCACGATAAAGCTATGGTTAAGCTTTTTAAGCATGAACCCGGTTCGGAAAAAATGAACCACCATCTCCTCCATGAATGTTTTATTCTAGAACTGTCGAGGGATTGCCCACACCTCGACTCAAAGTTCCTTACGGGCCATGCTCAGGCAATACAACCCGGATTGCCTGTGCATAGCGGAAACGAAAGTTTCTTCAGCTACGGGGATTTTGACTCGGTTAGGGTACCCGGATTCTTTGGAGGTGCCTGCTGTCGGTTTGAAAGGAGGTCTGATTTTTGCTTGGAGGAGGGGGGTTGAATTTGAGTTAGTGGTGATGAATCCACATGTCATTAGCGTCGTATTGTTCGGTGAACCTAACTATCAGCCTTGGGCCCTCTCCTTTGTTCATGGACCGTGTGAATGGCATGCAAAGGCGGCATTTTGGGAAGAATCGGATAGTATTGGTCGGCTCTTTGGTGGCCCTTGGCTTGTACTGGGAGACTTTAATGCGCTATCAGGTCAGCATGAAAAACGCGGTGGCCGATCCTTTGCTTCGTCCTCCAACGACGGTTTTTACCGTTTACAGCTTCAACATGGATTGGTGGATTTGGGCAGCTCCGGGCCGGTGTTTACATGGTCTAATGGACGCACTGGTCGCCACCACATCAGGGAACGCTTGGACAAAGGTTTGGCCAACAGGGAATGGGCTTCTCTCTTTCCACGAGCTTTGATCCGAAATTTACCGCGACATAACTCTGACCATGCCCCTATCTATCTGGAGCTGGATGGGGCGATGGGAGCCAGTCCAAAACCATTTCGGTTTGAATGTTGCTGGACCCGTGATGAAGCTAGTAGGGAGGTTGTACGGGAGGCGTGGAATGTCCAGGTGCGGGGATCTCTCAAAAGCAGCTTCAGCTCCTTCGTGGCTCCCCCGCAGTGCTCTCGCACACTGCCCTTCGACTCGTTTTCCCTTGGTTGAATTGGATGGATTCGATGAGCCCTGTTTCCTAGCCTTCCGTATCCATGTCGCAAGAGCTAGTGGTTGTTCCTCTTCCTCTGGCATTAAACTGGCCTCACTTGGCACCGAAGTCTGGCGGCAGGAGGCCATTGGGAACGTGTCGGCCTGCGAAAAGTCCTCCCGGCTAAGCTTGGCTCCCACCCGTCGACGACCTTTAGGGACAATGGGGCTCCGAAGTCCCAACCGGACCTTGCCCACCCAAGGTTCTTTCCCGTTTCTGGCCAACCCCCTAGAGGGGCCAACATGTGAAGTGGGCTTGGGTAAAAGCTCCACCGTCTGCCCCATGGCCTTCCGTTTAAGTGAGGTGCCTTTCTCTTCCCTGGGCCTGGGGTCCACTTGCAACGGGCCAACTCCATACGCCAGCTCTGCAGGTTTCCCATGCAGCCCAGCCTGTTCTTCTATGTGGGCAAGCTCCTCTAAAAAGGCCTAGCCCATCATGAACTCTTCTTGTAGGGCATCCAGCTCGAGAGTCGAACCAGCCCCCACTACGCCTGCCTCTCGAGCCTGCATCCGAGCGAGATCGTACTCCACCTCCAGCGATGCCTGCCAGGCGTCCAGAGCAGAGACTTCTTTGTTTGGGAGGAACTGACATTCCTTTCCCATTGGAGAATTTGGCCCTTCAACGCAAACGGCAACTTTCGGAGCCGCAGGTGGCAAGTCACGCCCCGGGTCTGTCCCCTCTGCCCCATATATGTCATAAATGTCAGATATGTCGGAGATCAGAGATTTGCAGGGGAGATTGTCGCGTAGTGAAACGACCTTCCTCCTCAGGTCCACGAGTTCAGACCGCCGCCAACGGATGGGACCAGCCGGTGAACCCCTGTCACTCTCCTCTAGAATCACCGTGGCAGGTATGTTGCTCCTCCTCCCAAACTGTTGGTTGTGGAGCTGATGATTGTGAACTGGGCGGTGAGGAGGGAGTTCGGGCTGGTTGTGAGGGAACCCTAGTGTAGATGAGCCCAACCTGCCTGCTGTGGGACGGGGAAGACTGGCTCCCGTAAACCGCCTGTAATCCGTGGAGCCGGCAAACATTCGGGGGGTGAACGAATCGGGTTCCAGTCGCTCACTGACCGGAGCGCAACATGTGTTTGTCAAATGGCCAAGCCGGCCACAATTGAAACAGAATTCTGAGAGCCTCTCATATTTCAGTTGAACCCAAGCGTCCTCGCGATTTTGTCGATGCACGAACAGACCAGGACACAATGGTTTCGCAACATCCAATAAGATCTTCACCCGGATAAATTGAGTCACCCACACTGGCGTAGATGACCTGAAGTCGACCTCCAGGACTCTCCCCGCTTTGCTTGCTGCCCACCCCGCATTATTCCTAGTAGTCTGCCCCATAGGGAGCTCGTGCACCTGTACCCAAACGGGGATGACATTGAATGTAACTTCAAGAATCGTTTCCCCCTGCTCCAGAGGCTTCAACACCAAAGGAAAACCTTTAATGGTCCACGGTGACTGGTTCAAGATACGTTGCTTGCTCAGTACAGAGGGGAATGTGAACAAGAATCTATCCCCTTCGACCTCCTCCATCACGAGATCCTTTACAAAGTGTCATGCCCGATAGATAGCACCTCTAAGCCCAGCTTTGTTGAAAGGTTTATCCGAAATCAATTTACCGACGAGTACCACATCCATTCCATCTCCCGTGCCCTCCTCCCAGGCACTAAAAGGCTCAGGAAAATCCTCCGTACTCCAGCCCTGAGCCCCATCTGCAGAGGTCCTTGAAGGCTCTCCCATTGCAACCGAGGAAGAGCCAAACAATAGAAACTTCAAACGACAAGCTTTACGAAAATCACACGCGTGCACCAAAGCTCCAGCAAAAGCCGAGCCCAACTCAGGGCCTAACACCCCAGCAAACTCTCCTTACGAGAGAACCTCGCTCAACAAGGTCAGGGGAGCAAAGCAACATGCACTTGTTTGTACAGGAGGCCAGAGAAATAGAAACACTTCCCTCTTCAAGATTCCATGAGTTTGCCCAATAGATCAGAATGAACTCTTAATGCTTGATTGCTAATGCGGTAGTTCTTGAAAATATATCATGATTAAAGGCTTTGATGTTGAGATGATGTGATTTGCTTGTTTGATCAGTAAGTTGTAACAGTTCCTGACAATAATTATATGGCAGTGGGAATTCCTTAAGGGATCCAGCCAACAAGGCCTATACACAGGTCCTAGCTCCCCATCATGGGACGGCTGTCAGGAAAGCCGTAGCTGCAGGGATATATGCCCTTCCTACAAGGGCACAGTAAATGAAGAAGCTCAATGAAGACGACGGTTGCCAACTCAGAGTCACAAGTTCCGATCTCCCTTCCGAAAATCTGCACCTATCCTGAAACTCAGAAATTTTCTTTTGACCATATGGTCTAGGCAAACTAACAGTCAAATAACTTGAATTGAAGATAAACGAAAAAGACTTGAACTGGAAATCAATTAAAAACCAAAAACGTGAACATGGCCGAATCTTTTAGAAATGTGTCCTGCAATCGCATTCTCTTCTCCAATTGCTGCTCTCCATTCTGGCCGAATCTTTTAGAAATTAATCTCAACTGGTAGTCCTTGAGCGGATCCCATACATCAGTGGGAGAAAAGATAGAGGATATGACGACTATGGGTGTAAATTCAGAGAGAAAGAGCACCCTTCTGGACTGGTTTCCTCTAGGAGAGATCTTTGGTCAAGATTGGGCAAGAAAGGAGAGAGAGAGAGTCGAAAGAAGAGAAAGAGAGAAAGCCTTCCTGGAGAATGGAAGCAGGATGCTGGAGGCTTTAGTTGCCTCTTGTAATGGCAGGCCTATTCCTATCCGTACCTACTCCTATGAGGAGCTTGAGCAGGCAACTGATTACTACGATAATTGTCGTCAGCTACATAGACCGTCAAGTCATAGTTATTACCATGGTGAGTTTGAAGGTCGAACCATTTCCGTTAAGATTTATCCAACTGATTCATTTGGCATTCGAAACACATCATCACCGATTTGGCTATTTCAGCAAAGATGAGCCGTCACAAAAATGTTTTGAGGCTAATAGGATGTTGCCTCGAGACTCAATTACCGACTTTGGTGGTCGAATGTGTTAAGGATGAAATTCTTGCCGATCGAATTTATGCCTTCAATTCTAAGGGCAGTCCACGGCAACGTCAGTCCATGGCGTGGGAGAGCAGGTTAAGGGTTGCAAGAGACATTGCTCATGCAGTTGCATACCTTCACACTGGCTTCTCCATAGCCATTATCCATAGGGATATAAAACCAGAAAATATCTTGTTTGACAAACACGATATTCCCAAATTATCTGAATTTATGTTAGCCATATCTATCCCCGAGGGTGAAACTCACGTAGATGTTGCATTTGAAGGGACTTGTGGATACGCATGTCCCAACTATGTAAGTACGGGTCGCATAACAGAGAAAACTGACGTCTATAGCTTTGGCGTGATTCTGTTAGAACTCTTAACGGGACAACCTGGCAGTAGTCATTCCAGAGCTGATGGCAGACATGTGCTCTTAGTAAATTATGTACTGGAACGCGGAATAGATGAGATAGTGGATCCAGGAATCTTGACAGGGGAAAGAGGAGCAAGTATGCAGCAACAATTACAAGCTGTGCTGGACCTTGCTCTCATATGCGTGGATGAGGATCCAGAGCGAAGGCCAACTATGGTCCACGTTACAAAAGAACTACGTCGGATTGAGAGGTTTGGTTCATCATTATTTCCACATTTCTCGTTATACTCTATTTAAAAAATTCAATTAATGCTTGTTAGGTATTTATTTAAGCTTCCTTGAGCAACCTAATTCTGTTGATTAAGACTTTTGGTCTTCTTGGAAGAATTCAGATCGATTAATCCTATAACATTCTCCCCAGAATCTGACATTCTAGCCCCTCCTCTGCTCTTCCCAACCCCCCACCCCCCTCAGGTAAGGATTCTATCCTAAGATGTTATAAGGAAGGGTCAGGATTTAAAAAAATAAATCTAATGTCTGAGTTAAGTTCTCTTTGTCTCATCTCATTAATGAGGTGGTCAAATTCATGCCCGTAGATTTATTTTTTAAAATCATATCCCCTCCTTATATCATCATAGGATGGAATCTATACCCACACCCCCGCACCCACCCGAAAAGAAGGAAAAAGAACAAGTAAAGTATCATATATTGAACAGGAGTGCTGGCAACATCATTGTGGTGCTTATAGGAATTCTTTACTTGTAAATAGCAGTTTAATGTTCAAAGAGTAGATGTTAAGCATCAATATAACTAAATGATTTGCTTCTCTGATGATTGCAGGCCTTCAACATTTGCACAAGCAGCAGAACCTAGAAGGTTACCAGCTGCCAAGGAGAAGGAACTTGCAAATTGTGAGCCTATTTGCCGCTTGGGTCATTCACTTATATTTACTCATCTTAGAGAGATGTCAGCATGTATGTAGTCTTACGGAACCCAATTGCTTCCAATGGTTCATGGGCTGTCTTTCCATGTTTTTGCTGTTTAGTAATTATGCAATTCTTGAGTACCCAAAAGACATTATGCAGTTCATTAACTTGAACTTTCAGTCTACTAGCTTCTTTAGATTATTGTGGTTAGGCGTGGAAGTTGCTGACATGAAGTGTTATGGATGCTGTTAATCGTAGTGGCGAGGATTGCCCTGGATTCTGGATGCTATCATCTCCAAAATAAAGGCTAGTCTCCCAGTGTTTCAGAGCTCTTGCTGCTGCTTTTCTCACAGGGGTGCAAATGGTGTAGCACACAATCTTGCCTGATGGGCCGCATCCTTTCTTCGGGAGGGATGCGTCCCCGAGTTACTTGGGCCTCTCCCTAGATTCCCTTTGGGTGTATGAGGGCTTTGACCCTCAGTAAGTGTTTTATTTCTTCTCTTGAAAGACTGTTTACTATTTATCCTAGTCGCTTCATTATGGGCAGAACCTTACTTCCTACACCCGCAGTAATGTATCTGAAACTGTTTACAATCCTTAAGAGAAAACTATCCTACATTTATTTGAAAGAGATGGTCTTGTATTTAAATTACTAGAGTTTGTTAGAGCTGCAATCATTGTCCGTTTCAATATATTCTGGAGCTAGCAGCATAACCATATGTGCCCATAATTTTGGTTGTCACGTGAAAAAAAAAAACGAGAAATATGAATAACAGGGACTATAGTTGTCACATTTATAACAGTACTGAAACGTCCTAAATTCCGTGACAATCAAGATTTGATCTATTCGCATGTGAGGGCAACAACCAAGTGATATTCTTCCAACCTATTTTCAGGCCTGTTAAACAAAATGAGGCATTTTAGTTTTAAAAATAAAATCAATTAATTAATTAATTCAAAATTAAACAACAAATTTTTTCTTGCCTTTTATATGCAAAATTATTAATTAAATTTTTATATTTAATTAAATTTATGACTTTTCTTAGTAAATAAGCTTTATAATCTTTAAATTTGAAAAACTTTTGGAATGCAATAAAATAATTTGGAAAATAATTTAGTTCTTTTTATTAGATTAAGTATTTTAATTGGAGTATTAATTTCTATTCTTGCAAATTCTTTTAAAGTTTTTAATTTTGAAAATAAAACCAAAGAATCAAAATTCATGTCATGTCATGCTTAAGAAAATTTTCAAAATCGAAACATTTTTTTTTTCTTTCTAAATCACAATCATCAAAAGATCTTGATATTTCAAGACCAAACGAAAAAAAACTTTGTGTTCCCGACTACTAAGATTATAACACTTTGCACCTCAAACTATCGATTTCGTTATATTTTGTTCATTAACTACTAATCGTTTACACTTTGCGCCTCCTACTGTTAATCTGGACAGAAATTATTATTTTAGTTTAGTGAAATGATGAATTTACCCCATACATAATATCATTATAAAAAATATAAGGGTAATAAGTAAAAAAATATGAGAGTAAAATTATAATTTCATTAAAACCAAAATAGTAATTTTCGTATAAATTAACAGTAAGACGTGCAAAATGTAAAATTTTGATACTTGAGGGGTAAAATGTAACGAAATTGATAGTTTAAAATGCAAAGTATCACGACTTAAATAGTGAATAGCGAAAAGTGTATTTAACTCTTACTTTTTAATATATTTTAATTTTATTAGAAAATCAGCTAAAAACATAGCTTATTCGGCCAATAGTGTATGCTCGGGATTAAAAATGATAAGTAAAACTAAAATATTGCCCATTCAAAAAGCAGTATTTTTTTAAAAAAATACT
This sequence comes from Myrica gale, assembly GCA_963930655.1. Classification (NCBI taxonomy): domain Eukaryota; kingdom Viridiplantae; phylum Streptophyta; class Magnoliopsida; order Fagales; family Myricaceae; genus Myrica; species Myrica gale. Next base: position 24,720,708 of record OZ005614.1, on the reverse strand, counting down.
ATTTCAAATAAAATCGTCTGTTCTTTCAATTAATTAAGTACTTAAGATTTTATGTAAAGTTTTAAGAGATAATCTGTCAAATAGATTATACAAAATATATTAGTGGGGTCTCGTCATTAACGAAAAGGCCCTCTTTCTGTTTTCGACTAAATATTATGTAATAACCTTTCCATAAATTGTGATTAACCTTTCTTAACTTCACTGCTTACAAAAGAAAAAAGAGCTTATAAACTGATTTGACCTAATTGACCCCAAGATGTTTCGGTAATTGCACGTAACCTCCTTTTTGGGGAAGGACTTGGGAGTCCTAAAAGGAAATTCAACCCCCCCGAAGAATCAAACGCAAACGAAAATATATATATCAGAGGAAGGGAAGAGCGGATTGGTGATGATTGAGAGCTAGGGTTTCTTTTCACTTTCATCTAGGACGACGACGTTCTCTTTCCGTTTTGGTTTCTTCAAAACATTCGAGCTTCTTTTTTCTTTCTTCGGAGAACATAAAAGCTACCGAAGATTCCACAAAGTCTCGTAGCCATGTACGGACCGAGAGGGTAAGTTCACAATATCTGAACTCTTCTTGGCTTCTTTTTTTTTTTTGGGTGAGATTCTCTGCTTATTTCTAGCTATTTATTTTCTTCTGCTTGTTGTTTGCTTTAGGATAACCGTAAACCCGTTGTCTGATTATGGGCGTAATTTGATTCTGACACGATGTTGGGTAGATTTAGGGCTTTTGGTGCTCTGCTGTTTCTTTAACTTTTATGAATTAGAAACCAAATTTGAGGGAATAGGAATCTTAGGTATTTGTTCGATTTGCTTAATGGACGCTGAAGAAGGGAAATTTAGTTGTGATTTCATTTCGCGTGGCATTTGCTTGACAAAGAATTACTGGTTTCGGGTTGATTTTCTGAAAATTTATTTGAATTAGTACAATTCGCGTAAAATTTTATGATTTTCTGATAGTTTGTGAATTATCGTGACCAGTGGAAAAAAATGTTACTTATTTTTTCAGTAATCATAAATCTATGTTAATAAGCTCAATTCGTTTGATTTATCTTCTGTATGCTGTAGAAGTCTAAGGTATCAAGGAATCTGTTCATGTCTCCCAATGCTTCGGCTTTGAAGGAGTTTGAGCTTAATCTTTTTTCCGGTAACATCTCATTTGTCTAGAGTTAGTCTGATTTATTGCCTTGCTTTAGAACTGAGCTTTCCTCTGATGGTTTGTGTATGCACTATGTTGCTTTTTTAAGTTCCCATGTTGCTTGTCCTATTTCATATTTGGGTGTTCAAAAAAATTCAAGGGGATTTAGTCTTTGTTACGTATAATTGTAGACAACATGTTGGATTTTCATATGCCATGCTTTGATGATGATGATTATTACGGCTAAGAGTTGATCTGTGGAGACCTGATGGTTCCTTGCTTATTCAAAGCTATGTTTTAGTTTATATCTGTTGGTTGTTTTAAAGAGAGCTAGCCTATTTATTTGAGGATGAAAAATGTGGTGATGAAGATTTAGGTGTCAGGGAATCGTGGGTTGGGTTTGGTTTTATTAACAGGTTGAGTGGGGGATTTCTTTTTTTTGGGATTAAGGGCAATGTTGGGAAGCGGGGGGGTTTCGGACGGGTACGAGGTCGGCTCAAAGAGACAAAGAATGATGGAATCCAATCCCTACTTCGCAGTGAGCAGCGGCAGCAGTGGCTTTCAACCCTATGGCTATGGTGGTGGCTTTCAGCCCCCACCCTTTCCAGTGATTCGGCTTAGGGGGCTTCCCTTCAACTGCACCGACATCGACATTTTCAAATTCTTTGCTGGACTCGACATTGTGGATGTTTTGCTTGTTAACAAGAATGGACGGTTCTCAGGAGAAGCCTTTGTTGTCTTTGCGGGACCCATGCAAGTTGAGTTGGCTTTACAGAGAGATCGACAGAACATGGGTCGGAGGTACGTGGAAGTTTTCAGATGCAAGAGGCAGGATTATTACGCTGCTGTTGCTGGAGAGGTGAACTATGAAGGAATTTATGATAATGACTACCACGGAAGCCCTCCTCCTGCTCGATCAAAGAGGTTCAGTGAGAAGGACCAGCTGGAATACACTGAAATATTGAAGATGCGTGGTCTCCCCTTCTCTGTCAAAAAATCTGAAATTGTTGAATTCTTCCGGGATTTCAAGCTGATAGAAGAAAGGATGCACATTGCATGTCGCCCAGATGGGAAAGCTACTGGAGAGGCGTATGTAGAGTTTGCATCTACAGAGGAGGCTAAGAGTGCAATGTGCAAAGACAAGATGACAATTGGGTCTAGGTACGTGGAGCTGTTTCCTTCGACACCAGATGAAGCTAGACGGGCCGAGTCAAGATCAAGACAGTGATCGGGTGGTATGGCCAGTGACTTCAATGGTCTCTTGTGGTTTATTTTTGGTGTGCCAATGAGATGTGCATGTTCCTTCCAATCTCTAGGCGTATTGTGTTGCTACAACTTTCTTCTTTTTTAGGTCATGTTCCTAGAATGTTGATCTACTTTATCTGTTATGTCGTGACTTTTGGATTCTATTAGCTGCAAAGGTACGAAATCAAATTTCTGTTTGTAAATTTGGCAGATTTTCCAAATATTGGTCCATATGCTGGTACGCCTGACCTGTTGACCAGGGTTCCTGGTCGACCTTACCTAAGGCCCAGCTGACATTAAACTAGTAACAATGACAGGAAAAGGATCAGAGACTTGAACTAGCAGCCTGAATATAGTATCATTATGGCGTTGAAAGGCCATAAAAGAAGGAAATTCGTACAGATTGAAAGCTAACTGTTTCCACAACTTGATTAGCTCTTGCTTTTATGCTCTTTTTACACACTCTCATCGCTTGAGATTGATAGGTTCAGGGTCTCTTAGAGCTCTAGCTCTATGTCTTCTTTTAAAAACATCTTTCCTGATTCTCTTGGTCTCACTCTGCAACTCCATGAAGGGTTTTCTCTCCATAGTCTCATTCTCACTCTCCCTCATTCACCTGCTGTTGGCGTTTTGCTTCTTCTTGTAACTGGTTCTCTATAAACAGCTGTGCCTGTATAATGGATAGTAATAGATATGTTTGTGGATGTGCTCGCATGCTCAGGCGTGCTTATGAACATATTTAGTCATTGAAGAATCACTCTACCTTATAACCCTCAGCCCTCTTATCGAAAAGTGGCCAAAACATCAATTTGATGGGGGCTGATTATTAGGGTTACTACCCTAAAATCAAATTCAATTCCTCCTAGTTTCTCTATGCTGCAAATCTGTTACCAATGCTTTAATTAGAAAAGACAATTTCAATGGGAGAAAAAGTTACCTTTGGATTGGTGCAACAGAAGTGTTAAAAGGAATATACAGTTCAAGCCTCGTTAAGATGATTGAGAAGTTTTTTTGGTGTTGCAAAAACCACACAAATTAAGAAGGAAAGAGAAAACGACCTGAAGATCTTGAATGAGACTGTCAAGGGATTTGATTTTCCTATGTGGCCAACGAGGAATACCAAATTCTCTGCACTTCTTCTTAAGAACTGCAAGTCCAACTTTGAGATTTCTTGAAGCTCCCACGATCGGCAGATCAAAATATTTGGCCAGATCCGATAAAGCAATTCCCGCTATGTGTTCACTGGCTGCCCTCTTTTTCTTAGGGTCTAAAACACCTGCAACATTCCACCCAATGAAATATTAACAACCATTGTGATTTGCTTTCACAAAAAGACTTGAGTAGAGTCCAATGACACCAAAAAGACCTGCTAAACTTAATATTTTTCTATTGGATAGTATTACTGATCCACTTTCAACCACGTTTTGGCATTCTAATTTGCGTTTATGATATCAATAAAATGCCCTTTTTTTTGGATGCAAGTATTGCCAAGAAAAACCTTGACCTCAGCCCCATCCTGTTGCATGCATATTGGGGGGGGGGGGGGGGGGGAAGAGAACATCCAAGGTGGTGGACATTCTGTAAAAAAAAAAAAGGTTGTTCTTTTGTGCAATCCACAAAACTGAGAGCACAGGCATTGAACCTGGTGAAGAGTGCTCCTTCTGTTTTTCTTTTAGAAAGGAACACATCATAATCCATGAAAGTTCAACAAAACAGAGACTGCATCAATACATCAGGCATCGGTCGGTGCAGAGAAGAAACTGGGATAAATGTCATAAAGCCAAACAGTAACCCCTTAAGCTGAATGAATAGATCTGGCAAAAGGTACCTCAAATCGAGGCGGACAGTAGAATTTAGCTTAAATTTATAAAGAATTCAGATATTGGAGCGTACCTAGAGATTGAAAGTTGGGAAGGCATGCATGTCAGATGAGTTGGACGATCGGCATGAAATGCAAATATCCAAAGCCACAAGCACTTCAGAAATGCGGAACTTGACCAGAATGAGAGGCTGAGAGCTGGGTTAGCTTCCATTACCATGTATGACCCACTGGTCGAGAACAAGAACTCTTTCCATCCTGCAATTGGTACACATGCAAGCCTCTGAACAACTCTGCAAAGCAAACAAGAAAAAAAAAACGAAAAATTAGTCAGAAACCGGCAGGAAAAATGATAGAAGAACAGTATAGCTTTAAATGTTGGCTAAATACCACTCATCGAACCTCCATTTTTTTAAATAAAAAGAGGTGAGGCCTGAGGGGGTCGGCTACCTTCGTTAATACTTAATAGAGTCTTGAAAGACTTAAGAGAGCTTTGAGCATATGGGTTTGAGATGAACCATGAGGAAAAAGTACAATATGACAATTGAGAAACAAGATTAATAATGACCAGTTGGCAGAAAAGAAGGAAGAGGCAGACGAAGAGCCGGGTTTGTTGACAGGTCTGCATGATGTTCTTTACTGGGCTCACATCGAGGTCCTGCCAAACAAAATACGAAAATAAATTATTATTTTTCGATTTTTCCGTTTCTTTATTTTTCAAATTTAGTAATCTTACAGTACTTGTGAGCAAAGGACCCGATCAGGATATGTTATCCGTCCAGGATTCTGAAGCTTTCCTTGCAAAATTCTTAGAATCCTGGCATTCAAATTTGTCGTGTAGTTGTACCTTTTGTACATGCAAACAGCACTTCTGGTGCATGTTCGGAAAGTGGCACGAGAAGTCTGGATCAACAAACAAAAAATTTTGACATCTGATTCTGTCACTTAATGGACCATAGAGACGGTAGGTGGGGCTGTACATGGAGTCCCTTGTTCTTCTGGCGTGTCATAAATAACAAGAAATATGTATTATTTATTTCTTGTTATTTATGACCATTTTTCTTAACGCCGACAATTGCAACGACACACCTACACATTAGCTTTAAGAAACATCCACGAAAAGCGCTGGTAATATTTTCAGTAGCGATTTCTGTAGTTTTAACGACTAAGAGTAGATGTCCAGAAAGGGGCACCACAAGCTTTGCAGCACTCCCTGATCTGTAGAAGCTCTGACTTCGACTGAAATGGACAATTCAGGAACTCTGTTAATGGGATGGCGTCTACGGGGCCGTGAAGAGATCAGCCACAAAATATTTGGATCATTGACTGAAGAAACATTCGCATGGGACTGCTCTGATTCTCAGATTAGTATGTGAAACATGAAGCTTTTATGCGGGTGTGTGGCCGTATCCTTGAGGTATATAACTTACCCTTCTTTTACTTTTTGAAACATGAAGCTTTATGGATTTATTTGCCCCAACAAGGGAAAATCTCGTTATTGGGAAGATGGATAATTAAGAAAATAAATAAATAAACAAGGGAGAAAACATTGGATGGAAGGTGAAACATCACGTTCAAAATAAATCACACACTACATTTCATGTGAACCGTCATCACTTTCAAAAGAAAATTGTAGTTTCCTTCGGGACAAGGCGATACCTTCACCACAGAAATAGCAGGAAAATCTGGACCATCAGACCTACCATACTCATGACTAGTTAGAGTAGCTTAGTAGAGAGAGAGAGAGACAGTACAAGAGAGAGAACAAGAAATTGGTAAATTGTGAATTTTGGAAGTACTCCAATCACTTTAGGGAAGAGAAGCTTGAGTAGCATATGGAGGCCAATAGAGATGAAACTCTATCTTGTAGGTGACGGTGATGCCCGTGAGGTTAACCGGAGACGATGTCACAATCCCTTGCACAAACATGAAGTCACCGGTGCCTCCCACCACAGGGTGATCAGAAGGCTTTATATTGTGTGTGCCTCCGACAATTGAGATCGAACCTGTGTATTTTTTCAAACGTAAAGTGATCTTAGCAATGGAAATGCTCCTTAACCCATCTAGACCCGAAGTAATGGACGCTCCCTCTGCGATTCCAACAATTTTGGAAGACCTGTTGGCTGTGACAGTCATTGGATCCTCGAAAGCAAACAAGGTACCGAAAGGGGTGGTTGTTTGACTAACGCCTGGTCCTGTCACACCGTTCACAATGATGTACCCGGTTTTGTTTATTGTTTCATGTTGGAAGAGAGCAAAGTGGAGGGACTTGAGCCCATGATGGTGGTGGTGGTGTTCGGAGCTGGAGGTGGGCTTCAATGAAAGAAAGGCAACTAGTAGAATAGCCAGGACTTTGTCCTGCAAAGAGACAGCCATGGCAGAGTTCAAAGTGTTTGTGAATGTGGAGGTGAAGATCACAGGCACAAACTTGTGTTTGATACGTGGGGTTATTTATAAGCCTTTCAATGACTTGTGATGAGCAGCTACGGCCCTCATTGGTGTAAACGAAAAGTTGTTCCAGAATCAATACGCTTACACCTGCATGATTCAAACCATGTCACGGTCCGTTCTATTGGCTAGATTGACTGGAAAAGTGAGTCTCTACCCGAAAAAAGAAGGCAAGAATCGTGCTCTAAAAGTCAAGTTCTAGGTGGGATTTCATTTTCAAAAGCCATAGCTGTCATCCTCCATTTTTTTGTTTTTTTTCTAAGAGCTATAGCTGTCACCTACTCCGCGCAAAATGCACTGACACATGGAGTGGCAAAACATAGACCAACCTCCAAGAGTCCAACCTCCCACTTTCCTAGTCCTATGATTTCTCTCATGTTTGTCTTATGTCTTTACCTTGTGGTGGCCCAACATCGCTTGATGCTCGTTCATTGACCAAAGACTGATACATCGAGTTACAAGATCCGAAATCCCGTGAGAAAACGATAGATGACTGTCTTGAAAGGATATACTGAGGGGCTTCATATTGTTCCCATTTGATTTTTCCAGAGTCCAAGCAGAGAACTACCACTTAGTCCTATGATTTTTGTCATGTTTGTCTTATATCTCCACCTTGTGGTGGTCCAACATCGCTTAATGCTCGTTCATTGACCAAAGACTGATACATCAAGTCAAGATCCGAAATCCTGTGAGAAACGACAAATATTGTCTTGAAAAGGATGGATGAGGGGCTTCAAGAGGCTCATATTGTTCCCCATTTGAGGAAGTCAGTGGGTGCTATCTCCTCACCTTAAGGCCATTGAAGTGTGTACCCGTTTGAAACAAACTCTCCTCAAATGTAAGCAGGTCCCGAACGGTGTTTTTTGAGCGACCGACAGGACATTACACTTGTTGCTGTATCTTCCAAACAAGCATGGTTCCTTTCTTGTAAATATTTTGGAAGGTAACAATCCTCTGCTGGTTGAAAAACACTCCAGTTCATGTCTGGAAATCAGAATGTTGAATCCCATAAAATATAGATTATTACTTTAAATATACAGCTGGGGTACCATATAAGTGAGCCTATATTGGATAGGATGAAAGTACATTTAATACTTTTTTTTTCTTGGTAAACCTTACTGGAATGAAAACAACTACGAAAACGAAGTCCAAACCTGTCCTAACAGGGGCAGGGAGACACAAAACATCAAAAGAGCCAAAATTCTGACATTTAATACAAATGGGTTATGAGCCTATATTTTTTTTTTGATATGTAGTTATGAGCCTATATTGGATAGGATGAAAGTACATTTAATACAAATTGCTCCAGTAATCAGAGCCCTAAATTGAAGCCTATCTAGAAGACGTAGCATTCAGAAATACAAATAAGCAAGCGTGGGAATTTAAAACCAGAATCGTGCAACCCATTGGTCAAGCTTCCAGAACTCGCAGAGAAATTTGGCAATGGCCCCAGTAGCTTAATGCATGATCATGACAAAATCTGTAATATTCATGTGGCACTAAGAATATTATAACTGCTTCTTTTTCTTCTCGAAATAGTAGTGGCTCCGCTGGAAGTTCAATACTGCCCACACAAGATGACATAATCCTAACTCTGGCCATAGTGCAGTTGGAGAGTATAATGGGCAGTTAGTAGTCTGCCAAAGGAGGAAATTGCTAAGGCGGTTCTCACCAGAAGTTCGGATCAGGATGTCAGGTTCAGGTGCCACTGACATGTACATGTGCTTCTCAACATCTAGTAGCTTTATAGTAGGAAGCAACTGTTGCTTGTTTGTGCTTTCTTCAATTCCTCCAGTCGCACAATTGCAAGCTCCACTTGCAGCTTCTATCCATTTATCTTCACAGAATCCTTGAATAGCATAGACACTGGGTCCATTTTTGTTTTCAACTCCGTTGACACCATTGCACCCTCTATTTGAGTTTAATGCTTGGAATTTATGGAAGCTATTTTCAGAAGGTCCTTGAACATCATGCGCAATAACTCCATTTAGCTTGCTGATTTCTTCTACACCTTCGGCCTTCCCATTGCTAACTTTGCTTGAATTTAGTTCTTCAATTTCATTCCTTTTGACCTTGCAGGATGCTTCAACAGCATGGATGATCTCATCGTAAGAAGTATAAGCGACACAGATTAAAAGCACAGTCTTGTTATTGTTGGCAGTAGCTGCCATTGCCTTCTCAGCTGAAACCCTGACAGGCTCATTTAAAAGCTTCAGGTTGCCTATAAAATATATCCTGATACCATATTGATTCACAACGCTATCTTCCCTTAGCAACTCTTCAATCTTTTCCAGCATTAGATCCATCAAGGATTGAACCTCTTCAGGACGCCTTTTGAAATTTTCAATGCTGAAGGCATAGACTGTTGCATATTTCACTCCCAGTTCATAGCACAAACAAAGTATCTTCATGAGAGCCTGATACCCAGCTTTGTGGCCAGCCCCTTCTGCCATGTTCTGCTTCTTTGCATACCTTCTGTTTCCATCCATGATGAAGGCGATATGATTGGGAATAGGACCTACAGACAGAATACTAAAAATGCATTTTATCAGAAAACTACCCAGACCCCCAGACAACTGGCTTAAACTCTCACTTCTATCTTTAGCCATTATATGAACTTGCAGAGAACCTTGATCACCACTGCCAAAATACCCCTGTTCCAGAGCAATACAAATTTCAGGCCATACTGGGAGAAAATCTACATTAAACAGAGAGATGAGAGTGAAGCAAAGAAGTATGTGGAGAAAAATGCAGAGAGCTCAACTATGATGGAAAAACTGCAAAATTTTCAAAAAGACAGCCTAGTCAGTCATATCCATCCAGATGCATGCCTACCGCATCGAGAAGTTGTTTCTTACAATAAATCCAGAACCAGAAGAACTTGGATAATTTTGCCAGGAATTTATTCAGAGTATATTTTCACACCTAAGGATGTTACACAGTTACTGGGTTAACTGACCAGCAGATTGAGCCCGGATTGCCTATTGGACTACTTATGTGTTTGCTGGCCACTTTTCTAGGAGGACAAGAACACCAACAAACAGTCAAAGATAGAGTGAAGTAGATAGTTAGTTCAAATAAACACATGCGGCAATTAATCAAACAGTGGTGAGGGCATCCCAAGTCACCCAAACTGCTGAGATATTTTTTGAAGCGCATATTCAAGCATCGTTCCTGAGGTATAATAGCAAGCTATTGAAGATTAATGTGATCAGATAGCTACACTGCAGGATTTCGATTTCAATATTTATTCTTTTGCCTTGTTCTAGAGCGTATTTTTACTAAGCCGAGACTTGATTATAAGCTCCACTTGCTTGCCACGAAAATGAAGGAAACTACAACGATTTTTTTTTTCCAAATAATCAATGCTTTATTTTTCATAAAATATAAAAGGCAAAAAGATCGAACAAATCCTTTTCTGTTCCTTAGATGCCACCACAAAAAGGAAAAACTAAAGGAAAGAACATATATGGGGAAAGTAGGAAAGGACCTTACTTTTCTAAGAAATACACTCAAGTGAATTATCAAATCACAGCCAAAATTCCAAGATCATACCGAAAATGGTCATGAACATCTGGGTCACCCACTATTCGAAAGCCATTAGAAGAAGAGGAAGAAAGAGAAACCTGCCAAAGTTTCACCAAATGCCAAAGTTCAGGGTTCGTGCGTCACACGTTCCTATATATATAGACAAGCATAAACGAGGCTAATCGCCAACGATATTCTCAAGGATAAACAGAGAGAAAACTGAAGAAATTAGCACTCAAACAGCACAAGGCACTCACCAACGAAGGAAATATTTACGGAGGACAGAGCAGTTGAGACTCTGAGACTGCACCTCCACCACCGCGCCTTTATTTAAACACCTTTTTTGTTTCCCCTAAACTATTGGCTATTAATGCAGATGTCAGAGAGAGAGAGAGAGAGCAGCCGACGACGAAAGAGACAACTTTGTCCCACGTATGAGATAGAGAGTAGAAACAAACAAAAGCGACGGTCGACGGAAAGGACCCTCGTCCCTCTGCACGGGGAGCAATTCCTTTAATCTTCACCGTTGGTTCAAACTACCAGGCTAAGATCCTTCCACGCTATCGATCCTTTAAGCAAATGCAGAAACGCCAAAGTTAGCGTGGGTATTGTTGAGCTTGCCCAATGCCATATTTCCACTAGAAAATCACTGAACTGTATAGATAGCCCAGGCGGCTGGCTAAAGGCCCAAAACCTAAATTTTAAATTTTCTTTTATAGGTCCTATTAAAATTATATTTTATATTACCTAAACATAACAAATTTAGCATAAAAAATTATATAATTAATTTATTTGTATAGAATTGTATTAAATTTATTATTTTAACATATTTTCTATTTTTATTGAAAGAAAATAAATTTCTTCAATTTTTTAATTTGAGTTTTCATAAACTTTATTAAAATCCATCACACACTTGCCTCAAGGCAATAAAGAGGCCTATTAAAGAGGCTGTTTATAAAGTCTCATTCACTAAAGGGATAATGTCCTTCGGTCACTCAAAAAACACCGTTCGTGGCCTGCTTGCACTGGAGGCGAGTTTGTTTCAAACGGGTACACTTCAATGGCCTTAAGGTGAGGAGAGCACCCACTGACTTCCTCAAATGGGGAACGATATGAGCCTCTAGAAGCTCCTCATCCATCCTTTAAAGACAATATCTGTCTTTTCTCACAGGATTTCGGATCTTGTAACTTGATGTATCAGTCTTTGGTCAGTGAACAAGCATCAAGCGATGTTGGACCACCACAAAGTATAGACATAAGACAAACATGACAAAAATCATAGGACGAAGGAAGTGGTAGTAAGCTGTTTGGACTCTAGGAGGTTGGTCTACTTATATGCGTGTAATAAAAGGCTGGAGCCCATTCTTGTAGGCTATCTTTTGAAGAATTTAGTCACTGTTACATTGGAGCTCGGCTTGCTCCAAAAGCCAGAATTTCTGTACAATTTCAATACAAGATTTACAATCTTTGATAAAAAAATTCCATAAAAATACACGCCTGTTTTAGATGGCGTATTGCCTTGTCCATAGGAAAAGGTTTCATTTTTTCATGTAATGTTTCTTCTTTTTTTATATAGCCATATAGGATTTATGGGTTGAAAACCAAAACTTTACTGCAGTTTAAAAAGGGATAGAATACGGATTTGAACACGGGAAAAACAAAAGGGCAGCGCTTTATGTAAATCCCAGCTGGAAGGCGTCACAACAAACTCCACATCATGACTTTGCAGCACCAGGAAACCGGGCGTGACTTGAAGAACGATCATGAATAGGCTGTTGGGCAAGAGCTACGGTGGTAGAGCTGATTTTGGACTCCTCCGGCTTTCAATGCATTGCTTCTATAAGTTCCAAAGCCGCCACCACCTCTTTCATCGAAGGGCGGCGATTAGGATCTGATGCCAAGCATTTTAGAGTGAGGTCTGCTGCCTGTGACGCTGCCTTTGATGAATATTGGCTCTCCATCTTCTTATACATTATGGTTCTCGACTTTCTTTGGTTAGAAAGAAATGGCTTAAGCCATTCAACCAGAGATTGCTGCCTTCAAGAAAAAAAAATAAAAACCAGAGATTGCTGCCCACTCGGCCTTTTCACATCCGAGTGCCCGTAACCATGTTAGCATTTCAAGTAGCACCACACCAAAGCCATAAACATGGCTTTTCACGTACAATTAGAAGAAAAATGTGAAAATGAAAAATGGGAGAGAAATAGTAACAAAAGACAAAAGATTTTAAGTGGTTCGGTCTAGAAGACCTACATGTGAAAGAGCTCTATGACTGTATTTTGTATTATGAGTCCATACATATTACAATTGAAGATCTCTATTTATAGAGATAATACAAAGCATAATAGGAGAATATCCTATATTTAAATTTAAATCTCTACATTTGAATTTGAATTTGAATTTGAATCTTCATAACAATATCAAAATTTTGATATTGTGATAATCATAATATCATATCAAATCTTTAAGATTTGATTATGATATTATCTCTAACACAATTGACCTGTTGAAAAGTGGTGCAATGGCAGTGTAACATGCCTGGCTAATGGTTCAATTATGTGGGATTTTGAGTAGGCTTGTGATTTGTGTACCGAGTGGGCTAAGACGTGGCCCATGGCCTTCTAGAATTCTAACGAATTCTGTTAGCTTGTTTTTGAAGATTTCATTTCTGTTTTGGCTTATTAGTAGTGCTTGCGTGCACCCCTGCGGGGTATCAAAGAACTCAGTTGGAATTTTATAATTTTTCGGGTTAATGACCAAAATAGTCCATGGGTTTTATGCCCTTTATCGATTTGGTCCCTGGGTTTCCAATTTGGTCACATAAGTCCTTAGGTTATTCTCATTTATCGATTTGGTCCTTCCGTCCAATTTCTACTTTGACGTCTCATCAAAATGAGCCACTACCCCCAAATCAATCTGCAAACAGAGAGCAACAAATAGAAAATTCACGACACGATTCAAATCTCAAAGATCACCAACGGCTTCAGATTGGATATCTCTTCGCTCCGTGAAAAATAGATGACCAGCATGACTGATTTTTGGTAAAACATGGATCTGGGCTCCCTTCGTCGATCAAATGGGGGGTCTCCCCTGTTCGATTTTTTTTTTCTTTTTTACGAATATGTCAGGTGGACGTGAGTTTTTTTTTTTAAATAATAAAAAAAACATACACGCGTCGCGATGTTATTGGTGGTGACGTGGCCCACCTTTAGCTGACTGTGCACGGAGGAGACGAAATTGGATGGAAGGATCAAATCGATAGATGAGGATAACCTAAGGACTTATGTGACCAAATTGGAAACCCAGAGACCAAATTGATAAATGAGGATAACCTAAGGATTTATGTGACCAAATTGGAAATCCAAGGATCAAATTGATAAATGATGATAACCTAAGGACTTATGTGACCAAATTAAAAACTCAGGGACCAAATCGATAAAGGGCATAAAACTCAGGGACTATTTTGGTCATTAACCCTAATTTTTCTCTCTCGATTTCTTGGGAGACTAGCCATCTCGAATTTGGTCATTGTATTTTCTTTACAATTTCTTGTAATTTTTCTCTCTTGATTTTTTGGGAGACTAGCCATCTCGAATTTGACCATTGTATTTTCTTTACAATTTCTTGTAATTTTTCTCTCTTGATTTCTTGGGAAACTAGCCATCTCGAATTTGGTCATTGTATTTTCTTTACAATTTCTTGGAATACAAACATACGTGTTACAGGTAGGCTTATTAGCTAATTTCCTTGACCACGAAATATTAGACTCCAGTTTACCGTTCAAATTATGTTTCTTTCTTGTTCCTTTTAAGGAAGCAAAACAGCACAAGGGGAGTTATAGGCGATAACACAATGTAGGAACAGTTTCAACTCGTACCTGACTATAAGTATGCTTGTTTCGTCTAATTAGCTCAACTATGATTAAACCCACCGAAAATCCAATAGGAAAGCCAGATGATGAGCTACCAATGGTCAAGAGTGTCGCTCCCATGCATCAAACTCAAACTTTTTAATCATCAGCCCTGGTAGGAATGATCCGATCGATGGTCTTTCCAAACTAAGTCTAAATTTTCTACTCAAATGAGGGCCTATTTTAAAGCATTCATTTGAACTTGGTGTTCTCAAGTATCAATTCTAAATGCACTTTGCATAATTTTTCCAGAATTGATATTCCTATCCCTGCCATACTCGAATGCCAAGGTTTCTTCAGAAATTACTTACCGGTGAATCTGTCTGTAACTATAAAACTACCAGGTCCTCGGTTACATAAATGAATCAATGGGTTTCACAAGCCATTATCTCTTTTTCCATAAAACATTTAAGTTTCGATATTTCTAAGAGATATCTTGTTACCTGTTGCTACAAATTCTGGAGCCGCATAACCATCTGTTCCTATAATCCTCATTGTCATGTGAGTCTTCGCCAGAAGACCCCAACTTTGCCCAGCCAAAATCTGAAATTTTTGCATTGTAATTCTGCAAGAGCAAAGATTTGTTTGTGGGTGTGGGTGATACCCAAATCGTCAATCACTTTTTAGGTCTAGTAAATTAGTAATATCAGTCCTCTCTTTGATTCTTCCCAAGTCATACAGGTTAAATGCAAGTAAAAGTTATCCTAAGACAAGGGGATTATATAAGATATCTAGCGTATCTTCACCAATCAAATAGAGCAAAATGCTGCATTTTGGATCCAAAGTAATTGCGAGAACCAAAAGAAAAATTGAGTAACAAGATATTGCCAATCATTTCAAAATAAAAGCTAACTTCCTATCTGGTTTCCAAGAAGTATATTGGATGGCTTAAAATCTCTGTATATGACTTTCTTTTCTGATGTGTAGGAAATCTAGGCCTTGAGCTGCTTCGACAGCTATTTAGAGCCGCAGTTCCCAAGAAAGTGATTCAATGCTAGGATTCCCTGCTCAACCAAGAACTAATTGAGTCCATACAACTAATCCATTCAAAAACCACCAAGCGTTAGCTCAAGTGGTAACTCCTCCCCTTAGGGAGGGTAAGATCCGGGGGTCGAATCCCCCTTCCCGCAGGCTCTGCTTGCTGTCCGCTATGACTAAAAAAAAGCTAATCCATTCAAAAGAAATTATATTTCCACAATTTCTCAATTTCCTACTTCTGAAAAGAAGAAGAAGAAGCTCCTTATCCTCCCAACAGTAACCCAATAGCCTGACCAGGTTGGGATGAGATAGTCGTCCTAGAATTTACTTCTGATTGCACAATTAAAGAGAAAAATAAAAAGATTATTAGTAGCAGTAGCACAGAGCTAAAAGCCAAAATTATACCACGCTCATGTAAACTAGCTCAGCATGTCATTTGCTATTGCATACTTTGTTGCTGGGTACATTACATACAGAAAAGCCCCAGTCAGATCAAACTATGTACCACATCAATGCATCAGTTTTCAGGTGGACTGGACTAGCGACAAAGTGATCAGTGAAATTAGAGAGAAACTAAAATCCCAAATGCCAATCAGTGCCAGTGGGTTATGAACAACTAAACTTTAGACTTACAGACTTTCCTTTCAAGTCAAACATTGCTGAAAGCATTGGACCAATGCCGAATCTTACTTGCAGTTACTTAAAGGAAACTCTGTCCAATGTGACTAGGAAAAGAAGATTGCACATGCCTATGGACTTGTCAAACTTCGCAGTGACTAACTTGTCTTTACAACAACATAGACTCGAATGCTTTCATAGGAACTTTCTTCTGCATTTGAATAGCCAAAGTGAGCGGAACCAAAATAGTGTCATGAATATTAAAATTTTAGAATAGCTAATATTATTCCGACTGCATAATATAAAAATGAAAGGGAAATTGAATGGGTTATTGATATAGGGAGTTCAAAGTATTACTTGCCACTCTTGGAAACCTTGCATACTTTCTGGGTTCAATTGCTCGACAGCAACAACCGTGCCAGAGCCAACTTTAGAGGGTGTAAGTGTCTTCTCATCCATCCCACCCTTGAAAACTTTCCCAAAGCCTCCTTCACCCAACAAAGTGTCCAAATTGAAATTGTTAGTTGCAGTCTCCAAATCTGCAAAGCTGAATTCTCTCAAGGTGGGTCTCTAAGAATTGCCCATTAGTATATAACTTGTCCACACTTCCACTTATTCGCTCTGAAAATTGAGTCTTCCCCGTACTGCTGCTTGCTGCTGATGATCCTATACTCTTGCTTGACATCGCAAAGAATAGGAACTTAACAGGATCAAATATATAATAAGTAGATAGCAAAAGATTAAAGTGAAAACATAAATTAGGAAACCGGATGATATTGAACATGCACTTGATCATGTAATTAAGATTAGTTTGGAATTTAACCTGGAGTAGGTCATAAGGTAGTAGTTGTAGGATCAGGCTATTGAGCAAGAGATTAAGCAAAGAACAATATCAACCTACGGTTCTGTTGGACATTACTAGGCTGACCTAGCATCATGTCAATGGTTCGTTGTTCAGACTAACTAGGACAAGCTGGGTTAAATCGCGACGCTATAGTTTCTCCATTCACCAAAACAAAAATAACAGAATCACAGATAACCCATTAAAGTAGCCTGAAAACGATCACTCTATTCACTATTACAGAGCAATGTTACAAAAAATATCCACGTTGAACAGAAACGGTAAGTTACAACAACAAAATTTGTCACTAGTTGAAAGAGATCACTAGCCAAAAAATTAAGAATTAGTCCAGATTCAACAAGGTGCATATGTTGTTTTAGTTTTCTCTCAAATTTCGGCACCATGATGCTGGGGGAGAAATGAAGAATTATCATGAATGTTTCCCATGAGCTGCATCAGTAGAATTGCTTTTGGACTGCTTTGGTCTCCCCTTGATTGCTTCAATACGTTCCAAAGCTGCCACCGCTTCTTTCATGGAGGGGCGGTTTTTTGGATCTGATACTAGGCATTTTAGAGATAGTTCTGCTGCCCGTAATGCTGCCTTTGATGAATATTGACCCTCCATTCTAGTATCTATAAGGCTTTTCAACTTTCTTCTATTTGAAAGAGATGGTCTAAGCCATTCAACGAGAGATTGCTGTCCATTAGGCCTTTTCGTATCAAGTGCCCGCAAGCCTGTTAACAATTCAAGCAGCACCACACCAAATCCATATACATCGCTCTTCACGTACAAATGACCTGTTGAGTAGTAGTGCAATGGCAGGCATGTTAGCAGATTTCCTTGACTAAAATATATTAGACTGCTTCAATGTTCAAATTGTTGGGGTTGTCCCACATCGGTTGTGGAAGGGGTTGGTGGTCAGTTTATAAGTGTGAGAGAAAACCTCACCTCTTGAGCTAGCTTTTGGGGTTGAGAAGGTCCAAGACCACCTAACACTGGTATCAGAGCCCAGGTTTACCAACAAGTCTCAGACCCAACAGTCCATGGGAGAAACGGGTTGTCTGCATCCAACCCAAGGCCCGATGTGTGAGGGGGAGATTGTTGGGGTTGTCCCACATCGGTTGTGGAAGGGGTTGGTGGTCAGTTTATAAGTGTGAGGGAAAACCTCACCTCTTGAGCTAGCTTTTGGGGTTGAGAAGGCCCAAGACCTAACACAAATACGGTCTAAATGTGAACTTAAATGCCTTATTATAAAGCGCCTTTTTGGGTTATCTTTATCTTTTATCTGTACAACAGTAAAATCAAACAGAGTAACATTCCAGTGCCTCCTTCACTTTGATGCCAAGAATTTTTTTTAGAATGTCTGAGCTACAATACAACAAGGACTTATATATATGTAATTAAGTTGCATGAGTTTGTCATAGAATTCTTTATTCTCCGATAAAATTAAATTACTAGAGTTTGTTAGAGCTATCATTACCCGTTGCAATATATTCTGGAGCAGCATAACCATTTGTGCCCATAATTCTGGTTGTCACGTGCGAGTCGCCACCGGAAGGCCCCAATTTCGCCAAGCCAAAATCGGAGATTTTTGCATTGTAGTTCTGTAGGATTCAGGAAAAAAATCGAGAAATATGAATAACAGGGACTATAGTTGTCACATATCCAACATTCTTAATATATCAATGTAGAAAAGATGGCAAGTATAATTTTTATAACAGTGAAATGCCCTAAATTCCGTGACAAGCAAGATTTGATCTATTCCCATGTGAGGGCAACAACCAAGTGATGTTCTTCAAGCATTTTTCAGGCCTAGTAATACTAGTGCTCATTTTGAATTTTAAAAAATGTCTTGAACTAGAGGCAACTTTACCCCAAAGCCAAACTATCTCTAAGACAGCAGGGTTCACATATTTCTCTACCGTCTCCACGTCACTTAGATGGAGAAAATTGCTGCATTTGGTTGCAAGAACAACTAAAAGGAATGTGTAGTAATGTGAATGTACCATTCAATTCAAAATAGCAGTTACTTGGGCGTCTGGTTTTCAGTTCTTATACTATCACCAAGAATTTAGAGCATTCCCTACTAAACCTAGATGCAGGAAATAAGACACGGATCAAAGAAAGACAGACCCCATCAAGCAGTATATTTGAGGCCTTAAAGTCTCTGTATATGACTTTCTTCTCTGAAGTATGTAGGAAAGCCAGGCCTCGAGCTGCTCCAATAGCTATTTTGAGTCGTATGTCCCAAGAAAATGGTTCAATATTGGGGTTCCCTGCTCAACCAAAACCTCATTCAGTTAACAAAATCAGTGCAAGAGAAATTTGTTTTGTTCATATAATTTCTCCTAAATTCATACTTCTAAAAAGATGATTCTCCAAGCTTCCCCTCTGCATGTACTCATACACGAGAAGCAGCTCTTTATCCTCCCAACAGTATCCCAATAGCCTGACCAGGTTTGGATGAGAGAGCCTTCCCAGAAAATTTACTTCTGACTGCAAAATCAAATTGAAAGGGAAAAACGTTATTAGTAGCAGCAGAATTGATTGTCTTAGAAAGGACTAAGGACAAAGGAAACTGGTTAAACACAGCAAGAGGCCCAAACTGTACCACGATTAGGGTAGTATACGGAAACATAGTGAATCACAATGGATTTTAGTGCAATGATGTCATTTGCCATTACACAATGTCTGGCTTTCTGAATCACATACAATACAGGGCCCATCAGTGTTCACAAAAAAGCATCAAGTTGATCTGTAGTGTAATTGTAGTCTCAAACATAGTGATACAAACTACTGAACTTGCCCAGTAAAACAAATTACAAACTACTGTCGTTTGAATCCTATTGCTAGTTTCTTTAGTGTCAATCCCAGCGATTTAATCCCAATTATTGCACGGGCCAGATGGAACCACATTGGTGATAGCTGGGTGAATAGCTGCTAAATGGCATCTGATAACACATGGGCCGTTTGATGGTTAAGCAATTTTCTAGTAGCGGGAACATAGTGGTGACCTTCCAAGCCACATTTCTTTCTCTTCATTTGTGGATTTGGAATCAATGTCAACAGAGCATGTAACACAAGTGGGACCCCAATTTGCCATTTGCCGTATCCCACAATGAGATATGAAGCTGTAATTAAACCGAAACATGATTGCAAGCAATATAAATAGATCTGTTTTCACTGATCTAGTGTTTTCCTCATAATTACTCCAGCAAAATATAAAACCTTGTCTCAAGAACTTAGAATAAAAGAAAAAAGCTAAATGCTCAAATAAAAAGACTTTGCTAATGATAGAGTTGAAATTAAGTACCCAACTTGCTTTATGCTGGATTCCACAATGGAATATGATGTGTAATTAAGCCCAAACATGATTCCAACCAGTTATAACAATGCTTTTTTTCAATGGTAATTAGAGTGAATTAATACCTGCCACTCTTGGAAACCCTGCATACTTTCTGGGTTCAATTTCTTGATAGCAACCACCATGCCAGTGCCCACCTTAGAGGGTATGAGCGTCTTCTCATCCATCCAACCCTTGAAAACTTTCCCAAAGCCTCCCTCACCCAACAAACTATCCGACTTGAAATTTTTTGTCGCAGTCCTTAGATCCGCAAAGCTAAATTCTTTCAAGTTGGATGCCTCTAAGATTTGCCCATTAGAATATAACTCGTCCAGTACACTTCCACTTGCTTCCTCTGAGAGCTGACTCCTTCCTGTGCCACTGCTTGATGATCCTAAGTTCTTGCTGCTTGATATCACTGAGAAAAGGTAAAGAACCAAGATGAAATGTATACTTCTTGGAAACTAAAAGAAGAAATGAAAAAGAAAGAAACCAGATGATCACAAACATCTACTTAGAACATGTATAAAGATTAGCTCGGAATATAACCTGTGGTAGGCAGTGAGGAGGAGATGGCAGGATCAGACTCGTGAGCGAGAGATCCGAAGCAAAGACCCATATCGACAAATGATTCTTTTGGACTTTACTAGGCCAACAAGATGAGATCAACTTGCTTATAGCATGTCCAAGGAGAAAAGGCTGAACCAGGAGAGTGGACTCTCTTGCATATATATATATATATATATAGGAAGCAGGCTTTCTTCTTTTTTTCTTCAAGTTGGTGGACTTTCTCGGTCGCAGTTACCGAGAATCTACTATGTTGTTTCATACTAATGCCCAATATCTAACTAATCAATCATTGGTGGTTTCATTTTAATAAACCTCGTTATCTGTCTGTTATTTCTGCAGTAACGTCGTCGTCCACGACTCACTCGCCGTGTCACCGTGTCCAGGAGAATATTCCAATCTTTGTGGCGTCCGTGAAAGAGAACTACTCTGGTGATTAAAAAACTTTCGGATTCTGAACAATAGACTATCGTGTCCTGTGAAACTCTCAGATGCACTGAAATCGAAGTGTCAAGATTCTGAACAATAACGAACAAAAAAAATAGAGTGAATTACTGATAAGATCGGATTGCCAATAGGAGTGTCCTTAGGGATGGATGAAAGGAGTACTTGGGAGCGGAATTTTTACCCCCTCTAACTCTAGATCAGGGAAATTCTTTAAAAGAAAAACCTTTTATATTCGATCCTAATTTACTTTTGGCATTTCATTTTCAACTCTGTGAATATATGCGTATTTTATTTCTACCCTCCCACTCGCATCTTATATATTATTTCTACCCACCCACTCGCATCTTCGCGAAGAGATTTTTTTTTATAAATGAATTATAATACATTGCATATTGTCATTCTAAGACGAGTGATAAAGATGCTAACTATAATGGCTGTCTCTCACTGGATTACTTTTCGTGGGTACCTAGCTGTTCATTGGTGTACGTACTTTTCATCTGGAAAGTTGTTGATACGTATCCGCGGCCCTCAAAAAGTAACAAAAAGAAGAGAAACTCAAAGAAACATCTGCGGAAATGTACACGTGATAAGCGAGACTGAGCTTTTGACTGGAATTGGCAGAGGCCAGAGGGAGTGGAATAGTCCCCCTGCGCGGAACATCAAAGCCGTTTTACTCGGTTTCGATAGTCTAAGGTCATTTTAGGGATTTAAGCACATGCATCATTCATCATTCATCATTCTACAAGACTAATAACCCCACCATCCGGTCAAAGTCTTCATCTCCTAAAAAGTCTCACGTGCTTAAACATCAGAGGAATTCTAAGTACGTACTTTCCTTGCCCATTGAATCGGACTACGTGTTTTTTTTTCATTTTGAAAGAGATAAAGGGAAGGAGGAAATGGACTCTGGGATCTTTCATTGGAGGCTAAACTTTGATCTTCCAATAATTAAGACTTGATATAAGGCCCTTGGTATGGCAGATACAAGCGCTTCATGTTACAAAATGTGAAGAAGTGAACTGAAAGCCAACAAAATACAACTGAATAATCATCATGACTCCATGGCATCCCCCAAAGCAGCTACTGCTCAGACGGGGGATGTTTGAAAGCTGATATAACCAACAAAGAATGCATAATCAAATTGACCACAGAAATCAGTATATGAAAGAATTTATACAAAAAGCAGCAAGCTGAACATTCGTAGGAGAAATTTGACTGTCAGAACCAGAATCAACGATTTGAATGAAGGCCAATTGTAAGATTAGATGAATAATTACAAAAATTTTCAAGTCATATTTATTCCTCTGGGCCAAAATAGAAAATTGTACGGGGACTCAACTTTGCGTGGAGGGAGAAAGGATTGAGTTTTAAGGAGGGACAAAGAGAGAACTCGCCAAAAAAAAAAAGTTCAAGACAGAAAACGTGGACATTGAGAGTTATAGTCGTTCATATTTTCCGGCACCAAAGGTCAAATGTCGGGATTATTTGTTCTCCCTTTTACATTTGTTTTATGAAATGCAAGGATATATAGGACGATCGAGGCTTCATGTGTTAAGCACGTGAGGATTTTGATGAGATCCAATAGACTAGAATGAACGATGTGTTTGCTTGGAGATTCAATGAGTAGACATTAATCGTACGTTAATCATAGTTTTGATTAGGCAAGAAACATCGTCAACCCAAAAAAAATAGGCAAACGAAGATGAAAGGGGCAGCAGGAATAAACCCTGCTATCATTTGATAGATTAAGTGAATGACAAACATGCCCTAGTGGAATTTAATTTGCTAATAAAAATATATCTGGTTCTCATATATGGTATAGTTTTCAATACATAGTAATCGCTAGTGCTTGGAGATTCAATGAGTAGCTAGTACATTGATCGGTACTCACCGTTTTAATTAGGCAAGAAGCATCGTCAACCTAAAAAAAAATAGACGACCAAGGATGAAAGAGGCGGCAAGAATAAACTGTGTTGTCATTTGATAGACTAACCCTATTGAAGCTTAATTTACTAATAAAAACATACCTGGTTTTTATATATGGTATAATTTTCAATACATAGTAATCACTAGCGCTTGGAGATTCAATGAGTATACATTATCCGCTACTCACAGTTTGATTAGGCAAGAAGCATCATCAACCAAAAAATAATAGACAACCGAGGATGAAAGAGGCAGCAGGAACGAATCGTGTTGTCGTTTGATAGATTAAGTAAATAATGAACATGCCCTGTTGGAGCTTAATTTGATAATAAAAGCATATCTAGTTTCACATATGGTATAGTTTTTAATATATGGTAATCACTAGTGCTTTGAAATTCCATAAGTAGACATTGATCGGTACTCATAATTTTGATCAGGCAAGAAGTATTGTCAACCCAAAACGAGTAGATAATCGAGATGAAAAAGGCGGCAAGAACGAACCGTGCTATCGTTTGATAGATTAAGTGAATGATGCCCGTGCCCCACTAGAGCTTAATTTGACAATAAAAACATATCTGATGCATATTAGTTTTTTTCTTTCTTCTTTTCATCCCCAGCCATTTAGAAGATGAGCTAATTAATTACATAATTGATTTTTATTTTTGGCTTTGATTATCGTAATAGAAACTGAGATTAGTGATGAAGATGAATTTTTTTGGAAAAAAAAAAAAATATATATATATATATATATATATGTTTGGATAGCAAAAGAGGTATATAGGTTAAGTTCATGAGAGACATGGCTTTGATTCAATGTTTGGTATGCCTTAGTGCATTGGAGTATGGAATAAACAATTATGAAGAGACCTCTAGTAGCCCGAAAGGAAAACAAAAGCAGGATAAAGTCCTTAATTAATTATTAATTTTTGAAAATAGGAAATGATAAAACATTACATTTTACCGACTTTGGACGACGAAACTGAGAATTGCAAAGAAATCAAAGACATGATGGATGTCAAAGCAACGACGTCGTCTTAGTATTATTTTTTAAAGAACAAAAGCAGGATAAAGTCCTTATTACTATTACTATTACTATTACTATTACTATTACTATCGTTCGCAAACGATATGCATGACGTTGGACTTAAAACTACATAAAAATTCTGCATGTGCATGCATGCACACAGAACTTTACTGGCCTGAATCAACTTCTCATGATTCCCCATTGGAAGAAGGCTTAGGACTGTCCTCATCATTCTCTGGAGGCAAATTGAGATCAAATTTCAGGGCCTTGGAGCTTTTCTCTTGTGGCTGATTCAGATCGATAACTAGCCCTCTGGTCGGAGAAGAAGCGGAAGCGGAAGCCTCATCAACCTTACTTCCTTCATCAGTATTACTTGTGGCTACCACTAATGAAGTCATCGTCGCTAACACACCCTGAGCCACATTAAGAAGAGCTGTAGCAATCTCTTCTTGAGCCAGATCAGGGACTATGCCAGTCCCTGGTTCCGCTTCACGATCAACTGGGACTGAAGGGTCCCAACCGCCCATAGGAGGAGGAAAGACCCCACGCCATTGACGCTCGGGATGGGACCTCATATGTCCAAACAGAGCCTTCCACGAGTTGAAGTTCTTGCCACAAACCACGCAGTTGGGGTCGCGCTCTGGTGTTTCCAAAAGCTCCACCTTTCTCTTTGGTTTTTGCGTGGCACTGCTCGAAGATCTATGTTCTTCATTTCGGCCTCTCAACTTTTTTTGAGAACCCTCCTCAAGCCCTCCAGCATTCAAAACATCACCACCAGTCTGTTGACCTATGGAGGGGTCAACAATATTCACAATTTCTTGGGTAGGGGCATCATCCTCGGCAACATTAGGATTCGGAGGATTCTCGGGGCGGCTATGTTCATGCTTATTGGAAGTTTTCACCAGGGAGGAATCCCCTGGGTCATCCATAAGGTGGGAAATGAAAAAACAAACATCAAAGATAATCTATATCTATGCTAAATGCTGAAAGATGAAGAGATAGATATACTGAGTCGCAAGAGTTTTCATGGTGATTTATTAGGCCAACTTATAATTAATTACTTGATTGTTATAAAAATATATATTTTATTACTTTCTAACAATAAAACTTATCAAATATTGGACCATTTTTTATCGTTATAACGCACGAGAGAGGTCGAACACAGGGCACAACTCTATTCTCTTTCTTCAAATTTTTTTTGTTTTGTGAAAATGGAAGTATAATATGTTTGGATTTTGATGCGATTCATCTAACTAATCATAAATGGTGCATTCGCCTGGCCAGAATCTCATTGAATATTAAGCATTAATCACTACTACTTGCACAATTTTGTGAAGGCATGGAAGCCTCCTCGACCACAGAAAAAAGAAAGACAGTCGATGATGAAAGATACAGATCATAACAATCTGTGACATCCGTAAGTATATTTAAATTATGAGTAAATGACCTGGTGGAGCTTAATTTGCTAATTAATAAAGAACATATCTGATCATTTCTATATATATATTTATATATGGTATAGGTTATAGTATATGGTACGTAATCACTGTAAATTTGATATTGCATTCTAGACAACTGTGGCAAAGCAAGTGAGTTACCCACGAGATTTTGTTTATTAATTTCTTTATTTGGCCACTGGCCAATTGGATGTGATTTCAAAAGATTATCACCACCGGATACTTATTACTCTATTAGCCAAAATGGAAAATTGCATGTGATTTCAGGTTGAATGGAGGGGATTCACCAATATGGAGGGACCATTAAGTTAGATATTACTTTGGACAAACTAGATCTTCGTTTGCATTGGACTATCTAAGATCTAAAGACAACTTGGAAAGATTATAAGACAAAAAATCTTTGTGTTTGTTGTCATTGCTGTATAAATGATTTTTTTTCTTTCCTTTTTGGTCGGATTTTCATGTTTGCAACATAAACAAGAGGATAAGGATAACTACAATTTTCAAACCCCAACATTGGTTGCCAAACAGAGATGAGAATTTGAGGGAAAATAAAGAGTGTTTGTTTTGAAAATTTGTTGCTAGCAAATGTATTTAATCTAAACCTACTTTAAGCACCAATTCCTTTTAAATTTATAAAACAACACAATCTCAAATTACCTTGCTAGCAAATGTATTTAATCTAAACCTACTTTAAACACCAATTCATTTTTAATTTATAAAACAACACAATCTCAAATTACCTTGTTTGGATGACAACTTTTTACCAACTCCAATACCTTTTTACAGACTTTACTAACTTTTTATGAACTCTAAAAACTTTTTTACCCACTCCAACAACTTTTTTACCAATCATTGGAGAATCTACACTACCTCTAATTTTTTGAAGATCCAAACACAGGTCTAGTTGTGACGAAAACCAAGCACAAACACAAAAACTAACTTTCATAAAAACCTAAAAATACTACACCTCTCACAAAAATGTTCTTTCTAAATAAAATTTTAGTAGTATCCATTTTCTTAAACCTATAAATACACATTCTAAAATATTGTATTCCCAAAAAGAAAATCATATCTCAATACGACCAAATTATCATATCTCATGTACATTAACTTTTCAATTTGTCATAGCCTTCTAAGAAGCAAGGATTCGTTTATTTATTTATATATTTTTGTATATTATTAGGCTTTACTATTCCTTTCTGTTAACCAAAGTTGTTTTACAAACAATCTATAAATGATTTTGATGATAACAAAAGTTTCTAAGTTTTTGAGGACTTTAGAATCTATTTTATCAATCCACAAATTCCAAGTTATATCTTGATATGATTGAGTTTATCTCTCTAAAAATCTTCTTAATGTTCTTAAAGATCTTTTCACACAATGCTTGATAATCTCTTCAAGAGATAAGACACTTAAAATTGTTTTGGAATGTGTTGAAAACTTCAAAACCACTGATTTTTGTCTCCAGGACTTTTTAGGTGTCGACACATTGCACTAACACCCAAGACATGTTTTTTAGGCAAAACATGTGTCGACACATTGCACTTACACCCGAGACATGTGTTTTTTACCAAAACATGTGTCGACACATTGACCTTATAGTGTCGACACATTGCACTGACTCTCGAGCACTCATTTTTAGTTCAAATTTTATATGTCAGCACATGCTAGTTGAAGTGTCGACACATTACACTGGTTTGAGGATTTTTCGGAAAGTCATCAGACGCATTAAATTGTTCCTTGTTTCACGGGCAACTTTCCAACGGCTTTCTCACCTACCCCGTCGACGGTTGAAGAAAAATTCGTTTAAATTCAAGACCGATAGCTGAAGACAATAAGCACTCTCACCTATACGCACGAATTTGCAATTACTCCTTGACCTAACTACTTGAGAAAAGAGAGAAAGCTTTGAAGAAGAGAGAAGTTTCGCACCTACTGAGAAAGCCCGCTCTTTCCCCCATCAAATTTCAAGTCTTCTATTGTAAATCTATCTTCTCTCCTACCTTTGTGCCTCATACTTGAATATTCGGCTTTAAGAGCCAATACGTGTGTTTTCACTTGTACCCATTCTATTTAAACCTTGAGAGTGTTGGGTAAACACAGGGTCCTACTTGTGATAGTAGAAGAAATCCTCTAGGTTGTGAGGATTTGTGAAGAGTTTAAACGTGATCTTTGAAAACGCTTTGTAACGGTTCCTTAGCACCCCGGAAGCTAAGGTGTACTTGCTATTCGATTATAGTGAAGGAAGCCCAAGGAAGTCAATAGCCTTGGGGGTGGATGTAGGCAAATGTTTTGGCGGAACCACCTAAAAACTACGGTGTCATCTCTTCAACACTTATCTTCTCAAGTTTCATTATTTCTATTACTCTTTACTGTAGTGGTTTATAGTGATTGTTTGTGATTGGTGTTTTAAATCTATTGAAAATTGTTAATTTCTATTAAAACTCAATTCACCCCCCCCCCTCTTGGGTTGCTACATAGACTTTCATTTTCATTTATATTAGGTATTATTACTGATGTTAAAAATCACAAGGTGATAGAAAGATCAGCGAGTCCGGATATAATGCTCGAATTTGTAAAAGAGAACTGGGGTGGCACCGGAGGGGAACATCCGTTACTTAAGTCTAGGAGATTATAATGATAGGAGCGCTAGTAATCAGAGCATTAAATTCGAGCTCGCTGATCTTTCTATCTCCTGGTGATTTTTGACATTGTAAATTACAATTCAATAAAATTAATAAAATAAATTAAATAAATCTCTTAATAAAAACTGTACTCGTAGATTCTTAAAACTGATAAAAAAAAGTTGATGGAACTTGTAGTGACAGGCATCAACCGCCCCTACAAACCCACTATTGTGGCAGATATGGTGATCGTCATTGTATATCCAAACAAAAAAGCCATCGTCACTAAAGCGACTACCGGTATATTCATGAAAAGTTACAAAAAGGCTACTAAAGTCTAAAAGCATGCCGTTGAAACAAAGTTTTTGCTATGGATGAAAAGCATATGCCATAACTTATTGAACTAAATAACCTTTGGTAGATTCACACTTTAACACAAACGGTTGCATCTTCTCCGACCACCATTTACTCTTCTTTATTCCTGTCTCAGGTGTTCTTCACGGCTCCGGCAAACTCTACCTCATTTTTGTCCAAGTAATCTTCCAAAGCACCTAAATTGATTAAGAATAACTTCTTTCTCGACTCCGACGCTCTTAAATTGACTAAGAAAGAACCTCATTCTCGACTATTTAATACTCGTTGAATATTTGGTTGTAGTTGTGTTTGCTATGAAATTTCCATATTTATTCATGTGGTTAATATTTGATGTTTCTCTTGTTATTATCCCCTTTTTTTTCTTTTTTAGTGGATAATAAGAGAAATCTGTTGCTTCCGACTTTGTGTGTTGGGCGTGGATGGACCTAAACCTAATTGAAAAATAAGGACCGAAGTGGGAGTGCAACAATAAATTTCGAACACTTAAACCGGCTGACCCCACAGAAAAAAAAAATCCCAAAACTTCCCCTCCTTTTATTTTTTCGTCGCATCACATAATAAGTTAGTTAACCTTACTAGTTTTTGTCTTCTGAGATGATCTTTAACTTCCCGGAAAGAAAACAGCAACTGAAAAAACAATCGCAGGATGGTTTTTAAATAATTGCCTCTTAACGATGATTATTGTCCGTCTCCACAATAACTAAATTAAGCCAGTGCTCAATGACTAACATAATAAGTGTAATAGCACCACTATTTTTTTGATAACATGAAAATCCCCCAAAGTTGGACTCGTTTTGCCCAACTCTGAAGTACAAACCACAGCCTGCTGGACCGACCTCACAACCCAGAGAGCAGATAAGTCAAGAAATCGCCTAGCAGCAGGAAAATGCATCTCACCCTTAAGACTCGAACTTGGTATGTCGAGCCCCAAAGAGGATGTCTCTCCTAATCACTGAGCTATCGCCCTTGGGGGTTTGTCCACCACTATTAAGTCCATGTGTTAGGCCAATAAGCGTCTATCTTCTCCTAAAAATCTCTAAATGCATGCAGTGAATCGAATGCTACCTAATGTGTCTTTTGGGGGCCTGGAACCATCTGTCTGCTCTGTCCACCAGGAACCTGGGTTCCGTCGTCATAATCGTCATCAATCAAAAGCTGAATTTTTGTGGGGGGGTTTTTGGACTGTTGTTGGGGGGCTGAAAAGGCCTCCATTTTTTCATTATAATTCTGAGTACTTTGAATTGTCTACAAGTTCCAAGAATGGGACAACGCAAACTTACATTAGAGGTGGAGAAATGCTCGGAAGGATTTAAAGTTGCTCTCCTGAAACTCATCCAAATAGAATAACACACACCATACACCGTAACCTGCAAACTAGTAGGTATGAAGAGAAATCCCTTTGAAGAGGGGGGGGGGGGGGGGGGGGCACTTGGATAATAACATTAACGATTGGTAGTTCCCTCTTCATATGAAAGAAATCTCAAAAATCGAGCATTTTAGTTCCCTCTTCAACTCTTTGCACACAAACAATTGCTTTCGATGTTTTAGATGCTAGGTTTTGGTAAGCAATTGAACGTCAGCAAGAGAGTATAATAATTTTGAGATATCAATTTCGTCAAACATTTTAGTTTTTTTTCAAGGCATTTTCGTCTTCGCCATTTCCCTGAAGTTCATACAATCAGTAAGCAGGAAGATAACACCGATAAAACAGGGAAGAAACATACATTGGTAGTTGGCCTATATAATTGTTAAAAGAAAATGCAATTCTAATTGTACAAAACATTGTCATAAATTCAAATATTCTTGATAAAATGAGGCAAACAATTCATATAATCACAATTCACATCTTAATATTAAGTATATACAAGAAACACAGGCCTGCAAGACCTCTTGAAAGAGAGAGAAACCTACACCAACTTTGGAGCTCTTGCTAACATAAGTAGGACAAACTACTTATTTGTAGACAGCATGCGAGGCTTGAATATCACTCAGGTCCAAAGCGACCAATCTCAGCAATTCACATTGCAGAATAATTAGATGAAATTGGATGATATCTATAAGAAACTACTGACCAGAGCTCCCCAAAAGTCGCTCCACTGCAGCATGAACATTACCTGCAGTGGCAATCAATGCCCGAATGTTCTCTTGTGCGTCAAAAAAACCCATTTCTTGAAGCTGTGACAGCTGCGTGGCATACAGTTCTTCCGGTGGCACTGGCAAGATAGCAGAATAAGTCCCAAAGACAATTAAGGAAAGCGAATAAAGGAGAGAAAGAGAGAAAGGAAGAAAAGAAAGAGAGGCCAAATATAGCAACCATTAGCTCTGTTGGGAACAGCCAGGCTGCCAGCCCCAAGTCCACCAAACATGTTCATCAACATCTCTAACCCAGTGTTGTTCAATGAGCCTGCTACTATGACAACATTAACAAATGCAGATTGCAAAAACATCTAAATATTTTTTCTTTGTTTGGGGAAGGGGGAGGAAGAACAATAAATATATTTCACCATCTTGCTTACTATCATAAAGCAATAGAATAGAACTTTCTAAAACTGCAGCATACATAACAACAGGGGTTTCATATAAAGGCCTTCCTCAAGTAAATGACAACAATAAAACCTTGATCTCCGTCTACAAAATTCTTATCCACAGAAAACCTCCAAATCCCCACAAAAAAGAACCTCAGAAAATTCCTTCTCACATCAAAGGAATAAAAATTTCTAGGGATTAGGGATTAGACAAGAAAAACATAGGTCAGAGGCACTCAGCAAAACTGATGAAACCATCATATAGGCAGATGTCCAAACGATGCAATGAGGCAGCTCTATTTTGGAGGTTTCCAAGCGGTATCAAAATTTAGAAAACATGCCTGTGCAGGAACTATGCTCCTAGGGTTTATCAATCACCATAATTGAAGACTAGCCAGAGAAGCAGCAGAAGTTCATAGATTGACTAGCATACCTGTACTTCCACCAGTCTGACCCTGTTCCCTGAAAGATCAACAAATTAAAGAAAAATAAGAGACACGAACATACTTTGTGCTTACCCAGATTGCACCGAAAATTTGGCATTTTTTTCCTTAATAGGGTTTTTACCGATGAACACAGAAAAAGGGAAAAGACACCACTTACTGTGTTGACTGTTGCTGGCCAAGCTGAGACAGCAGGGCTTGTTGAAAAGTCAAGAGTTGCTGAGAGAGAGAGCGAGAGAGAGAGAGGTCAATAGACTAAAAAGGTAGCAAACAAAATTTCAATGAGCAGATTTCAGCTTATCTAGGCGACAAACTCTTATGCCAACACTACTGAAGCATATACAAGTACTATTTTCAAGCCACCTGTCATTTTAAGTAATGCAGACTTTACTTTTACTAAACCACTAGCATTCATTTCGAAATATTAATTGCATGCCTACATTATTCATACTTGTGTCAGCCAGGGAATGTTTTGGTAGGCTTGTTTGTGCACACGTATTGGTCTGGGTGTGGATGTGTGGACTGATGGGTGACTACACGTGTGTGTGTGTGTGTGTGTGTTTACTTCACTCCAAGACATGTATCCTCCTTTCCTTTAGAGGAATCACTACTTTAAGCTTACCCAGCATTGGACCTTTTAATACAATCAAATAGGAAGCCCCAGGGGCGCCAGTGCAAGGGCATATGTCAACAGCTGCAGAACTATAAATCTATATACCTGCATTGTTTCAGGAGATGTCAACTGATGAAGAAATTCTGGGTTTTGCATCATTTCCCTTAGTTGAGAATTGGAATCAAGCATGCCGCGGAGCTGAGGATTGAGACCAAGAATCTGAAAATTGAGCGATGTTAGAGAACCCAGTTTTCTTGAAGCACAACTTCTGCAAAACAATACGGTAAACACAATCCCATAAACAACATCTTGAATCACATAAGAAGTACGCACCTGGTTCATATATTGAGGGTTGGAGAGAAGGCTTTGCATCATCTGCGAAACAGCTGGATTTTGCATCAAGTTATTGAGTGAATTGATATCCTGCCCGGAACCTAACATGCCTTCAAGCCCTGGAACACCAAGTCCACCTAAGCCAGCATGAGCTGGCGGCCTAGCATCCCCAGCAGGATTTGACCTCGTGGTGTTAGTTTGGGCACCTTCAGCTGCAAGATTAACATTATTCAGTCAACTAGTTACTGGTTACAATTTATTAACACCTCCCAGTCAATGTCATTGAACAGTGAGAAAACTTCAACTATTTTGCTTTAGGAGACATTTATTAATAACTTTAAAGGGGTGTCTCAACAAACCACTAAGAAGGCATAATTCAAGATAACATCCCAATTCATAACTGCAAATATGGAGAATTACGGAAAAAATTTATAGCTTTATGAAAAACCTACAAGCCTACATCTCTGTCTCCCCTTAGTAGTTAAGCTTAATCTATATTGCAACGATAAGACACGTCATCATGAACAGCAAAACACAAAAGTTTGATTATATGCTTCAAAACTAAAATTTCCCCATCAATGAAGTTTTAACAACTGTACTAGTTCAAATCCATGGCATCAGGAAGAACAAAATAAGAAAGAGAATGGGATCTTACTGGCAGTGGATGACCAAGGATTTGGGAGCGGGTTAGTATTGGGAGCAGGAGAACCAGTGGTTGGCAAGGTCGTTGACGGATTTCTGGCCTGGTCCACACCTTGGGTGCCCAAAAGAGCTGCAAATGGGTTTACATTATCGGTTCCGGTATTCCCAGCCATTGTTGTAGCATTCAAGAATGGCTCTTGAACGTTTTCATACATCCGCCTCAGCATATTGAATCCCTCTGGAGAAGATTCAATATTGCTCATGGCCCTATCAGTACTGCGCATCATCTCACGCATGAGCTCTGGGTTTCTTGCGGCTTCAAGTGTTTGTTGAAGAGTGCTGGGATCATTGAGTACATGTGCTAGCTCGGGGTTCTGATCAATGATTTCACTCATTTGGGGATTATTCATAATCAAGTTCCTCACTATATCGGGGTTGTTCATTAGATTCTGAACAACAGGCATATTCATTAGTTCTCTCATTATGCTAGGGTTCTGAGTCAACTGTTGTTGCACTTGTTCAAATTCTGGAAGCCCAGCTCCAAAAAGACTAGCAGCACCACCATTTGTTCCATTAATACCAAGTCCAGGAAATAGTGAAGCTCCAAAGCCAGATCCTCCTAGTGCCCCACCTTCATCTGCGCCAACGCTTCTGGTATTACTTGGTGTGATATTTGGACCTCCAGGATTGGTTCCACCAGTAGGATTAGCTGATGCAGCTGGTGAAAAACCACGAATTAAGTGGACAGTGTGATCTGCCTCCAACCCTACACACCAAAGAAAAAAGTCCCAATAGTCGGCATTTTTTTTTTTTTATAACGAGGAAATCCCCCAAAGTCGGACCTTTTTGGCCCAACCCTGAAGTACAAACCCCGGCCCCCTGGACCGACCCCACAACCCAGGGAGCGGGTAAGTCAAGGGCGATAATGGGGGCGTTGGGGCTCGAACTTGGGACATGTTAGAACCCAAGCCGAAGCCTTACCACCACACCAAACCCTTGGGGGTAATAGTCGGCATTTATAACCTTCACACAAAATTCCATTACTTTTTTGTTTCCTGTTCTTTTAAATGGATATCAGACACACAGTTCTACAAGAACTAAAATCAAGTAT
This sequence comes from Myrica gale, assembly GCA_963930655.1. Taxonomy (NCBI): domain Eukaryota; kingdom Viridiplantae; phylum Streptophyta; class Magnoliopsida; order Fagales; family Myricaceae; genus Myrica; species Myrica gale. The sequence goes on along the minus strand of OZ005614.1, from coordinate 24,686,752 downwards.
GTCAACAAATACAAGATTGACACCCAACAAAAAAGGTGGCAATAGCAATCCTAGAAAAGACGCAGTTGTCTACAATAATCAGAAACAATCACCTCTATCTATTTGGAACCATTATTCATTTACCTATACATTACAAGGTATTCCAACAAAAGCCCAGTTTATATGCTGGAGCCTGAGGAAGAGGATGCAGTTGCCTAGATACAGCTGAAGAGAAGACAGGCTTACCACTCCAAGATGACAAGACAAGGACATCTCCTATATAATTTAGAAGTTACCTCCGTCACTATTGACAGAAATCCAACCTGCAGGTACACTTGGTTTCGTTCTCTGCCTAAACCCCCGATCAAACCAACCCATGTATATATAGCCCACAATGCCTGTTTGAGAATCATTAACATTGACATCCTCAAGTAACAACCTGTGCATTTCTAATCTAAAGGACCCAAACCTGCCTGATATATCTCCTTAGATACTGAAAAAACTTCAAAATAGAGGCATATGTGATTGCTTCCCGATCAAGCTTTCCATAAATGAAATTATCCGTAATCTTTCCCTCTTAACAGAATACCAGAAAAAAAAAAACTTTGTACCTAAGGCTGCGTTTGTTTCGACAGAATATGTTTTCATGCAGAATATTTTCAAAAACATATGTGTTTGGTAGGGGCTGAAAAAAAAAATCAAAGGAAAATGGGATAAGCAGTTAAAGAAAAATAACATCTATCAGGCTGAAAACAACTTACCCTTTAAAGAAGGGTAAGTTATTTTCCAGATGACTATATTTTCTCTATTTTTTCTAACAGATGTTATCAGTTATTTTTTCTCATCTATATTCTCTCTACTAACAAAATAAATTTAAATTATTTTTCAGGTGACTATTTTTTATCTATTCTATCGCAAAATATGCTATCTACTATTTTTTCTCTAACAAAAATACTTAAATTATTTTTCAGTTAACTATTTTTTCTCTATTATCTACCAAAATGCCGAATATTAATTTATTATTATGAAAGTGGCTAGTTTTGGGAATTTTATGTTAGACATTATTTTTATTGTTATTCAGTATTTTTAATATCTTTATCGATAATAAAAAATTATTTTAGCGTTTCAGGTTGTAATTCGTATTTTATTGAACCTCCTTTTATTATTCTTAATATCTCGCTATCATTTGAACTTTGATTCTACATTTTCGCAATTAGTTTGTTAAGATAAAATTACAAGAAGGCTCTGATGAGTCGAAGCTTTATAGATAGCTCTTCATTTGCTGACTGACAAATTTGTAAGAAATACACAACTTTCCCGATTGTAGCCTTTGATAATTCAAATAGATAATTAGAAGAAGTATCTGTCTAGATCTTTCTAATATGATTGTTATTCTGAATCTAGAAGTACATCAAACTAAACAAGCTCACAAAATATTCTTTAAATTTTCATATGAACCAAACACTATATGTCTATTTTCAAAGAATTAACCAAACACTAAAACTTGTTTTGCTTTCCCTGTAAATATTTTCAGCTGCAAATATTTTCTTATTTTCCTCCTTTAACGCCGAAACAAACACAGCCTAAGAACCAAACTAAATCATGCATTAACAAATCCCAAAATCACACAATTTCTCCACAATCACAAACGACGTAATACCGTAGCTTTGAAGGGTTTGATCGTCCTTGAGGATCCGGCCTTTGTAAATCAGCCTTTGCTGATCAGACGGTATGTCGCACTTCTGGGCCAGAACGTCCTTGAACAAACCGACAGTAGATTCGATGGCAATCTGAACGGAAAATTTAGAACCGTTGGAGCAACGGATGTTGAGGGGGATTCCCTCACCGCCGTTGGATTCGGTTCCGTCGTCCGCAGCACCATCACCTCCCATACTCTCCCGACACTCCCAACCTTCTCAAAAATAATGGAAAAAACAAAAAAAGATAAAGTTATAGATCGATGAGAGAGATTGGAAACCCTAACCCTAGCAAGATGCGGATTTGATGTAGGGAGAATAGGTAAGAGATGCGGCTTGTATCAGGAGTAATTGTCAGAAAGAAGAAAATAAAGTACTAAAGGAAAAAAAAATATATGTGAAAATTTGTAACGAACGGGGAATCGGAGGTGACTTAGCCCACCTAAACCGGGCAAGTATAGGGGGTGTTTGTTTCCCCAAAATTTTGGGGTTCGAAATTTCCAACAAAACAAACACATTTCAAAATTTTTAACTTTTACACACATACACTCTACTTTTCACAAACCCCAATAAATCTCAATAAAGTAAAGATTCCCAAAATTTCCGGAATATTCCCCAAAATTTCCACAGACAAACGCCTCCATAAAGTCGATGTTTGGTCCTTCAGACGGAATCTTTAAAGGCCCACGAGCTGAGCCGCGAGTAGTATCTCACTCTCCCTCCTGGTTTGAAGGGCTCAGGTATCAAAACACACTTGTTTGTGACACGTGTAATTCCTCTAGCTCTACTCCATTGAATTTGCTTAAAATTGGGTTAATTATAATTTCTCTCCACAAACTACCACTCAATTATTAAATACATTTATAAATTTTAATTCGTTACAACTCACTTCATAAACTATATTTTTCATTACAATATTCACCCATCAACCGTCTTGAGCCATTACGTTGACCGATTTCTATCTTCGTAACAAACACGTGGTCTTCTTCTTACATAAAAATATAATTTTACTTTTGTTTGAGTCATATCTAGCCTTCTACAATACTTCTAAAAATTATAGAGCTAAAAAATAATATGTAGTCAGCTGATATTTTTTTATAAAAAAAACTGATTCACTTATAATCGATCTGATCAAATTTGTCTTTTAAAGTAATGAAAAGGTCGTATGTAGTTTACGTGAGACGAAAACTGTCCGATATAACAACTTCAGCAGGTTGGAGGATGAAATTGCAACGAGAATTATAGTTTGTCGGAGTGAGTTACAACAAGTTAAAGTTTTGTGGGGTATATGAGAATCAATTGATAGTTTGAGGGGACAAATTATAATTAACCTCTTAAAATTTTATTTAATTACATGAAAAAATAAAATAAATTATCTTTCATAACGGGCCTGTTCGTTTTATAAAAAATGTAATTTTATTTTGATAGAATTGTGAATATTTATGTAGATTTGAATTTTATAGTTTTTGTGTAAAAAATGGTGAATTTTTTTAAAGATATTTAATTTTTATTGGAATTTGTAAAAATGTGTAGAGATAGATGATTTGATGTAATTTTTTAATAAAAAAGTATGGAGAGATAATATTTGTTATATTTTTTAAAAAAATGTATAAGAATTTGTGTGAAAAGTTATTAGAATATGTGTTAAAGGTATTAATATTTTTGTAGGATTTTGTGATATTTTGGTTATTCGTTTTGTGAATTTGTTGTATTCATTATATTTTAAAATACTTTTACAAAACAAACATGCCCTGATCTTCAAAATAATGGAATAATTATAAAAAAATAAAAGAATATAAAAAATGAACATTAGTCAAACTTTTATTCTATATTTTTCTTTCAGTTACTCGCCTACGTGCTATCTAACTATAACAATCTAATCATGACTCTCGATACACATAACGAATGAGTTTGATCCGTCCATAGTTATTATAGACGTGAGAAGACCCTAATGAAGTTGAGTTTGGTGACCTTATTTACTAATGGCTAAATCTAAGGGGGTGTTTGTTTGTGGAAATTTTGGGTAATATTCCCGAAATTTTGAGAATCTTTACTTTATTGAGATTTATTGGGGTTTGTGAAAAGTAGAGTGTGTGTGTGTGTAAAAGTTAAAAATTTTGGAGTGTGTTTGTTTTGTTGAAAATTTCGAACCCCAAAATTTTGGGGAAACAAACACCCCAAGTCTCCACACTTTTTTTTTTAATTCACAATCACTTTTTTACTAACTCAAATAATATTGTGCCATCTAAACAGAGACTAGTGACAAAAAAAATGAAACCCAATGAGTTTCAAAAAATTGGCTTAAAATTTAGTGAGTGAAAATATATTTTCTCATGACTTAAAATACCTGATGAATCATTAGATAATAACATGAAAAAAGGCTCAATTATTACACTTATAACATATGTGACATGATTTTGACAGTTAAAATTTGTTTAGGAGCGTAAATTGATAAAATTTAGTAATTATAGATTTTAACGTGTCAAATACTACAGTTGAAAAACTCAATTGAGATTGTTTCGGTAGTTTGAGTTAGAAAGTCACTTTTGTGTGATGCATGGTGTAGTTGTAAATTCTCTATTGTAATTTTTTGGGAAATTAGCAATTTAGTCACTGGGTTTTAGTACCGCTGACAAAATGATCACGAGACTTTTTTTTTTACGTTTTGGTCACTGAAAACATATCATTGTGAATTTTCACAAATCCGTCAACTCTCCGTCTAATTTCTAACTGAACAAAATTTCATATCAGCACTTCCTCCACGTCAGCTAGTCCCAGTCAAGAGGGTTCATTTAAAACGAGCAGTTTTGACATCTTCATTTGAAGGCAACAAAACGACTTGCAGCAAAAAGCAAAACAAGTAACTTAAATTGAAAAATAAAATAAAAAGAAAAAGACGAACAAAAACGAAAAACTTGTGTTTTGTAAGCATGGAATATAAAGTGAACTGTTTTGACTTACTGTTAAAGAAAGGGCTTTCAATTCAGTCGATACCTTCTCAAAGTTTAGCTAAGTGTTGACGACCCTTTGCCCTAGCTTTTCTGTGTGTGCAAATCGTGGAAAACGATACTCAAAACAGTGTGTTCTTAGTTGTTTTACTAGCTGAGTTGCTCGTCGAAAGTATACGGTGCGAAGGTAATAAGTTTTTCTACTCACCCACGTCGATGCCTATGGATAAATTTTTCAGTTATTGGTTGACTTTGAAGCTCAACTATTTGTTTATACCTATTTTGTGCAGTTCGGTGGCTGAAGGTGGACATTCTCTTTATTCACTTTGAAAAAGACCCATCCTCTTGGAAGTTCTATTAAATCGATTGTGTTGTCGGGATATTGGGTATTGGCATTACAAAACACAAGTGGTGGTCCTACACTTTCGGTGTCTTTTAGTGCAGATATGCTGTGAATGCACGTGATTTTTGTCCCATATGATAACTCTATTTGGTCCTTATATGTGGATTGACTGGTGGTTGATGCATTTAGGTCCTTAGGTTTGGTTTGACTATTATATTTAGGTCCTTAGTTTTGGTTTGTGCACAAAACGTATTTAGGTGCGTAGGTTTGGATAGAATATTGTATTCAGTGCTTAGAGAAGATCAAAAGTGATTCAAGGGTATGTGTTTGTCAATGGTAGAATGGTTTGGAGTTCGAAGTAGATCAGTTGGATGCTCCAAGGAGGGTTGTGAATCTGAATGACCACACATGCTCGTGCGGTAAGTGGCAGCTTGTTGGAATCCCTTGTATCCATGTTTGTGCCGCGATTTACCGGAACAAGCAAAAGCCCGAAGAGTATGTATCTGAGTGGTACAAGCTCTCCAAGTATTTGAAGTCATATGAGGCCGGGATTCATGCTATGCTCGGGCCTGAGGGATGGCCTGAGGGGTCGAGTGACTTAATATTGCCTCCCTTCGTGAGGATCCAACCTGGAAGGCCAAAGAAGGCTAGGAGGAGAGAACCCAATGAGCCGGATCACCCCTACAAAGTTAGTCGACGAGGGTACGTGGTGCGATGTGGAAACTGCTCCGGCGAAGGTCATAATGCTCGATCATGCCCTCAACCTAAAAATCCTAACAAAAAGGTGTGGCCAAAAAAACAAAGAAGCAAAAACCAAGTGGGGAGGTAGAATGTGGGCATTCGGGAGTGCCTATGGTGAGAGATTTTTTTTAGGTATTTTTGCTTTATTATTGTTGTAATGACTAATTGCTTTATTTTTGTACAGGTTCGTGGAAGAGCCCGAGGAAGGGGCCGAGGGAGAGGAAGGGGGAGAGCTATTCCCAACTCTGAGGATGCTGCAGTTGATTGAGGCGAAGTCGATGCATATGATGGAGGAATGATGTAGTTAGGTTGTGTTATCTGTCAGAGTGCTGAAGGCATTTTTGTGATCATGTAATAGTACTCATGTATTGAGACTTTGTATAGATGAAAATATGATTTGAGACTTTGTATGGAATAGGCTTTTGTATTGGAGCTCTGAAGAATGCCTATGATGTAATTCGCAACAGGATGATTGATTTTGGTTAGTAGGATGCTTTTGTATGGATCAGAATTTTTTTACGGATGCAATTTGGTAAAGTTTGGTTAGCTCTTAGATGTATGGATGGGTTTTATTAAGTTAAGTTTGGAATTTGTCATGAATATGTAATGTTGTAAGATGGTCCTGAAATTTCACACCAATAATGGTGATACTCAAGCTGCAACAAAAACTGAAATTTCACGACAATTCCAAATTCAATAATTGTAGAACAAAAGATGAAACTAAAACTTATTCATTTAATTGAAAAGTGCAACTGTCATCACAGTACACAAACTGCCACAAAAATTACACGATAGAAGCTTCACTTCACCACATTAGTAAACATATGAGGATAAAAACTACACAAGCCTGAAGTTGTCACTTCACTACAACAATTCACAAGCAGCCACTGCACAGACTAACAGAAAACTACACGGGACACAACTTGTTGGCACTTCCACTAATCACTACATAATTCCTAACTACGCCATCGAGCATCTCAACAATGCAAATATGGAACCCCAATGGAAGCAAGGGTAATGCATGACATGCCTAGGAGAATCTTTTAACACCTTCTAGTACGCTTCAGCGAATCATTCTCATTCTCCAAGGCCTTCACCTTCTTTATCAAATAAGGTGTGAACTCCATCCCACGTGGGCACATAGGAGGATTAAACCAAGCGAAGTACCCGCAATGCCCATTCTTGTGTCAAATTATAGTCCATATGTCAGTCAAACGTTATTATGTAGATTTAATAAGTCACGAGATTAGTTTGACACTTACTGAATTTCCATCGTACTTTGCACAGCCATAGAAACGTCTTCCTGGATTCAAATCCGTCTATGACGCTTTAAGCGGTACTTTCAGACCACAGCTACAAACTTTTGCATCGGATGATCCGCTCATATTGAGCAATGGTGACGAGATCGTGTTGTAATTACAAATATAAATGATCATTAAATAGGAAATAGGCCAACTTATTTTGAATCTGCCTCCCTCTACATCATGAATGTGGCTCAAAATAATTTGTAAATGTTTCCAGAGGACGAAACAACATTCCAATTTACATTGCAGAACGAAAAACATATGAGCAGTTTTTTGTATGGAGTAGAATTCTGATAATAGTGCAGTTCATCTTTTGTTTAAAATGTCTTGTAGAGACAATGAGTACATATGAGCTAAAGCTAATTTTCTTACCCAGGAGTACTACTGAAATGATTTTTGTGGTAAATCTTGCATGGTACTAGTTAAAACATGTTGTTCCTTTACATTCTTCCATCTTTATTCTTTTATCCCATAAACTCACTCCAGTCGCACCAAAAGAATTTATCTAAACTGATTATTGAGATGCGAAGTACAAACATTTTTCAAAGGGAGACGTTTTTCACATTTCCAGATACTTTCACAAACGATTTTCACAAGTCCACTTAGGGTACAAAAGGAGAAAATAAAATCGAAAACAAAGAAAACTGACCTTCATTCGGACATGGTTGCAGCTGCTCTTGATTTTTTGATGAATGTGCGATCGTCAAATGTCCTTGCCATCAAAGGTGCGATTGTTGAAGGTCTAGGGTTTACGAAAAGAGGGGAAATTTCTCCACGTCGACGGTGGCTCAACATCTCATTTGAAGGAAGGCAAAACGGTGCGGATTGATTATGGAGATTAAGCACAAAACGTTGTGGATTAGGGAGAAGATAAGGTGCAGGAGTGCAGGTCATTTTGTTTTTACTTACAAACGTTTATGCCCCCATTTTCGTTTCTGTTAAGCTTTTTTTTAGTTAATGTTAAACGCAAGTTTTTCGTTTTTGTTCGTCTTTTTCTTTTTATTTTATTTTTTCATTTTAAGTTACTTGTTTTGCTTTTTGCTGCAAGTAATTTTGTTGCCTTTCAAATGAAGATGTCAAAACTGCATCGTTTTAAATGAACCCTCTTGACTGGGACTAGCTGACGTGAAATTTTGTTCGGTTAGAAATTGGACGAAGAGTTGACGGATTTGTGAAAAGTCACAATGATATGTTTTCAGTGACCAAAACGTAAAAAAAAGAAGTCCAGTGATCATTTTGTCAGCGGTACTAAAACCCAGTGACTAAATTGCTAATTTTCCTAATTTTTTTTTTGGAAGCAAATTGCTCTCCTATAAAGTATAACCGCAGCTTATTTTCCCTGCTTAGAAGGGGAAAAAAACAAAAATTGATTTTAGGTGGATCCTCGCCGCCACGGCCCACGACTACCCTCAGATCGATGGATCACAGCCACTTGCTCGTGCTAGGGGAGTACAAAAATAGAACTTTCCCGCGACAAGTTATTTCTCACCTGATCTCTCACTGAATTTCACTCAGGCACGCATCGAACAAAATAGGAGTGATCACTGGATGGCATATAGAGCTCGATGAATTTCATGTTGTAATGGCAATATCCCTCAGAGGCAACCTGAACAGTTGCTTGCTATCTCGTCTCAAAGCGCTAATCAACCTACAGGTCTTTCTAACTCTGTTTCTGTGTCTTTTGTTCTTCGACGCATTTGTTCGAACACTTAATGCATATTTTTTCTTCATCGGGGTTGGTGTCTTATGGTCAGAGATTCGACCATACGCTGGCTGAAGGGGGATTGCAAGCTCAACCCTACCCAGAAACGGGGTCTCATTCTATGTCTAACCAAGGTTTCCTATGGTGGATATGGATTTCATCATTTTATATACGAGTGTTCTCTTTAAATTCAACTAAACACCAATACTGCGTTGGGCTGGTTAGCCAGAACTTAGTTTCAGAACTTGACATGTGTCACTAAAGCTTGGTTTCGATTATTACTTGTAGGCCGTATTGACATGTCGAAGTGGAAAACGTTAGACTCGAGGTTACATGGGATAAGCCGTTCAATGATTCCACAAACCTCTTGGACTGTGTTGAAAATTCTTAGAAATGAAGGTAACTTTTTGTTTCATACTTCCTTTTCTCCTCACCATCCTCTTTGGAAGTAATGAACTTTACTCTTTTTATTTCGACATCCATGTTAGCTTAATCGGTGTCTGAGTTATGCCTATGCATTATTGCTAGCTCGGTGATCCTTTGCTGCCCATAGACAAAGAATCGCAGCAGTTAAAAGTGTCTGATGTTGAACTAGGTGGATTATTTGGACAAAGCATGCTCGTTATCATTTATACTATTAAGATGTAGAAGGAATGTGTATATATTGGAAAGCCTTTTATATGTCAAGTTTTTCGCACATTGTATAGAATTCTACTTCCATCATATTGGTCTTGTTGTACATCTGTATCTTTTCTTCCTAACTTCATGGTTTCCTTTTTCTTATGATGTGCAGGGTTTGAAGCATATCTAGTCGGAGGATGTGTAAGAGATTTACTCCTAAATAAAATACCAAAAGACTATGATGTGATCACCACAGCAAATCTTAAGCAGGTTTTGGATGCTGATTTGATTTTAGCCTTCATTCCTATGGTAATGACCTTCAAAGTTTGTGATGACCTTCAAAGTTTTCTGTGGGATTTTTAAATCTAATCGCAGATCAAGAAGCAGTTTCGTCGTGCCGAGATTGTTGGACGGCGATTTCCTATATGCATGGTGCATATCAAAGGGTCTGTAATTGAGGTTTGTAGGTACATTTAGTAATTCTATAAGATTCTTCCACGTGAACACCTATAAATGTCTGTGGGTGTATGTGTGTGTATCGCTGAATAGTATTCTTTCAGGATACAGAATTGGTCAGAGCATGTATTTTTGTAAGTCCAGTGCTTAACATCCTATCTCAATTTCTTTGTTTACTTGCTTTGATTTTGCAACAGGTTTCCAGTTTTGAGACTGTGGCAAAACGTGGTGAGGATAAAGAAAAGGTTCTTCCCTTGAAAATGCCAAGAGGCTGTGATGAGAAAGACTTCATCCGCTGGAAAAACTCTATGTGTCGAGACTTCACTATCAATAGGTAAGTCCCCTTTTTCAGTTCTTTTCAAATTTTTTCTTTTTACTTATTTCACCGGGAAATGTTCTTATACAGTCAGTGACGTGTAAGTGGATTGTGGGTTCTGAAGATTTTTTTCCCGCACTTGCTTATTTAATATGTTACTTTAGTTTGATGCTTTTTAACACGAAATTTTGGTTTTGTGTGTAAGCAGCTTATTCTTTGACCCTTTTGTCAATAAGATATATGATTACTCTAATGGGATAGCGGACCTAAGATCCTTGAAGGTGACTCTTTATTTGCTGTCTTAATACAAGTGAAGTTTGAGTTTGAATAATTGCTCAGTTTTGATATTGTTGGGTGATGTGGACTCAGCTGCGAACGTTGATCCCTGCTCAATTGTCATTTGAAGAAGATTGTGGTAGACATTCATTTTGTTAATTGTCTACAAACTTTTTAGCATCTTGATATCTGATGCCATTGGCTGAACCTGGTATCAAACTCTATGAATCTGATCAAGCATATGCAATCCTTCTCACAGCAAGAATTTTGAGGGGCTTAAGAATTGCAGCTCGTTTGGGACTATCGTTACAAAAGGACTTGGTGACTGCAATGCACAACCTTTCTTCATCTCTTCACAGTTTAGCCAAGGTAGTTGCTTTAGTATCTTCAGCAATTTAGGTCATTAAATAATTATGAGGTGTTTTTGGAATTTCTTAATACCTTCATCTTCCCCCATTAAGTTCTTTGTGGCAGAGATTTTAACTACCTTTATTTATATGTTTCTTTAATTTATGCTGTTTCTTATGAAAGCTACTTTGTCAAAGTTGCTCAAGCAAATGTAATTTTATGTTTTTAACTTCATCCTCCTTACTAAAATGACATTTTCTATATTTTCAGGCCAGGATAATGATGGAGTTGAACTATATGCTGGCTTATGGAGCTGCTGAACCTTCTCTCTGCTTGCTTCATAGATTTAACCTGCTTGAAATGCTACTTCCATTTCATGTAAGCTATTTTCCGCTACCCGATTGACAACATTCCAATGATTTCAGTTGTAGCTTATATCTCACATGGAATTCGGATTATAGGCAGCATATCTTCAAGAGACCAAGCGATCTGCTAAGAGTCCCATTATGTTGATGGTAAGCTTCCTTTACGAGGAAATAGTAAAACAAGCTCAATATTTTGTCATTATTTAGTTAGGGATAAACTTTGGAATATATTTGTCATTGTGGAGTTAGTAAGCAAAAAATGTAGATATTACGAGATCACCTAAGACACATTATTGAGTTGGAGAAAGGCATAAGAGATCTCCTATTGATAGATTACACTTTTGCAACTAATTGAAAATTGTCCAGTATCTGAGATATTCAAAATTCTCTTGAGTTTTTTTTTATAAGTAATTCTCTTGAGATATTCAACCATGTAGGAATAATTTGAGAGAGAGAGAGAGAGCGATGTGACGAAAGCTGTTACAAGGTTCTAATTCGACCTTGGTCATTGTAGTGACAGTTTTTTATGGTGTGTATATCCACTTGCTTGCAAATGATTGGTCGACTCTACTTCATTATGAATTTAAATTGGTCTAGAATGTGTCAAGAGCAATTTTCTTGTTTTCCTTCCATTATCTTACTCCTAATATGTTCACTTTTCTTTTGAGCAGCAATTATTCTTTCATATGGATAAATTGGTTTTTTGTGATCGACCTTCTGACTGCAGTTTGTGGTGAGCCAACAATCTATTTTCTCTTTTATAATTATATACCTAATATCATTATAGTGTGACAGTCACTAACTTGGTTAGTAGGAGATAGTTGCTCGACTTCTCGAGTTTTCTTGAATTTGAGAAATTTTGAGTATTTTTGTTCAAAAAAATTTTCCATGTAAAAGCCACTGTTGATGATTTACTTGGTATGGTTTAATTGATTCTATGAAACCTCTAAGTTGGTTGGGACAAGCAAAACCAAGCTTACCGATGGAGGGTTTGGGGGTGTGGGTCTTGGCACAAAGTAAATGACAAGGTGAAGAGATTGTTTTAAGCTCTGACAGAGACTTCAGCACCACCCTCTCGTGCAATCTTCAGCTCACACTTTAAGCTAAAGATTTGCCAGGCATGTGATACTCCAGTTTGGAACTGCATCCTGTATGATTATCTTGCCAATAAACGTGTTGCCTTCTCATTTAAATGACAAACATCCCACCCTTATGTGACCAACTCTTTTGTTGACAGTTTCTGTTAAGTAGATCTTTCAGTTTAAGAGGTTGCTGGCTTCCTGTAAAAAAACTGTTTATTTCCTGTTTCAATGATAGATGCATGGTTAGGAAATCATTCATTACCCAGAGCAATTACCAAATGGAAGCAGCAGTAGTAAGTTGTTTGTGAATGGGGGGCAAACAACTGTGTGATCCATGCTGACTTGTTAATTTACAGAATAATATGTGCTTCTTCCCGAATTTTGGTTTGAAAGAGAATGTGTATGTTTTCGTATCTTTGCACTAATGGTCGTTTTTGGACAGGATCGGTCTGTTGGCTTTTCACCTGGCATTGGTAAATAATCCTCAAGAGGCTCTCGTCATCCAGACATTTGCTTCTGCTCTGTACCATGGAAACTGGAAGGAAGGTGTTAAATTTTCCAAAGAACATGCTAAAATGCTTGCTAATTTTGTACCAGAGATTGTGGAGTCCTCTGATCTTCAATCAGATGAACAACTTGCTGAAGCAGTTACTTTGTTAGCATATTTAGTTCAGGATTCAATAGCTGCTTTGATTGAGACAGAGTGTCTTTTGCAATCCATGTCCAGATACCCGGTTTCTCCGTTCTCTGGTTTTGTAAGTACCTCAACTGCTGTTTATATTGCTAATAACCTCAAATATGCAGCATAATTATATAAAGGAATAATATGCCAAGTTCGCATGCCATCACCTGAGGTAATTTAAAATTTGACATTGTATGTTCCCTTGTGGTGCGTCTTGGTAATTTTTTACTGCACAACTGAATCATATCGATCTACAATTCCTCCAGAACAAAAGGGCAAAAATAATAGGGCTGCAATTGGGGTGTGGTCTGGTTTCAGGCTAATTCAGTCCAAGCCAACCTTAACTGGTACCACTCGGCCTAAGCCTAGTTTGTGTATAAACTTTCAGAATTGGGTCACTTGTAATCCTTGGTTGGGTCAAATTGACCTTGATCTAGTTTAGTTTTAGGCTAATTTGTAGGAATGATACTGAGCTCTAAATTAGACAAGGGAATATTAGAAATACTGTGCCCCTTATTTGTCATTGAGAAACTAAAATTTTGACAGATATCAAATGGCAATCAAGATCCAAAATTAAGATTGATAAACTTCAAATATGAAACCTAAATAAAGGCATTAAAATCGTGAATTACATATATAACTAAAGAAGAAAGTTCAATAACAATAGATGTTAAATAAATAGATGTACGGTTATTCACTAATGACAACCCTCTATATTCATAAACCATGAAAATCCAAACCCGATGTTGCCCAGGTTACTAACTGCAGACTCAATTCCTCTATCTTGTTTTTACATCAGTGGTAAGGTAAATGCATGCTGTTGCATGCCAGTTTATATAGTTTTGGCTGATCTCTCTCACTTCCTTGATGAATGGTCTACCACAGCTGTTATTTCTTATAGCTCATTGCATTGCTGATTTGTTTTCACATGCAAACTTGCACAATACATGTCCCTGTGCATGCATGAATGATTTAATAGAAGAAAAGTCACATACAGCATAAGGACGAGGACATAGTTGCTGTCTGTTAAGTTTGATGTTTGTCAAAGCTGTGGAAAGACAACAAATTCTGACCTGACTTCAGCCCTATTAAATGCTCCACATGCTGACGTAGTAACCTTATGTTTATGGTGTTGATGTAGTAGGTTAAAAATAAATAAATAAAGTCCGTCGTGACCCTGAGACTGACAGATTCAATTGTCGCCTATGATAATATGCCACATGTAATTTTCAGGGTCCACCCTGTGTATAGAGTGCTCATTTTCATTGGCATGCAGCAATGGCCAACCAGTTAGGAGCAACCTTCATGCAATTTAATTTTTGGCCACATAAGAAAATTTATTGAAAATAGGCGAACTCACCACGTAGATCCACCACAAAGTCTAAGCAGGCTTAAGAAAAACTCTGGCCTCTATGTATAATGATTTATGCGGCAGATGTTTCCATTTTGTTCGGTCTGGCTCGTTACCTGGTTATGTATTACTCTTTTGCCCCCTAATGGGGAGCTGTCTCAATGATTAACGTATGTCCATGGTTTCTTGGAGTAAATATATGTGTCCTACTTGTATATAGCTTCAGATATGCAGTTAAACTGATAAGAATTGTGGTTCTTTAGGTCTTTATTTCAAAGAAAATGGGAAGGGATGTTGCTGAAATTTTCAACGTACTTTTGAATGATATTGACTCCTATGATCATGGAAGGAAGAGATTTGAGATTGATTACCACCTCCTTGGGATGGGAGATCTGCGTGAGACAAGATTTGTTCTTGGCAAGATTATTTTGGAAACTATGAGCGGTGAAGTCGATAAAGGAGGAATGGAGGTTGCCAAGGTGGAGAAAACTCATGTAGAGCCATATGTCCCTGAGGAGGATTATGATATGTCACTTTCTGATCTCGTGAAGCCTCAAATTGAGAAGAACAGACAACATAAACGTGGCCTATTAAAATCTAGTCCGGAACTGAATCACGGGAAGGTGAAGAAACAAAAATTGGTCGAGAAGCAAAGCAGTCTCTCCGAGCACGTGGTGGCTATAATGGACCCCGAGGTAGACAAGACAGCGAAATCCCAGGAGGTGTGTCAGAAGCACAAGAGAAGAACCAAGACTTGCCAATTACCTCCTCGTGAAGAAACAAATATGAAGCAGGGAATCAGGTTAGAGAAGGAAAGTTGCCATTTAAAAGACCAGGAGATCACTATAGAAATGCATGAGGATGTTGAGAACGACAATGATGAGGATAATGTTGAGAGGCATTTGAAGGTGGTAGACAAGGTGAAGCACATGCTATCAAAGGAGAAGATAACCAAGAAGCATAAAGCAGTTGGCAGGCTTAATACAAGTCAGGAGGCACAAACGAAGCAGAAGAAGGTGTTAGAAGAGGAACACTTGCCTTTGTTACCTCAGGAGTTGGTCAGAGATAAGCACCACAAAGTACAGGAGAAGGAGAAAGGCAGTAGGCCTCTACTATCAAGCTTCTTCAGGTAAAGTCATCACTGTTTTGTTGTTAAGATACAAGCAAGTTTGGGGCAGCATGACTAGAGAACAGTAATTGACAGGTATCCCTTCCACACGGATAGAGATTCTCTCTTAATTCAAACAACAAAATGGAGAGGATCTTGATCCGTTCACACAAACAGTGTTATTGGGATGACCAAACTCTGTTTTTCTCCTGTTACCTATAGGATTGTGCTCTTTTTTGACTGTTAAACAATTTCGAAATTATGAGGGATAGTATTGAATTAAATAAGACGGCTCTTCAATAGTTGTATGAGTATCTGCTGAATTTAGGTCACATTTCAACCAAGTAAGTTTCTTGAGCATTCTTCAACCCAATAGCATATTAGCATGTTCCTAGTCTTTCTAAGCCAACTCTTTGCTAGCTTGACGTGACTGAGATTTAAATTGTTTAATTTGAAAATAATAATTAAGCTTATAATAAGAGCTTTATTTTTTTTCCTTGGCTTATAATAAGAGCTTTATTATGGAGTAAAAGAATCTAAAAGCAACTTGATCTTGTTAAATCCCTTGGATGTAATAAACTATGGGCCACGGTCCATCAAACTTTTCAGGCTCAAAACAAAAGGCGAAACCATTACTCATTCCCGAGGTCTGTCCATGATTGGTTGAATTATAGATGACAGGACGCTGCGTTGAACCTCTAATGGGCCATGCTCATTCAAATGGTTCCGAAGAGTCCTACCCATTTGTTTATTGGTCTTTAAAGTAGTTTGTATTTTGCTAGAGGCCCCACCAAAGTTTCAAAATCATATTAAGGAATGTATGATTCATTTTTTATTTCTCCCCGTTTCCCCTTTACATCAACACCTTCTGTTAAGAGGATATAGACACTCATATCACTTACTTCTCTTCCTACACCAATTGAGCGACCAAAAGGTTCATTTTTTTTAAGGGTTAACTTAGTAAAATGGTTTTATTTTTCAAATTAATGGATAACTCTCATCTCACAAAAAAAAAAAATTGATCCATCAAGGGTGGAAGGTAAAAAATTTTATTTTCTAACAAAAAACATTACTCCTAACTATCACAGTAATTATAACAATCTCAAAGAAGATACATGTCAACTAAGGGATTAATTTTTTTTTATAATTTTCTGCTCGACTGTACATTTTCAAGAAAGATGACGCAACAAGTGGACCCTGAACAACCTAATTTAGACTCAATCAATATACAAAGTACCTAGAGGGAGGGTGAATAGGTATTTAAAAAAAATTACAACAATTTTTTAAAGAAAAAGAGAAATACTCTATAATATTTACACCTGATATATCGAACTATAATTGACTCCCATCGAACTACGACTAATTTCTAGACTTTCATTAAAGAGGCAATAACACTTTCAATCTCAGGTACAAAACTGACACGTCACGAATATGTCAATCATATTTTAACAAACCCTATTATAAGATGTTGTTCGAAACTTTATATAAACAAAATTAAATGGTGTGGAGACCACATGTTATCTTTATTTCTCTCCAAATTGCACGTGCAATTCGAGCCGATCTCGATCCGAAGTAATGAGTCATTACATAGAATAAAGACTAGATTAGATTAATTTAAAAAGTTTATTTATGGTACTCTGCATTTTTCAAATTTAGATATTTACATCGCAGTGATTAATGATTAGTCTTTTTTTTTTTTTTACTTTTCAAATAAATAAATAATTCCAAACTTCATAAATTTGCTATTCATGAGTCATGACCGATCAAATCTAGAATTATTTTTCATAAAAAGAAAATAACACTCATGACAATTATAGAAACCGAAATTTGAATTCACCAGAAAACTTTTAACAAAATTATCCTCATCGTACATTACAAATCGAGTGAGGAAGTCCTAAAGAGTAATGATATTAAACATTCCTAATGATGTTTGGAAATCCACGCTGGAATAATCTGACTGGATTCAGGATATAGAAACCAAAAATGCATTTAATTCCTTTAATTTATGCCGATATGTCAATACTTTATTGGTGGACTTTATCCAACCAGGATCCAAGTTGGCAGTAGGAGCCGATGCGGAGCGGGACTTCACTTACCGTAAAAGGCAAACCGAAGGGAGGTGGTGGGGACCAATGATTCCGACAAGCTCAAGGACAATTTACAAACACTTAATTTGAAATCAGATGCGGCAGGCCACATGCCAACTATAAGTGACCGTTGTTGGGACAAGAAATTGGGGGAAAAGTCTCAAATGTTGTCAAAACCCATGATCCAACGGCCACTATCCACTAGCCGTTGTGTTGAAAAAAGGCTAAGGCCACGGCTTTTTTTTACCGACAAGTACCCTTAGTTGTAGGTGAGGTCTATATTTCTATCTACCTTGCTCGGAAGGGGTCGGGTATTAGATGCTCTAACGTTTTAGGCTAGTGGGTCTTGGGATCGAGGAGCTTTGTTCTTTGGGTAGTGACTGTTCTTTCAGATAATCAAAGAAAATGGTTATTACTGACGAGAACAATCCCAATTTGAACAAGCTTACAAGTTTCCAAGGTAATTTGTGATTTTCTCGACGATTTGGGATGGAATATGGTCGTGATATCACAAGATCTGACATGTGTTTTTTGTCACTTTTGAATGGTAGCAGGGTTAGAGATGGGCAATAGAAAGTTTGGGCAGGAGATTAGGCAGAACAGAAGGGCTTTAAGCGTTATTAACCAGAGTCTAGTGGGAGGTCAAGCATACCCTTGTGTTGTCAATAAGAGAGCCTTTCCAGAGTAATGATGTTTATGCTTAATATGAAATCTAAATACATTCTCATTTTTTGTTATTGCCATCGTTTGTTTTTATTGGTCTTTTTGGAGTTGATTTCCGTGTTTTTCTTCTTCTGTTCCAGAAAAAATGACATCCGTGAAAAGAAGCAGGCTGATCCAATGCATCGACCAATTACGCGGTCTGGAAATAAGAATGTGGCTCTTAAATTTCCTTTCGTTTATGGTTTATGGCTGCTGACAAGGAATAGAAGAAAGAAATGGATTCAAAAAAATTTGAATTTTAGATCTTTCTTCGCTATAAAAAAATTAACCCTTCACAAAAAAATGGAACTCACTTAAGGTTACTGTGTTTCCGTCACAACATTTCTTCCGCTTCTTGTAGTGTGATTTTGATCTGCTGTGTTATTTAGGAAGTTTGCAGCACAAATTGCAAACACGCAGCCATCTTGTCCGCAGGTATTACTAGTCTTCTCTGTCTCTTCCTATGAGAATATATGGATCCAAATTTATATGTACGCTCCAAGATTTGGGAGGTGCCAGGAGTGATTTCATGGCTCTAACTATGTTCAGGAAACCAAGAAAGCGAACCCATCAGCTCAAATCTCAAATGGTTTTGGTGATTGCATTTTAATAGATGAAGAACACGAGTCACCTAAAGAAGACCAACCAGTGCCCATGTTTCTAGAACCAACAGAAGCAGTGTCTAGTGCAACTGATGAGATGGTATTTTTCTTCCTTAACAGTCAGTGAATTTGTGTAGACTGATTCGCGAAAATGTCATCAACTTGCTAAATTGCTAGGAGGAGGTCGAAATGGAGGATATAGTTGAAGAGCCTGTCATTGATATTGACAGCTGTGATGCAAAGAATCCACTTGCAGCTGTGGACTACATTGAAGATCTCCATGCCTACTACAGAAAAATGGAGGTAAAATCTACTAGTGCTCATGGGGTCAATTTTCTCGTAATGATCTCAGGCAGTGTTTAGGTGTCCCAACCTCTCACCATTCAACCATAAAAATCGTAGTTCTTCTGGTCTAATTATCTGCTTACTAATTAGACAAAATAAAAGTTATCCCATTGGATTTTCAGTTTGCAGTAATCTACTTTGTGCGATTGTGGTCATGTACAATTGAGATACTTCCCTAGTTTCATAGGGAAGGAGGTCTTAGGTTCTACCCTTCATGGATGTGAAATTTGTACGGTTCGAGATTCTTCTATCAGCCGTCGAGGAAAAAAAATAGTGAATCATTGAATATAACCAATTGAATTGTGAATTTGGACGCCAAATAGGGCTACACCTCTAGTAAACCCTTTCATTTTTTCCTACTGTAGATACCAAAATTGAAAAAAAAATGGAGATATTTAATCGTATTTGGAGGTTTCATTAGATATGTGCTTGTTTGAGCCCCGGTATGTGGAGTTATATATGTGTAGATTAGACTCAACAATTTTAGTACTTGTTCTAAAATTATTATTGAATTTTTAAATAGTGGAGAAACACATATTCTACCCCTATAGGTGTTGATAGGGTGTAAACATGATTTTTCATTACCAAATTTAGATCACCGGTATGTGGAGTTATATATGTGTAGATTACCAAATTTAGATCGTTAACGACAGTTTGTGGCATCATTAAATACACGCAAGGATAATACACCCTCAATTTGAAGTAATTATTGATACAAGATGAGTTAATATCACCACTGTTGATATGGTTTTCCATAAAGTGTCTCATATATAAGGTTGAAATACCACCACTGTTGTGGCAAAGGAAAGTATTGTTGGCTCGAGTTTGAGTTATTATTTTCCTGTTATGGACGCAAACGGTGAACTGATTTGCTGGAGCAGTTTACTCAATTACTATTTCAGCAAAATTTATGATGTGCTTCAAACTTTCTAAACCTATTTTCATTGCAAATGCGGTAACTGACAATGAAAGATCAATACTACCTTATTTTGGTTACTAAGTACAAGTCATTTTATGCAGAGTTTCAGCTGTGTCTCACCAAACTATATGGAACAACAATCTGACATTAATGAGAGGATGAGATCTATACTAATTGACTGGCTTATTGAGGTACACAATGTCCCCCCACTGAACCAATGCCCAGAATGGTAAAAATTGGGCTTCTGGTTCAACTTTAACCTTGATTGCTTTCTTTTTCGCTGCAAATCAAATGTCAATTTTGAGACTTGGTTCTGGTTCTTTGAATCGACAGGTCCACGACAAGTTTGAACTCATGAACGAGACATTATTCCTTACGGTTAATATAATTGACAGATTTTTATCCAAGCAAACAGTAGTAAGAAAGAAACTTCAATTGGTTGGGTTGGTTGCATTGCTTTTAGCATGTAAGTACGAGGAGGTTTCTGTTCCTATAGTGGGGGATTTGATTCTTATATCAGATAAAGCTTACACAAGGAAGGAGGTTCTAGACATGGTATTTTTCTTGATTCGTGATTATGCTAAAGTTATAACACATCCTTTGAAATGATCTTCTGATATTAAGAAACCTGCAGGAGAGCTTGATGCTCAACACTTTGCAGTTCAACATGTCAGTTCCAACCCCCTATGTTTTCATGCGAAGGTTCCTCAAGGCTGCTCAATCTGAAAAAAAGGTTAGAAATCTTCTCTTCAAAACACTCAAGTATAGTTTCCGCATGCCCAAAATTACTTGCATATCAATGTCAACCAATATTGCTGCAATTAGATTTAACATTAACTTTATGGAACAGCTTGAGCAACTGTCCTTCTTCTTGATTGAGCTTTCGCTCGTGGAGTGTGAGATGCTCAAGTTCCCGCCATCTTTACTAGCAGCTGCTGCAGTCTATACCGCTCTATGTACTCTTTATGGGGTCCAGCAGTGGAGTAAGACCTGTGAATGTCATACCAGCTACTCAGAAGATCAGCTCTTGTGAGTTTCTTGCCATTTTAAATAACAAATACAGCTTGGATACATGAAATTTTATTGATTTGGAATGCTTCTTGCTTTACTTGGTCACAGAGAATGTTCAAGACAAATGGCAGGTTTCCACCAGAAGGCAGCAACAGGGAAACCCACAGGGGTACATAGGAAATACTGTACGTCGAAGTTTGGCTACACAGCAAAATGCGAACCGGCTCTTTTTCTTTTGGATACCCAACTATAGCAGGTCATGTACAGCAACTACTAACCATGACGTAGTAATTGGGTTGATTGGGGATGAGGAACACTCATCATAATACAGCAACTTGAGTTGCACTGGGAAATCGTTTTCCAGAATCCCAGATAATTAACCCCTGCGGCCACGGTTGTTAATTGCACACAGCCACGGTTGTTTACCTAAGTTCTAGCTGAACATAATTCATTCACTGTCTGTCCCTTCAATTTCACTCCTAGTGTTGTTCCCTTTGAACAATAATGTGATTACAATATCATATTTTTCAATCTTCAAGAGAGTAGTTATTTTCACATATGTATGAATGCTTCACTCTAGCCTAGTTTCGCCACAGATTAAATTCCTCCATTCACTTTGACATCTTCTGGTAAATGAGGCAGTAATTAGAAGAATGCAAACAAAATAAGAGAGGTAATGGAATATATTTTCAATGGGGAAAGTCATCCACTCTGTCTGTTAAAGTTGGTGTAACATTTTATGTGAATGATACATTTGTTTCTTGTTATTAAGTAACTTATAAAATGTTGTCTATATTAACTGTCGTATTAATACTTTGCAGTAAACTTATAAAATGTTGTCTTTTATTTATTTATTGAGGGCAAGTGAGTAGGTATTCCAAATATTTATCCTACTATTCTCCTTAGTTTCAATGAATGCAACTACTAATATTACTGCCCTACTTCCACATATTCCTCAAAATCTTAGTTATATTATTATATGATCCCAAGATGATACTTATCATCTTATTATTTGTCACAATTAACAAATTTTAAGATCCTAACAATTGGGTTTGAAAATAAAAGGCTCAGGAGTTAGGTAACTCCAAGTTATACAACAACATTAAATTTGATAACGTCATTTCATACATCATTTGGTTAAGATCTCTTGGTCCTCCGACCATAGATTAAGCACACAAATGAATCACCTAGTCAACCCCTAGTGATTAAGACTTGTTCTTTGATGGTATTCTCTTTCCAAGATTCCAAATTAAAACCTTGAAGTGCTATCAACATTTTGTAGTCAATCCAAGGGCTTTTGCCTTGTAATTATCAAATTTGTGTGACATGCGGATTGCACAGATTTCGAGATTAGTCGTGATGTGTGAAGCTGGCTTGGACACTTGGTTAGGAAAAAATTATAATGAATCACATATCAGCTTAGGCTGGAATTTTTTTTTCCGTGACAATATTTAAACAGGCATTACGCAGAAGTGCTCCTAATAAGGAAAAAGATAAGAATTCAGAAAGAAAGAAAATGTTGTGGGTGGAGAGACACATGAAGGAAAGGGGACAGTGATCGGAGACAATAGAAATAAGGAAAACAAAACAACCTGCTCGGGTTACCTGAAAATCTTAGGACAACGTTATCTACCAAACCATGGGGAAGTTTCCTCCGAATCTGGTCCACTGACTCTTTTTCCTACCAACCCCCAGCAGGCCAAGCCAAGTTTAGCCAACATCATTCTCATGTTACCAATCACAAAAATAACAAACAAAGAAAAGAACTCCAACTTCTCTACCTCAGAAAACGACGTCATTTCTAACAGTTATAAACGTTCCACCAACCACAGAATAAGATCATCGGTATTCCGTCCATATTATATGGCATAATTTTTAAAAAATAAATAGAATAAGTAAATTATATATTATTTAGTATTATTCATATAAAATTGGGTAATAAGAAACTTATTATAAAATTCACATGTGATGTAAATCTCTCCTCAAATTGCTCGGAAAATTACAATCCCACTGTTTTATAAATAGATTATCCCCACATAGATTGTATTATCTTACAAAGATTACCATGTAATAAACTATTAAACTCCTCTCTCTCTCTCTCTATATATATATATATTGTCCCACGGTAATACAGACACCCCACTGCCAAAAAAAAACTTTCTCCCTCCCTTCCTCCCTACTTTTTCTCTGAGATCTCAAATCTGATCCGCCACCAACACCATGGCCATGGCAAGCTCGCCCAACTCCCTTCTCCTAAAGAACCCAAACCGTCCCCTCCTCAGAAATCCTAACCACCCTATCGTCCCCACCACCACCCATCTTACCACCGTTAAGCTCCCCACCAAGCCTCTCTCGATCAAATGCGCCGCCACAACCCAGACCCAAGATCATCTTCCGTTGGCCCAGACCCCAGCGCAAGCTCGGGTCTTCAACTTCGCTGCCGGGCCCGCTACGCTTCCGGAGAACGTCCTCCTCAAGGCTCAGTCGGAGCTCTACAACTGGCGCGGATCCGGCATGAGCGTCATGGAAATGAGCCACCGAGGGAAGGAGTTCCTCTCGATCATCCAAAAGGCTGAGTCGGATCTCCGTACCCTTCTAAACATCCCCTCGGAATACGCGGTCCTCTTCCTCCAGGGCGGCGCCACCACCCAGTTCGCTGCGATCCCGTTAAACCTGGTTAAACCCGAGGACCCGGTCGATTATGTGGTCACCGGGTCGTGGGGAGACAAGGCCTTCAAGGAGGCACAGAAGTACTGCAAAGCCAAGGTGATCTGGTCTGGCAAGTCGGAAAAGTATACGAGAATCCCGTCCTTTGAGGGGTTGGAGCAGAGCCCAGACGCCAAATATATGCATATCTGCGCCAACGAAACCATTCACGGGGTCGAGTTCAAGGACTACCCAACTGCTAAGAATGGCCTTCTGATCGCCGATATGTCTTCGAATTTCTGTTCGAAGCCTGTGGACGTGTCGAAATTCGGTATCATATACGCCGGTGCCCAGAAGAACGTGGGCCCATCTGGAGTCGCCATAGTGATCATCCGGAAGGATCTGATTGGAAACGCCCAGGAGATCACACCCGTAATGCTCGACTACAAGATCCACGCCGAGAACAACTCGCTCTACAACACCCCTCCTTGTTACGGAATCTACATGTGTGGGCTGGTGTTCGAGGACTTGTTGGCGCAAGGCGGGTTGAAAGAGGTGGAGAAGAGGAACGAGAAGAAGGCTGAGCTTCTGTACAATGCGATCAATGGGAGCAATGGGTTCTACAGGTGCCCGGTGGAGAAGTCTGTGAGGTCATTGATGAACGTTCCATTCACATTGGAGAAGCCAGAGTTGGAGGCTGAGTTTGTGAAGGAGGCGGCTAAGGAGAAGATGGTTCAGCTCAAGGGGCATAGGTCGGTTGGGGGTATGCGTGCCTCCATATATAATGCCATGCCTTTGGCTGGGGTTGAGAAGTTGGTTGCTTTCATGAAGGATTTCCAGGCAAGGTATGCTTGATTGATTCATCTGGCTTATTGGGTGAGCCTGGAAATTATGAGACGTTGTAGCAATTTTTGGCATTTTGTTTGTTGTTGCGTTATTGACGGTGGATGGGCTAGTCACTTCTGATTCCATGTCTAGGTAAATGATCTGGGAATTCGATGTTCTGTTCTAATTCAGCAGTGGAAATTGTAGTTGGTTAGGCTTTAGATCATCACTATGTCCTGCAAATTCAGAAAGCAAGTTCATAAAGTTTGATGAGATGATGCTCAACTCTTGTTCCATAAGTGAATTGGCGACACATTTACGTGGATACCTAGTTCTAAGTTTTGGTAACTCAATAAAGAAACTTGTTATTTTCTTCATAACTCCATCCTTGTTTGTGATAGAATGTCTAACAAAATGCAATACTCCATCCTTGTTTGTGATAACAAAATGCAATACCTTACCGTTTCCTCTAATAAGAGCAGTTAGAGAAAGGGGGAAAAGAGGAAAAAGGCAAAAAAAAAAAAAACCCATCTAGCAATCAAATTTGACCTTTCTCGTTCCTCGTCAGGGCTCTTAAGTGACTGAAAAGGCTGATGTCTGAATAAATTCTTTCAATTGGGGTGTGAAGATTAACCTGCAAAACGCAGTATCAGTCATTCTTATGGATCATTTAGAGAGTTAAGCCCTTTCCAAATCAATGGAAGAATCTCTGTTTGCACCAGCTCTTCTGCTGATCAATTTCTGTCCGGTGAGGGCGGAACAGCTTCTTCAAACGGGTGCATATTAGATCCGGGGCCTTCATTTAAATGGTAGTGCGTCCACTGGCCTAAGATCTGAAGCAACTTTTTGTTGGGGTAGGTAGTCCGAGCAATTTTCTTTTTTGGGAATAAATCCGAATCAATTTCAATCATGAGAAATATAATGAAAGCTGCACAGCATAAATGGCTCACGCTTTAGCTTTTTAAAAAAATTGTTTGTTTAATTAATAGATTAATAATAGGGTTAAAGTCAGTTTGAGCCTTTAAACTATCAAGTAAATTAGAAATAGGGTTTCAAATTACTAATCTTGACACATTGAGTTTACGAACTATCAAATTTTATCAATTTGCATCATAAACTAAAATATGACAGTCAAAATCGTCATATTTGAGCTTCGTGATACGATTTTGACCGACATATTTTAGTTCAGAACGCAAATTGATAAAATTTGATGGTATTTAAACTCATGTGTCAAGATTGATAATTTAAAATCTTATTTATAATTTGGTTGACAGTTTAAGTCTCTCCTTTTTGTTTTTTTTAGCCGCTGGCAACTTGTTTTTCACTCAACAACTCGCACCATCCCACATGCCCATTGGTCGCATGAGGTAATGACGATGATGACAACGACTAAAGAATCCTTGATAACTTCGGATTTTAGACTCAAGAGCTGATTGAACTCGGCCTTAGTGGGATTTATTATTTATGCAAAATTTAAATTGGTATGGAATTTTTTCGGGCAGGCAACAATTGTGGGACTTAATCACTGGCTGCTGGACGTAATTGCCTCCCTGTTTCTCAACAGTATCTCTTTCACATATGCTCCATATTGTTCTTTCTTCCCAAGGCAAATCTGCTCTACATTGAATAATGCAAGCCAAGAGAAAAGGAAAAACAAAAAAGAAGAGAAAAGATTGTCTGGGTTGGTGCCAGTTCTTCCAGATAGAGTAACCCAACACTGCCAAAATGTTTCCCCTCACATCTCTTGAGATTTGCCGTATACCATTCTCTTTTAATTTTTCTTTCTGAACCTTTGTCATGCAACAGAATATTGCTATGCAAAGGATACAAGATTTACTGAGGCCACACACCGCACTTTAAAATCTGTCTGTGAGCAGCCACCATGATTGCAGCTAAGTTGCAGCTGCAGATAATCCTCATGCAAAGAAAGAATAATCTCGATTTTTTCTCCTGCAGCTAAGAAAATGAGAATCTTGGAAAAAGAGAGCGGGTAGATATGGAAGCATCAGTTGCTGGGCTTGGTGGAACATCTGTAGAGGCGCGGTATGCTTGTTGACACTTTTGCATCTGCATTTGTATTCCACGTGAAAAATGTACCAGGAGAAAATTCAGAGCAAAGAGAGAGACTTTGGCAAAGCTAAATTCTCCATAACCTGAACCTCAATAAAAGTTAACAGGGGACCGCTGACAACAAGAGAATTTACCTTTTGAATATCCTGTATGCGTTGTTTAGCTCGTTTGTGAAGCCTGCTAAATTTCGAGTCAAGTTCAGAGTACTTTTCTTCACGTTCTTTTATTTCTTGATCCAGCTTCTGTCGAGCTACGCAAAGCAACCATGCTATGCATTCAGACTAAGGAAATGTACAACAGCAATTCATGGATTGCGATTTTTTGAGACATTGGTGAATGTACAAGTATAAACTTTCTGTGTTATTTTTTCCTTTTTTCAAGATTCCCGCAAGGAAAGCCAGCCCTTAGCTCCATCCCAGCTATAATTGGTGATTATTTAGAAGCAGAACTGATTTCTGAATATGTAACACAGAGATCCATTTTAACTTTTTCTGAGCACGCAGATCCCACTTTATAAAGTGAAGATTTTTTGAGGTATTATGAGGTTCAACTATAAGCAAAATTGTAAATGTACTTCTACTCCATCCTTTGACGAAAGTATATTTAACAGGTCTTATTAAATGAAGAACTTTACAATTGAACAGATATAAATCTGACCTTCAGCGAGCTTTGCAGAGAGATCTTGGGCTTTAGCATCTGCCTCTGAGTATGCCGCTGTAAGATGCTTCAAAGCCTCCTCTGCAGCACCCCTTGTCTGTTTTTCCTCCAAAAGTTTTCTCTTCAAAGCTTCTATTCCTTCACGAAGTTCTTTCACATCTTCAGATTCCCCCCCCCCCCCATCACTCTCACTTGTTTTCGTTTGTTGGTTAGATACAATCCAGTCTGATTGAAGACTTTGCAGACCCTCAAACTGGGACTTAAAGAATTCGTTCTGAAATTTTAGTTCAGTAACCAATTTGAACTAGCTGATCATGAGTATCAGCTGAACTCATGTTGACATCAAGCAACCCATTTGCCATTGCAAGATTTCCATTGCTCGTGTAGATCATGTCAGCTGACTGTTTCTCAGGATTTAAAGCATCTTCTGCATGAATTTCCAAAACTCTAGCTGTATCAGTTCCATCCGCATCCATTCTCACACTCTTCTGCCCACATCTGCTGCACTGTACAATATATACATAACACAGCTTAAGAAACAAGGTGAACATTGACAAAAGATGGTGGTCAAAGTGATAACTCATTACTACAACATGCTATTCGACCTAAGGCATCTAACCAAGCCAGCAAACCACTAAATCAATCTTTGAATTTACATGAGACTAGGAAATTCCATGATAGACATTGGAAGCAAGCCAACAAGACAACAGCTCATGGGAAATGCTTCATTTTCCACCCTCTCCAACCGATAATGGCGTAAATTCGAATTTGGAACTCATAACACAAGCACGATTTCAAAATGCTATGGTAGAATCATGATATTTTTTGTTTTAATCTTTCCCATGGTTCATCCAACATCAACCGAAGCATCATACACCAATGTTTCAAAGGTTCCTGTCTGTATTTGCAGCTTATTTCGATGAAATCGGAATTGTTGTAATACAGCCACTCTTAAATGAAGGCATTGCATAGTTTTCCACTGAGTATGTGCAAATTCATCGCCTACTTTCCACTTCATTTGGAACAGGAAAAGAGGATCTCATCATATATGAGGGACTCTTTAAGTGTAAGATCATAACATAATAACCCAATTACATGTTTTAGTCTATAACCATTTGGAAATACTTGAAATCCCCTAATTAATATAATGCACTATCAATAGCTTGAATACCATTAGGCTTCATATTCAAACGATGAAGAATCTGAAGGAAGTATGCAAAACTGCCAACTCCAGTCCCATTTTGCGAAATTACGAAGTAGCTTACCAATGAAAAAGAAAAAAATTTAAGAATTTCGTAATGGCTGTACCTTCTACAGTCAAAGTGTTGGGATCTATCGACTATGCACTCGTGATTCAAATTGGACTCGAGAGCTAAACGCTTCGAAAGGTGGGGACTGAGATCGCCGGAGTTCGAATGGATCTCGGTTCTCACAGCTACCAAGTAAGGGTGGATGAAATGATAAAACGGGGTCGTTTTGTGGACCCTGTACCTCCTGTGTTCCTAAAATCCTAACAGGGGACGTCGTCGAGGCAGAGAGATGGCTCCACCTCAGTGAGTCAGTCGTAGACTCGTATGGATTATGGAATGCGGAAGGGAATTCCCTCGTCTTCTCAAGGGTATTTTAGTAACCCGAGACTTCAAGGCAAATGTCATTTCAAGTCTAATGATTTGGATGTATTCTTCATTAATGTTCGGTTAAGGTGTTTTGTGAAAAAAATTTGTGTTTTGAAAATTTTTATGTGATGTTAACTTTATTAGTATGCGTGTTGTAGTTATATTTATGTGGTGTGAAAAATGATGTTTGGTTGTAGAATCCTGAGGATTCAAAAAATCTTGAGAATTCTTCGTAAACGAACAAGCCCTTAGGATGAGTTCTTAGGTTCAAACTCCAATTAGGAATCCACAGTTAAGTGGTACACATAACTTGTAAGCAAATGCTGTATTCAAAAGTTTTACCTTATTTTTCCAGGTTACTTGTGGTGCACTTTCCATTTGTTCCTAAATTTATTATGAGCACATATTCATTATTAGCAAGGCTCGAGACTAATACAAGAATTTTCCTATATGAAAAAAGTATTTCTTTTTTTTCCATATTTTATGTTGTTTAACTTGCCAAATAATAAAAAAATCATTCTATTTTGAGATAATTTGAATGATTTTTTTATATTTATTACAGTGAAAATAAATAATTTAAAGAAGAGCAGTAGATTATTTTATAATTATTTTATTATATAAAAATTTTGAGTATGCCAAATCTTGTGAGCACAGCTGCACAGATTACAAGGTTATTACAATCTGGCTGATGACATTTCAAAGCTACGCTAGAAGCATATGTGATTGCTATGGCATTTAGCATGCCCAAGATGCTATGCCAGTTTCCTTCACTGAGAATACAAATTGCAGCGGCATCAGAGATTTTGAGTCTCTCCACGTCCCTCAAGTGCCTTCTCCTCAATTCTTTCACCAGCCTGAGCCCCTGAAAAATCACACAAGATGACAAGGTAAGGCAGCAGTTTTCTGGAGAAAATGAGAGTTATAAAAACCCCCCTTGTTTATTAGCTTAAACCCAACAGTGCTCAAATAACACACGGAACAGAAAAGTTCACAAATTGGGTAAAGTGGCTTCCGAACCAACAAAATGTCAAGAATGCTAACCAGTTGGTCTTCCACCTTTAAAACCGACAGCTGCATGTTTGAAAAAGTCTTTGGTAGCATCTGCACATAGCAACAAGAGAGGTAAATGAGTGCTACAAGACATGCACTTACCAGAAAGTAAACAAACCATGTATTTCCACATACAAAATATCAAAGTTGACACAAAAATATATTAATTTTAGAACGCGAAGCGTATAAAAGCAGACATTCATTAGAACAGAAGCTTGACATGGTCAAAAATAGATCCGGGGTCACCTTATCATCCTAAGTTGCTTCTGCACCTTCCAGCGCAGGGCAACCAAATATGGTGTTATTACGCAAACTGTGAATAGTTGCAAATCCATCTTTTGGCTTAAGCACTGTTCTTTTTAAGACAAATCTAATGCCTGAATAAGATTTGTTTTAAGTATTCGTCGCACAAAGCAATAAGTCTTCAACAAGAAGGGTTCCAGACTCTGCCCTACTGTGTTATATGGTTGAATCTGGGTGTAATTAATGGAGGCTTCACGTTTCTAATCTATTTGATGCTTTTCTGCAGGACACTGTCCTGGTTTCCTAGTTAAATGAAGAAAACAAAAACAAGTTTCAACCCACATTTTTTTTCTAAACAAGTTTCAACCCACATTAAATAACAAAAAAACTGGTTTGCAGGTTTGTTCGCATGTATGACATACCATGCTTCATTGTCAATGATGGATCTTTCTCATCCACATATCCAATCACTTTTGCTGGTATTCCTACCACCATGCTTGGGAACAGAAACAAGAAAAACAAATAAAATCTAAGATGTTATCCCAAATCCAACAAGAAGACAACATTGAGATTACAAAAACCATAATGCTGGAAACAAGAAATCACTTTCTACCTATGTGGAGGGATGTCTTTTAACACAAGAGAACCGGCTGCAACCATTGCACCTTCACCTATTTTAATGTTTCCAAGTATGTTTGCACTGGCTCCAATTAGTGCACCTTCACCTACTTTCGGATGGCGATCACCAACTTCTTTCCCTGTTCCTCCTAAAGTTACACCCTGTCAAATCATATCTCTGTATTAAGAATAACAAAATCCGGAAAATGAAATACCCAAAGTATAGATCTAGATCGACTCAGAAGATTCAAGGAATGCCATTGAATAAGAGCAAAGTTAAAACATAGTACATATACGATCAGGAAATTCTCATATTTTCTAGACCAAAAACCAACATTAGGACCATCCTTCCATAGCAAAACACTTCAGAACTTTCAACTTAAGTATGCATAATAAGTCAGGAAATTCTCATATTTTCTAGACCAAAAACCAACATAGCACATATACAATCAGGAAATTCTCATATTTTCTAGACCAAAAACCAACATTAGGACCATCCTTCCATAGCAAAACACTTCAGAACTTTCAACTTAAGTATGCATAATAAGTCACCAAAGAAAGAAATTCCATATATGGAAATTTAAAATTTTATTTTACCTTCTTTTTCCCAATTCTTAGCAAGAAGCTCTGATGAGATAATTTTCAAGAAATTAACAAACAAGTGTAAACGTATTGCAAAACTACTTGGTGGACAGAGGCAGACTATTCTTCCATTAAATAAGGGAACACAGTGGAGAATGAAATTGGCTTACATGCATCAATGAAACTCTGTTTCCTACAACAGCAGTTTCACCAATTACTACACCTGTCCCGTGATCCAATAATATACCCTCTCCAATTTTTGCAGCTGTACAAGAAAATGGGGAGAGAGGGGGGGGGTAATAGTTAGCCCTTCATAGTACAGAAATAATTTCAGTAAAGAAATTACCACATTCCAAGATACATTTGAACAACCATCTTTCTGCAGAAAAGTCAATTCACAAATCAATATATACCATATCTTCAACTCTCATGATTCATTAAAACTTCTGGTGAACACAAAAACACAAACATGTGTTGGAATATATATATATAAGCTGCATCTCACAACATACGCAGGAACAAACATTCCTTCTCATTCAAAATAACACCTGTCCTGCTCTTGCCACACTCAATAACAGAATGCCTAGAGACTTGGGACTAGCATACGTGTCAGAACTAGAAATGAACACACCTGGATGTATGTCAACTCCAAACACCTGAAAGAGAAAAAACCGGTGACAGATTAAATGTAACACAAAGAGTGCACATAAAGGATCCTCTTTGTGTACATAGCTCATTAAGGATCAGCCAAAGAAGCACAAAACTACCTCACTGATTCGGCTTTGTAATGCCAATGCCAATATTTTACGCCCTTGGCCCCATAATGCATGTGCCACTCGATAGACTTGCAGAGAATGATATCCCTGCAATAAAGCATGATTCACAACATCAAGAATGTACTTGGTTTTATCCTTTTTTCCTTTTTTTAAGAAGGGGGAGGGGGTGTGAAAGAGCAGCGTAAGGAATGACATAAGTTCGAAGCAGGGTGAGAGCTAAGCCTTTCTTGTAAACCACATTACCAAAAACTAATTCATCATGTTGAATTTGAAAAGGCACATCACTCTAATTAATGCTGAAACAATAGTTACCAGAAATCCCTATCTCAGCAATCCAGGTGACTTATGACCAAATTTGGCTCCTATAAACTAAATCTCAAGATTACCAATATGTTTACTTTCTACTTACTTCTGGATCTTGTGATTTTTAGTTTCTTAATGTCACAAAGGATAACTAATTAACAAACTTCTGTAATCACCATACTTCTCCAACCAAGATCAATATATGGCACCAATAAAATCAGGGATCATTCCTGACATACCTTAAGATACAACAGAACCGAGCAATATGACAAACAAGCAGGATCACGGTCTTTAAAGGCCTGTAGAAAGAAAATTTCCAGACTTTAAATGTATTTGTCGAGTCAATAACCAATACCACGTTCTTTGGACTACCGATTAAGTTACCTGCATATCTAGGCGGATTGCACGTTGTATACATCTGTCACGCAATATTACATTACAGAATATATCCATCAGTTGAGTCGCCAGGAGGGTAGGTTTCTGCAATCTATTTGCAAGAACAAACCCCAAGGCTTGCTCTAAGCAATCGTGTGACAATATACTGGCATACAAGAAGCTACTCAAAATTGGTTCCTTCTCTGCCTGCAGTGATGTGTGGTACCGAATATTATGAGTATGAATTCAACAAAATATAATCTAATTAGTGAACCAAATTGTACAATACGCTAATATTTAATTGACACTACGTGTAAGATTTCAGACTACCCGGTTCTCGATCAGACTGCTTACACTGAAAGCCAGTGCTATTAGTCCAACAAATATAAATTCACTACGCGTGGTTTGGTATAACAAATACCATGAAAGACAAGTTATCCAACCTGAAGCCATCCCAAAAACAAAGTTAAACATATGCGGAACGAACGAGAGCCTTAAAAGTTAGTTCCTTGTACCCGTAAAAGTCAGTTTCTAAGAAACATCAATCCAAACACTGCAAGAAAATTGGACAAGCTTAACTAAAACAGAACTCTATACGGAATAAAACAGCGCCCAGTTTCGGAACGCGACTACTCACGATCCAACAGGGGAAAAATAACAAAAGGCAACACTGAAAAAAAGAAGAAGAAGACCTAAGCAAGTATTGGACTAGGAGTCTGTACCTCCAACTTGGCCTCTTCTTTCACAGCATCCCAAATGGGATCTGCAACCGGGTCATCCGAACGGAGAACAGAGTCAGAATCAGGCCTTATGACCCCCAATGCATAAACCGGAAAAACGTTTTCTAACCGGTACTGGGAAGTCTTCGAATCAAAACAGTTTTTATTTTCCTCCTCACCTTGCTCTCCCGTAAGAGACATACGTTCTGAGAGCATTTTGGGTAGAGAAACCCAGTTCTCATCGCTCATGCAAGCCATGGAAACCAGAGCCGCACTGCCTCTACAGCCTCCCAGACGTAGAAAATAATTGAAAATGAAAGTGGGTGGCACTGAATTAAAGAAAGTAAAAAGGTCTCGAGAGATCCTTCGGTCCAGGGGGTGGCTGCTGTCGAACGGCTGCGTTTCTTATCAATTTTCGAGAGGAGAAAGTAAGAGAGAGTAACACGGGAGATTCGTATGTCATAATGAGAATAAAAAAAAAAAAAAAAACTTGTCATTATGCGTGTATTAAACCAGATAACTAAGCCAGATTAGTGATGGATACCGGGGAGAGACATAATATTATTCTACACAAGTTGCCAATAGTATATTACTTAAACTAACAAGGAGAATTCAATGATTGCAGAAGAACAAAAGGAAAATAGATTACAATATAATATATATTTGTTTATTTATAGAAGGAAAATTGATTACCCATCAATTCAAATAAATTCCACATAGGATGCTTAGGCATATCCATCAACTCTCATTCCAAGAAAGTTTTGGTTTTTAGCCTTTTGTTATGTTTTTGGGTACATTTGAGGATTTCTATAAATTTGTTTTTAGTTGAAGTCATAGTTAATATTTAGGGAAATTGACAGTTTAGTCTTTGAATTTTAGGCATTTTTTTAATTTAGTCATTCACTTTCAAACTTCAAAATTATAATCCTTCAGTTTTCTATTTTTGACAAAATCATCCTTTCGTTAGTATTACGTCTCTCTTCTTAACGGTAGCACTTGCCACATCAGCTTGAACTCCACGTCAGACTGAACTAAGCCATATCATTTTCCAACTTAGCTTCCAGATCAAAAGGAGGTCGTCAGCTACCATGCTCTCCTCTTCGCAAACAAGTTCTCCACGGGTTGGTTCCCCTCTAGCCCTGAAGTCCCAAAAAAACTTATATCTTAGCTTGTCGATTTACTCACTCAAACCCCAACCCCAACCCAAAGGGAAACCGAAAAGAGATGAAATTATTCCGGAAACAGCCTGGGAGGAAAGAAACAAGACATACCAGCAATAACGAAACAAGCTCCGTTTGTTTACCTTAACGGTTCCTGAACAAGCCCAAGGAGCTTCTAAGCTCCCGCAGCTCTATAATTCTTCTTCATGGCAGATTCTACAGTATGAAATTACATACTTTAATTTCAAATCATCCACAAACAACCCAACTTTAGGGATAGTTCCGGATGAAATCGAACACCCGGAGCTCCCCTCCACCGTCTATGTTATGAATGAGCGCGTTGAGTTTCTACAGAAGCTAGACTTGACTGTTGATGATATTAACGAGCACCCATTGATGGTGGGATTTGCTTTTGGGTTGACAGGTGATCTTGTAAACACATGGACAAGTTTTGGACTGAAGGGGTTAAGCCTGGTTTGATACAAGCGTTTTCAGATAACTAGAACATGAAGGATGAGAGACATTTACATTTGTTTTCGTTGAAACAGGAAACTACCTCTTCACCTTTGACTGTAAGGTTATACGGTTATGATATCTCTTGTCATACGTCTCTAGACTTTTGCAGCACATTACGTGCTTGATAAAATGTAAAATAGAGCAGTCTAGCACAAGTCACAGCCAATTCGAGTATAAATAGACAATGGTTGTACTCTAATTATTCATTGAATAAGAATACATTTGTTATTAATACAGTATTGATCAAGAATACGGTTAAGAATACATTTAGTCTCTTTTCAAGGTCATTAAGCACTATTTTTAAACTAAGACTAGGACAAATTAACTAATAAAACACTCAAGTCAAATGCCTATTGGGCTAACTAATAGACCAAAAGAAGCTGAAAAAAATTAAATAACATAAACCAAGAACACTTGCAACCATGACAGATTTTGGAAGAAATTATCAATTTCAATCATTCAATTCACACTATACAATTTGTGTCCATATATGTACAGAATAACAAATAACAAACTTTGATGACTCAGCCTATTAACCGATGAATTATTTATGTAACTTAATCTTAAGTGAAGTGGCAATACTTGCTGTTAGATAGTTAGACAACTGTTAGATAGTTAGAATATCTGTTACGTTGTTATGAGCTCTTATAAGCTTCTGCTTGTATATATATCAGTCTGATCGTGTATTGAAATACAACGAATCATTCTTACAAACCTTCTCTCAATATTCTCTCAATCTTCTAGCTTACTCTGTTACTCTTCCACAATCTTTCAACTTGAATGTTTAACATGGTATCAGAGGATCTCTGATTCATGACTTCCGCAACACCTCCTATCTCTTCATCACCTCCTGCTAAAACACCTTCTGTTTCTTTTCATCTGATGAATAATGTTACCGATGAAAATTCTGGCCCGTATTATCTTCATCATGGAGATAGCCCTGTAACTATACTAGTTTCACAGTTGCTTATAGGCGACAATTATCCTACATGGAGTCGTTCAATGGAGATGGCTTTAAGTGCAAAGAACAAAATCGGATTCATAGATGGATCAATCAGCAAACCAAATGCAGAGGACTCTCGATTTGCAATTTGGCTACGATGTAATAATATGGTCACATCGTGGATTTTGAACTCCATTTCAAAGGATCTCGCAGCAAGTGTGATTTACATTGACACTGCAAAAGAATCTGGTCAGATCTGAAGGACCGATTCTCTCAAGGAAACGGACCACGTATCTTCCAGTTACAGAAGGCTATATCTAGTCTTTCTCAAGATCAGTTAACCATCAGTTCATATTTCACCAAGCTGAAGGGGCTTTGGGATGAACTCAGCAATTATCGATCAATTCCTCCTTGCTCTGGTGGAGCAATGAAAGTTCTAATTGAAGTCCAATAGCAAGAGTATGTTATGAAATTCCTCATGGGACTCAAGGACTCATATTCTAATATCAGAGGTCAGATCCTCCTCAGTGATCCACTACTGCCTATCAACAAAGTTTTTTCGTTGATTATGCAAGAAGAGAAGCAGCGGGAAATAGCTTCTGCTATTTTGCCAACTCCTGACTCTCATGCATTTTTCACTAGATCTAATTCTGGATTTGCCCCTCGGTATAGGAATCATGCCGGTAATCAGTTTGTTAAGAAGGAGAGACCTCTATGTAGTCACTGTGGGATTACAGGACACACAGTTGATAAATGTTTTAAACTACATGGATTTCCTCCTGGATACAAAAATCCTAAAGCTAAAGCCTATGTTCATCAAGTAACATCTGACTTTGATATTTGCAATACTACCATTACAACCGATACACCTAATCATACTTTCACTCCTGCACAATATCAACAGCTTTTATCTCTCATACAACCTCATCCTCCTCATGATTTTTCCTCTCAATCAGCTCCACAGTCCTCTGCTTTGCAAGTCACTAATCATTCTGCAATTGAATCAGTTCCT
The DNA here is from genome assembly GCA_963930655.1 of Myrica gale. NCBI lineage: Eukaryota > Viridiplantae > Streptophyta > Magnoliopsida > Fagales > Myricaceae > Myrica > Myrica gale. The sequence continues at coordinate 24,649,656 of OZ005614.1, read as the reverse complement.
AACATGATAGGTACTGTGTTTTGTCTATCTTCTATACTTCAATCTTCCTTCACTTGGATTGTTGATACTGGAGCCACCGATCATATGGTGCACTCCAAGTCTTCTCTCACTCATATAATATCAGAAGTATCATCTACTGTCACACTTCCCAATGGTCTCTCAGTTGCTGTCACACACATTGGTCATGTTACAATTTCACCTACCTTAACATTAACCAATGTACTTTGTGTCCCCTCTTTTGATTTCAATCTGATTTCTGTTAGTCAACTGATTCGAGAACTTCATTGTTGTGTTTTCTTCTTACCTGGTTATTGTTATATTCAGGACCCATACAAATGGAAGACGATTGGATTAGCTGAACAAAGGGTCGGCTTATATCATCTGTTGATCCCTCCTGACAGTAGTGTAGTTGCATTTGCTGTATGTTCTACTTCTAATTCTCTTTCTAATAATCTGTGGCATTGTAGACTTGGTCACGTTTCCCTTCCAGTTTTAAAGCTTTTTCAGCACAATAATCCTGCTATACTAGATTCTCATTCTACTCCTTGTACTGTCTGCCCTCTAGCAAAGCAACGAAAATTGCCTTTCCCTGTCAGCAATCATTCTTCTCAGCATGTTTTTGATTTGATTCATCTAGATGTATGGGGTCCCATGTCAACCTCTGCTATAGATGGATCACGATATTTTTTAACCATTGTTGATGACTTTAGTCGATCAACTTGGTTGTATTTGATGAAGACTAAATCTGAAACTGCTGTTCATATTCCATCTTTCTTTTCTATGGTTAAAACTCAGTTTAATATTGATATCAAAACAGTGCGAACTGACCATGAAACTGAGTTTAATCTTCATTCCTTTTTTAGTTTTCATGGAGTTATTCATCACAAATCATGTGTTGAAACTCCTCAACAAAACGATATTGTTGAACGAAAACATCAACACATCCTCAATATAGCTCGTGCTTTACGATTTCAATCTCATATACCTCTTGAATTCTGGAACCATTGTGTTCTTACTGCTGTGTATCTCATCAATAGGACTCCTACGCCATTGTTAAATAACAGATCTCCCTATGAAGTTTTGTTTTCCACTCCACCTACTTATAATCATCTAAAAATCTTTGGATGTCTTTGTTTTGCCTCCACCTTATCACGGGACAGAACTAAATTTGATCCTCGTGCTTCAAAATGTGTTTTTATTGGATACCCCTATGGCATAAAAGGTTACAAACTTTTTGACATTGACAAGCAAACTGTTTTTGTATCCCGAAATGTCATATTCTTTGAAGATTCATTTCCTTTTCAAACTCATCCTCATACTTCATCCAATTCAAATTCTTCTCCTGTTATTCCCAATTCTATATCAGAATATGCTGACACCATTTTTTCTCCAGTTTCTGATATATCAGCACCTTTATCACCTTGCCTTCCCTCATTTGTACAACCCTCTAATCTTATTTCTTCTGCTATACTAGTTTCTACTCAACCCTCTGCTATATCAGCACCTATCTCAACTTCTTCAACTTTTCTTCCTTCAGAACCTGTTCCTTCAACCCGAAAGTCTACTAGGCTTAAAACAAAACCAACTTATCTTCAACAATATTACTGTCAGGCAGCTCAATCCCATCCTGGTCTTCCTTTGCATTCTGGTTCATCATCAGGTAGTCCTCATAATATCCTTTCTTATCTTGGTTGTCATAAACTGTCCACTTTACATCGCATATACACTGCTGCTATTTCTTCCAATTCTGAACCTACTTCTTATTCTCAAGCTAGCAAATTTTTAGAGTGGAGAGAAGCTATGAAAAAAAGAAATCCAAGCTCTCCAAGATAATAATACTTGGACCATTACTACCCTTCCCCCCCATAAACACCCTATCGGTTGTAAATGGATTTATAAAATAAAATACAAATCAGATGGCTCAATTGAGCGTTATAAAGCTAGGCTCGTAGCTAAAGGATATACTCAAAGAGAAGGATTCGATTTTTTTGATACTTTTTCACCTGTGGCCAAAATCTCTACGGTTCGAATTCTTCTTGCTTTAGCTGCAACACATGGATGACATTTACATCAATTGGATGTAAATAATGTTTTTTTGCATGGTGACTTGAATGAGGAATTTACATGTCTATTCCTCCCGGTTTTCAAGTCAAAGGGGAAAATCAAGTTTGTCTTCTTACTAAGTCTCTTTATGGCCTTAAACAGGCCTCTAGACAATGGTTCTTCAAGTTTTCAGAATTTTTACTTGAACATGGATTTCTCCAATCCAAAGCTGACTATTCCCTCTTTACTCGGCAGCAAAGCAGCAGCTTTCTTGCATTACTTGTTTATGTGGATGATATCATCATAGCTAGTAGTGATGTTTCTAGCATTTCTCATTTTAAATCCCTGATTGATGCATGTTTTCATATTAAAGATTTGGGGCCTCTCAAATTATTTCTTGGATTAGAAGTTGCTAGATCTACCAAGGGGATCTCTTTATGTCAACGAAAGTTTACTATAGATGTGCTTACTGATTCTGGTTATTTGGCTGCAAAACCTGCCAAAACTCCTCTTGAGCAACATCATAAGCTTGATTCCAATACTGGTGACTTAGTTACTGATGCAACCAGCTATCGTCGACTCATTGGACGCTTGATTTACCTTACTATGACTCGGCCTGACCTCTCATACTCAGTCCAAGTACTTAGTCAGTTTATGGATAAACCCCGTGAGCCCCACCTCCAGGCTGCATATCGCATTCTCAGATATCTCAAAGCAACTGTTGGTCAAGGATTATTCTTCTCTGCTGCATCCCCTGTTCACATCAAAGCCTACTCAGATTCTGATTGGGCAGCATGTCCTGAGACTCGCGGATCGATTACTGGATATAGTGTCTTCATTGGAGAGTCGCTTGTCTCATGGAAATCAAAGAAACAGCCTACTGTTTCTCGTTCCTCAGCTGAGGCTGAGTATCAGGCGATGGCTGCTGCTGTCTCTGAAGTCCAGTGGATGCTCTACATTCTTGCTGATTTCCAAATCTCACATCCACAACCTGCTATGTTGTTTTGTGACAGTCAATCAGCTTTACATATTGCTGCCAATCCGGTGTTCCATGAGCGCACCAAACATATAGAACTTGACTGCCACTTTATAAGGGAAAAGATCAGTGCTGGCATTGTTCAAACATTTCATGTTTCCACTAAACATCAAGTTGCAGACCTTCTCACTAAGGCATTAGGCTCGGATCAATTACAGTACTTGCTTTCCAAGATGGGTGTTCTTAACATACACACTCCATCTTGAGGGGGAGTATTAACCGATGAATTATTTCTGTAACTTAATCTTAAGTGACGTGGCAATACTTGCTGTTAGATAGTTAGACAGCTATTAGATAGTTAGAATATCTGTTACGTTGTTATGAGCTCTTATAAGCTTCTGCTTGTATATATATCAGTCTGATCGTGTATTGAAATACAACGAATCATTCTTACAAACCTTCTCTCAATATTCTCTTAATCTTCTAGCTTACTCTGTTACTCTTCCACAATCTTTCAACTTGAATGTTTAACACAGCCCAATATTCTTTGGCATTCTAACAAACACCTAGTGCCTTATACAATGACAAAGTATTGACGAGCTAAAGTTGTTACAAGAAGATTTCTAAATACAACCAATTCTCAAACAGAAAAAATGGCCTTCATCTTCTTCATCTGATACTACAAAATCTTTGTCACAAGCCTAGTGCCCCTAGTCCCATTCCTCTGAAGTCCGAAGGCTTCGAATACACTACATAGATACTTGAGAAAACTTTGTAAACAATACCCAAAGATTGGAGATTGGTGCCCAATCAACTGGACCCAACCAAAGATTGGTACCCAAAGATTTCGGATGAAGAATCAGAAATTCACGAGGATGATGATGAGAGTAAATCGGCAATTAAGTGGACGGAGGATTACCAAAAGAATATTATAGATCTGGGGACTTCATGGCTAGAGAGGAACCAACTCGTGGAGAATTTGTTTGCGAGAAGGAGAGCATGGTAGCTGACGACCTCGTTTTGATCTGGAAGCTAAGTTGGCAAATATCGTGGCTTAGTTCAGTGTCACGTGGAGTTCAAGCTGAGGTGGCGAGTGTTACCGTTAAGAAGAGAGACGAAATATTAACGTAAGGATGATTTTGTCAAAAATAGAAAAATTGAAGGATTATAATTTTAAAGTTCGAAATTGAAGAACTAAATTGAAAAAGTGCCTAAAATTTAAGGACTAAAATATGAATTTTCCTAATTTTTAAGGTAAATTATTATTAAAAACTAATAGAATTAATAATTTCAACAACATTTTCTTTTTCTGGTCAACATCCTTAAAACTATGAAAGTAACTATGTTATGTTAGGGGCATCTAAATTCTAAATCACATAGTTTAATATTTGAAGCTTTGTCTATTTGTTGAATCCTAAAGCCAGTGTGAACTTGGGCAATGTCGCTTGGAAAGCTCTTTAGTCGCGTGCGGGATCATGACAGGATTCGAGGTAGAAGTTCCGACTTACTCCGTGCCAGCAACTTGGTTAAGACGGGGGAGGGGAGGCAAGTGTTTTTTCAGAATGATTGGACATAAATGACACGTAGCCGACGAATAGAGTTGAAAGTGAAAGTCGCCAAAAAATTGATGAAATAATCTAGAAACCAATTCAGTTGAGTGAGACAAGAAGTTTAGACTTGTTTGTTTCATGTCTCGAAACGTTTCAAAACATTTTCTACTCATTTTTTCATCAATTCCAATACCTTTTCACCAATCCCAATAAATTTTTACAAATTCCAACAACTTTTAACACACTTTTCACCGATCCCAAGAGAATTTACACTACTTTAAAAAAAATAAAAACACAAAATATATCTCAAGACCTAAACCAAACATAGCCTTTAATATCTGTAGTTTCAACTATTTGTTGAATCCTAAAGCAAGTGGGAACTTGTTGACTACGGATTAGAGTCCCTAATGATTTGAATTATAAAAATACAAGTGTATGATTGACTTAAACAATGCTATGGATTCAGATTATTCTATTGAAAAGTTTTTTATATATTGTATATGGTAAAAAGGCCCCCAATTAAATAATAATTTTTTCAATAATTGCATGCTTTTATATTAGAGATGAAGTGATTTTCCAGTTAGGATTTCATTTCTCGATACTATAAAGGGAATTATTATGACCTATTAATTATAAATATAAAGGTCGCCATCTATAAAAGAGACTACAGAGCAAGAACCTTAGGGCAAAGCGATGGAGGGTTCAATCCGGGCAGTAATATTTGGGCCAACAGGTTTCAAAAGCCAGGCAAACATGTGGGCCTTTGACACCGTTGATGCTATCAAAGTGCATCTTGGTTTCATTTGTTCACAGGCTTGATGGCCCATTATGGCCCTCGAAAGAAAAAAACAATTCGGACCACAGGAGTCAGGCTCACCTAATTCCACACGTTTCGCTTGGTATTATTGTTTACTAAATGCTTAGGTGATTATTAGCAAGAGATAGTTAAAATTTTGATTTATGAGATTTAGTGATATTCTGGAGAGAGAAATTATTTTAATAAACTTTTTATGTTTGTTGTTAATGGATTAGACTTTACTCGGCCTCACTAGTCCACATATTTGAATTGTGAGAGCAAAAGATGGTAAGACTAGCCTAGCTCAGTAGCCGCCCGGAGGAGCTCGACCATTGAAGAGAGGACAAAAGCCCTACCGGAGACATTTTGCAAGCACGTTCAAGCCCACTCGGTCCAGACTTCTATGAAGTGCCTCACTCATCCAGAGAGGGGGCCTCTTTTCCCTACAGAAGAGAACCGTCCCTCTTTAATGCACATCCCTAGATAGTGTCAACAAGAGGAAGTAATGGCCACTGCCACTGATGCCATTGTCTGCAATGAGATGATGAGATGGTCATCCTTTGGGAGGGATGCAAGGTAAGGCCATACTTACCCATCACTTCGCCGAACCACCCAAAAAGGAGGGGTAGGGCGCCATCTCCCTGAAAAATGGGCCCCTGGACATCACCTCAAGAGAGTTCTCTTTCTAAGGGACCCTAAAAAAGAGAGAAATAAAAGTTTGGATGAGAATTTGTTCCTAGGGGAATCGAAGTTCCGATTTTGATAACGGTATTCTAGTACTGGAACCGGAACCTATTTTAAGGAAATTCCAGAACTGGAATCGAAATCGAAAATTTCGACGAAAATGCCAGAATTTTCCAATTCTGGATTTAAAAAGAAAAAATAATTCAGGGCCATTTGACTTTGAGCCTTGATTTTTTTTAAAAAAAGACAAAAGATAAAAGACAAACGTGACTCCGTCTTCTACGTGAATCTTCTTACCCTTTTCTCGTTCAAACCCAACCATTTTCTCATTTCGTGAATCTTCGTACCCTCTCGAAACAAGTTCTTACTCAACCCTAATGCTAATTCCACCTCCCAGTCGCCAGTGATAGCCCCTCCATCGGCCTCCGTCTCTCCCTTCAGAAATCTCCATCTCTCACTCTCTCTGAACTCTCAGCTCTCTCCCGACCCTCCCTAAATATCTCTCTCTCTCTGGCGGGTAGCTTCCATCAATTGAGTTTTGGTGGCCGAATCGCTCACCATATCTAATTTGATCGTGTGCAGAGGCATTTGGCTTGGAAAATCTTAATTGGGTATTTTTTCTTTTTGGTTTGGGGTTTGTAGTTTATTTATGAATGAGGATCTTTCAATAGCTTCTATCTGTTTTGGTTTGGTCATTTTTGTTGTTAAGATGATGTTGCATTGCTGATTCGTTTAGCTGGGCAAGGTAGTTTGTGGCAAGACCTAGTTTTGCATTTGATTGGAATTGGTTCGGTGGGTGAAAATTTGAAATGAGTTTTTGCTTGTTGTACACTGTTGTTAGACCCTATTCTGGTTTATTTGCTAGATGAATTAAGTCTTTTGCAGACCAAGGTTTATTTGTTGGGTGGTTTATTGTTTTCTTATGGAATACTGAATGATTCTATGCTTGACAAGTGTTTGATTGTTGATCTAAGTAGAGAGTGACTGAATATTGATTTGATTGTTGAATGCAAGTGTTTCTATTGTCTTTTGATTTAGATTACGACTGCTTCGTGGTTATGTAAATGTATGGAACTGGAATTTTCAAATTCCATTTCCGGAAATTCCGGTTCTATTCCGGTCCATTTCGGAATGGAACCGGAATGAAAATTCTCATTTCAGCGAGTACCGGAACCTGAACCAGAATGACCCATTCCAGTTCCATCCGTTCTGGTACTCACCCTTATATAAAAGAGGTAAGTTCTCTCTTCTAAAGGGAGCAAGTCATTCTTAATACCACAACTCTAATTTATCTATAGGAGACTTCCTCCGAAAGTTCCGTTATTTACCTTGTTTTGTGCAGGGCTTCGTTCCTTGGTGGTTGTCAATTCATTAAATTCTTAGGGATATTATTGTCGAACGTAGGGTGTAAAATGTCTAATTTTAGTAGTCAGAGGGTACAAAATGTCTAAAAATTTGACAAAATGTGCAAAGTGTCAATTGGTCTGAATACCTCTTCCCAGTAGGATGCTTCTTTATTTTTAGATACATGTATACAAGGATAAAATCTTTAAAAATAGATCTCCTAAAATATCTCAAAATATTCCTTAAAAATATATCTCAAAATATCTCCTAAAATATTTCAGTAACATCCCCTCAAATTGCTGCTAGAGTATCAAAACCACAAAAAGACGGTAATCAGAATGGAGGCTTTGATACCATGTCAATTGGTCTAAATACCTCTTTCGGTGCTTCTATATTTATAGATACATGTATACAAGAATAAAATCTTCAAAAATAGATCTCCTAAAATATCTCAAAATATCTCCTAAAATATCTCAGTAACACAAAGTATTGTCTAAGATTGTAAGTTAGATGATGTAATATATCGAAAGTGGTAATTTAGGGTGTAAAGTACAAAATTTATGGTAATTCGTGGGTTAAAATTGTATTTACTCCAAGAAAAATCAAAGTTGCTTTATCTATTAATCTAACCTCTCTTTCTTTCTTTATTTCTTTCATTCGTTTGTTCTTTATCTTTGTTTTCGCCTTTAGTTCGAGATAAGATTAAATTAAAGGATAAATTTAGTTTGCACTTTTTAATCGTGAGTGTCTTGACATTTTATACATTAAATATTTGTGTTATATTATACCTATTATTGATTTCAAACATTTTATACTTTTAGTTAAATTTTTCTATCAATTTGAACGGGAGTTGATCATTTGTTAGACTCTAGAGTGACGAGTTTACCTTCACAAAAAATATCATTACCAAAAACATTATAAGAATAAAATTGACATTTTATGACTTAAAAAAAAATCAATTTTCATGAAAAATTTTAACGGGTACAAAATATCTGAAATTAATAGTTATAGTTCGAGAATGATATAACAACAATAATAGTTTGGAGTAGCTAAAATTTATATCGTTCAAAGGTGTAAAATATATTTATCTACTAAATTAAATAATCAGCTAAAATGTCGTTTTCGAGGAGCTGGTAGAGTTGTTGAATTAATAAAGATGCAGCATGCAAAGTCTCATGTCGTTTTTGGTGAACCGGACAAATAAAGCATGGCATTAATTTGGGCGGATTACATTTTAACAAAATGATTACCAAACAATATCGTCTGGCTCAGACAGAGACCACGAAAAATGCACAAATTGAATGCTAATCTTTTTTTTTTTTTCCTGAGAAAATATACATATCATTGATTAAAAAAAACTAGAGAAACTGAGAATTCAACTGTGTAAAATATGAAAAGGAATGCGACTAATATCTAAATAGCCAGAAAACTGAGAACGGGCAGCCCATCGAGATAGCAAGCGAGCTTGCTGGTTGCATCTTCTCGAAACCCAGTGAATAGTCCACAAAGATTGAACTTTGAAAGCCATCCGAAGCGAATATCCTGCCACATGAGCCATAGGCCACCCCAATAAAGAACAAGTTATTCTACATATAGCTGCAGAAATCTTGATGGCACCTCTAACATAATTGGGTAGATAAACTGCCTCTCGGATCTGGTTCTGGCTCTCTGTATCTCTTTGCATGCGTGTGCGGATTTGGTGGGGAGTTGAAGACTACATAGTCAGTCAGTCGAATTCGTGTTAAAAATAGGTTTTTTTTTTTTTTTCAGAAGATGGCTGAATGAAAATTAACATTGCTTCAATGCTCATTGAGCGTTTTGGTCAAGAAAGGCCGCACATGGCCTTGGCTTTCTCTCTCAAAATAAACTTCTGTACCTTCCCGGTTGCAGTTTTTGGCAAATCCTCAAATATTACGGTTCGAGGAGCCATGTAATGTGGTAAATTATCCCGACAAAAGTTGATTATTTCTTGAGCACTAACATGATCATATCCTTCTTTTAACTTCACAAATGCACAGGGCGTCTGGCCCCAGTGATCGTCCGGCCGTGCAACAACTGCAGCCTCAAGAACTGCTGGATGACTAAACAAAACCGTTTCTACCTCAACTGTGCTTATGTTCTCCCCACCAGAAATTACTATGTCCTTCAGGCGATCCTTTACTTCTATATAATTATCAGAGTGTTTCACTGCAAGATCCCCACTTCGAAACCATCCACCTCTGAAAGCTTCTTCGGTTGCTTTCAAGTCTTTGAGATATCCACTCATAACAGTGTTTCCTCTGAACATAATCTCACCCATAGTTGTACCATCAGCTGGTACGCTCTCCATTGTGACTGGATCTCTTATGTCAACGTCCTCCAGGCCTAGATGTTGTACCCCTTGACGGGCTTTCAATTTGGACCGTTCAGCAAGAGGTAGAGAGTCCCACTCAGGTTTCCATAAGCAAGAAGTCCCAGGACCATATGTTTCTGTTAAGCCATACAAATGGGACACACTAAATCCCAGCTCTTCCATTTTGGAAAGAATCTGTGGAGGCGGCGGCGAGCCTCCCGTCATCACTTCCACCTTGAGGGGAAGTGGTTTTTTATCACTGTCAGGGGAATTCACAATCATGTTCAGGACAGTTGGTGCCCCTCCCATGTGTGTGACATTCTGCAAAACAATGCTATCAAATATACTCCTTGGAGTGACTTTTCGAAGGCATATATTGGTCCCTCCCTGAGCTGCCAACCCCCAAATGAGGCACCAACCGTTGCAATGAAACATAGGCACAGTCCAAAGGTAGACTCGCATTGAGCCTATTTCATGGAGAAGAACTGTAGCCAGTGAATTGAGATAGGCACCTCTGTGACTATACACAACGCCTTTTGGTCTAGATGTTGTGCCAGAAGTGTAATTTAGGCTGATAGGATCCCATTCACTAACTGGTTGTCTTACCTGAAATCCATTCTGTCCATTTTTCAGAAGACTCTCGTACTCGTAAGTGTTAGAAGTAATGTCGATGGGACATTGGCCATCAGATTCTGATATCAACACTAGGAGTGGTGGCTTCGTGTCTGTCTTTGCAAAATGCTGGAGCGCTCCCTGAGCAATTACAAGTAGCTGGTAGTCTACGAAAATGATCTTCGCTTCAGAATGTTTTAGTAGGGTTGACAACATGGATGAATCATAGCGTATGTTGAGTGTACAGAGAACTGCTCCTGACATTGGAACCGCAAAATGGAGCTCATGCATTGCCGGGACATTAGGCGCCAGAACTGCAACCTGCAGAAAACCAGAGTTACAAAGATCTTAACAGCAGTGACACTCTGGGCAGCATATTTCAGGGACCAACATTTTCCCAGGGATTTTGTTGGGGGGAAAAGAATACGGATTAAGTTGGCAATCGACTTTAAATTAATTGCAAAAAGGGGAAAACCAAACTCAATTACTAATAAGCTACTAGGGAACACAAAAAGCATAGGCTTTGTTGTTGGGTGGTCTTGAGCCTTTTCAACCCCAAAAGCTCTCAAGACGTGAGGCTTTATCTCACACTTATAAATTGACCACCAACCTCATCCACAACAGATGTGGACTAACCTCAACAATCTCCCCCTTACACATCGGGTTTTGGGTTAAGTGAAGACAACTCGTTTCTCCCATGGACTGTTGGGTCTGAGACTTATTGGTAAACCTGGGCTCTGATACTAGTGTTGGGTAGTCTTGAACCTTCTCAACCCCAAAAGCTAGCTCAAGAGGTGAGATTTTCTCTCACACTTATAAACTGACCACCAACCTCTTCCATGACCCATGTGAGACAAACCTCAACAATAGTAAGTCTCTAAAAAAACAAGCCATCACATGCAGAAACACAGCAAAGTGATCCAATACATCAGAAACAATACTTTCGCTTATGAAAAGGAAATCATTCTTCAAGCCATGAAAAAGGAATCGATCCATTTAATGCCAAAAAAAGTCGCGCTTAATCAGCCACCCAGAAATACCAAGTATGGCAGAAAAGAGGAACTAGTCGGGACTACCAAAACATCAAAATTGTACATCCTCTTGTTCCATTTTCTGGTACCATCCCCAAAATTACAGCTATAAATGAGCACCAGAACCCGTAAAGATTTAATCTTGGATACAAAGGAAAATGGATCCACACCGAGGAATCGTAGGGAGTAGAGATCACACAAACATGGAATCGAAAGACAGTGATCAAGACCATTAATCAAATAACGTAACCATGAACAAGATCGAATAACAAAAGCACCAAAGCAGTACGAAATCCACCTTGAGAAAAAAAGGAATGTAAAAATAAAACAACCAACCACGTCCCCGTGTGAAATTCCCAACTGGGTCAGAGCGGAAGCCAGTCTCAGACATCGTTCATGAGTTTCTCCCCAGGTATATTTCAGAGAACCATACACGACCGAGGTCCTGTCTCTGTAAGCCTTTGCTGCTCTCTCCAAGAAGCTTATGGGAGTCAAAGGAGCGCAATTTGCTGAGCAACGGACCAGACCATCCATCGATTTCCATGATCCTGACTCAAAGTTCCCGGAAAAGTGAGAGAATTTACGAGTATTCAGGGTGAGAGAAAAATGAAAACGATTGAAGCAACAGATAAAACGAGCCCCCGTCCTCCTGAAGAAGTGGTTCATGGTTGCGGAGAAACAGAAGTAACTGAGAGTTTGTGAAGTTCGAGATAAAACACGGAAGCCTTCAAGTCACGCATGAGATGACACGTTGGAACATCGTAAACTTTGCCAACTTATGGCATCAAGATGATACGCTAAAAAAGTGAAAAAAAAAATTCGTAAAATTAACATAGCGTTTGTTAAACAAAAATCTAGTAAAATTTTATTAAAATTTTATTTTTATAAATACATTTTAAAATTTTTATTTTATTTTTATTTCTTATACATCAATTTTAATATCACTTCTTTTATAACATCTTAAATTTTAATAAAATTATAAGTCATTTTCTTGTGAATATTATTAATATGGCTCCCATACCCACATGCTAACAAGCGGAAGCCGATTTGAAGATTCAAGTCGGTGATCCTGCCTGGACATTTGTATTGCAGGGTTGCAGTAGAAACGGACAAGCAGATAACGCGAGGAGCAGAACGTGACACCATGGACGATCCTGATAAAGCAAAGGATTGGGTCTAGAAAGTACGGTTCGGACCTCTCAACACCCAAAGCCTGAATCGTTTCTCGAAGATCCTTCCCTATCCATGTGCGAGGCATCACGTCAATTAATAAATTGGAGAAATATATTTTTTACCTACAAATTAGTGACATATTGCATTTAAAATTATCATCTTTAAGATATTATATCTTCAATTATCAATGTTAGATACTTTACACCCTAAACTACCCACTTTGACACATTACACTTTCAAACTATTAATATTAAACACTTTGCACCCTCTATTTGACAATAATATCTTTAATAAATTTAATTGACAACAATATCTTTAATATATGCAAAATGGGTCAAGGATATTATCGTCATTTTAATCTACAAATTTGATATAGGGTGAAAAGTGACAAAAATTGGTAGTTAGAGGATGCATTGTATCAAAATTGGTAGTTTAGGGTGAAAATTGTAAAAACTATGATAATTTGTAAATGAAAAATATATTTTCCTCTAATAAATTTTAGCTTGAGCCAACTCGGTTCCTAGCTTAGGGAAAAAAAAAAATCGGCTCCTCGTGGAGCTCGTCAGGCACCCTTTTTTTTACCTACTTTGTCGTATAGATTTAACTACTTAAGGGTGTGTTTGTGTTGTAAAATTTTTGTGTTGTTAAAATTTTAGGTATTGAGTTTAGTGAAAAAGTGAAGAGAGATAATTTTTTATATTTTTTGTAATGAAAAATTATTATTTGATGGGAGAGAAAGATTATATTGTAATATTTTATTGTGAGAGGGTGTAAAATTTTGTGAAATTTTACATCACATACGAACTCTAAATTTATGTGCGATTGGTGCTTCAATCGGTACAGCAAAAACACTCCTTACAGCGCTATTTCCCCCAAACATTCATTATTTCATACCCTAATTTTAAAATCTTCCAAAATCTGGTTCATCTTCCCCCTCGCCCCAAACAGTGGCCTTAAAATTTGCAGATACGACACAATCAATGTTCATCGTACGGCTCAGGCCGGATCAATTGGCTGCGTACGAATACGAGACTGCGCTTTCTCCACATCGTACGTCAAAGAATTTGATTAATATGTACTATTTTTTATTACCTTTTTTGGGTCTTTGTATAAGTATTTGCGACAAATGTGACACTGCTTTCTCCACCCTTGAAAGTGTCCAGTGGGCCTTTCCGTACAAATTGCTTTCAATTTCAGTCTCTCCATCTCGGTTCTCTCCATGGTTTCCTACCCATTGTCATCTGTCTGTTTTTCTCGCATCCAAAAGCCCCGACTTTCCCACAAATTTCTTTCTCCTGGAAAGCCCCAAAGACCCTGTTTTGGTACCTCTTTGTAGGTCGTCAATGGCAAAAAGATCTTCAACGAAAGAAGAAGAAGAAGAAGACGAACAAAAGGAAGAAGATGCTGAACATTATGAAGACCATGACAGTGACGAAGATGTGGAAGCAGGAGGAGGAGGAGAAGAAGAAAAGGAGCAGCAGCAGGAGCTAGAGTATGGAAGGAAGAAGGTGATGATAAGATAGTGTCTGCTGGGCAGAGACTTAGTGCTTTCGTACCCTTCGTGAACAGCACAAGAAGTAGTACTAGTGGCATTGGCACATTACGTTGTCAGGCTGATGAATGTGGAGTGGACTTGAGAATGGCGAAGGCGTATCACAAGCGGCACAAGGTTTGCGAGCGCCCCGCTAAGGCCGCTGTAGTTTTGGTCATTGGAGTTCGGCAGAGGTTTTGCCAGCAGTGTAGCAAGTACTGAACTTTTTTCACCCTTTTTAGCTGAGACAGCTCATGTGTTTTGTAACGCAAATGTGTGTGGATTTTTTTCTTGTTTGGTTCACTTTATCACCGATTTCAAGTGGATTGGCGAAGGCGTATCACAAGCGGCACAACTCTGAACTGGTATTTCTGCAATTGACCAAAGAGCTTGCGAGGATTAGTCATCAGCAAAAGTGGGGTAAATTTTCAAATCAAGCAAGTCAATGAAGTCATGCATTATTTGTGTCCTTTTCTGAGCTGTCTGCCTGCCTTGCATTATAGTCTTATTTTAATTTGAACAAGATTCGGCACCTCACAGTACCTATTACACTCTAATTCATGTCAAGCCTGAAGCATTTAGGTTAAGGTAAATTTTAAATTGCTTCTACAAAATGTTAGCTACTTTCTTTCTAACAAGTCAACCTTATTTTCATGTAGTTTGGTTATTAAGTGCAAGTCCCTCATAAGATCAATGGTGCATCAATGGATTGCATAGCACATTTTTAGCGAAAATCTCATGACATTATTCTGTGATTCAAGAATCTCTCACATATTATTTCTGGGGACTGTGGAAATGTGATTTGTGTTCACCAACTAGGAATTTAACAATAGAAATCAGTAACTTATTTTAATTGTTTATCATGTGGATTAGAGCAGTAGTGTTAGTATGTCTGCTCTCCTTGCTTGGAAATGTCATAAAATTTGAATCATTTGAATTGTGTCGCAGATTAGAAGCATCAGCATTTCATTTCTGTATAATCCCTGATTAGGTAGTTTGTCTGGACGTGAATATGTGGTGCAGGTTTCATGAAGTTTCATAATTTGATGACAACAAAAAGAGTTGCCGAGAAAAGTTGGCCGGTCACAATGACCTTAGACGGAAAACTCATTCAGAACATCCGGCAGAGGATGGACAGAAGCAACCAGAGTTGAAAATTAATGGCAGCTTGATGAAAGCCACGAGATATTCAAAGTATGACAAGTCGTGTCTTCAAGGAAACCACATATGAAAGCATTCTCAAATTGAATGGCTGCAAGTTGGCCTCCAACTTTGTTTGGATACATGTATGTCAGATTTGCTATGTATTCCTTTTAATAAGAACATGCTTATTATATGCCTCGAGCAATCTAGTGATTAATAGTTCTAGTCAAAGCTTTAGCTATGTAACGTCATGTATATAAAAAGTGTATGATTGATTTTGAGGTCCAATAGCATAGGATAATTTTTTTTTTCTGTGTCTATCTTGCTATTGACTCTTGTACAGAGATGACTTTGTTGGGGGATCTTGGATTCTCCATTAATGGGTAATTGATATTCTTTCCTCTACAGTTAATTGAAACCTTCATTGTATCTCTAATTAGCAGTCATATCTCTAAAACGGTCAATCCCTCTGTGTACTTCCCCTTGTCCGCCTGCGACTACAAGTATCAGAGTCCTTTCAATATCAAGGAATAAAGTTTTATGTGTTCCTGTGGGCTCAAATCCATTTTGCTTCCTTGTACATATATACAGATGCCCAACATTCTTTGGTAGTTTGGTTGAGTAAAACTTCAAATTGTCCAGTCATTGTTGTACATGACGCTCTTGGATCCTGATGGGTTTCAATGACAGGGCCCGCTTCCAAAAATATAAACAAGTTACTCTTCACTCACTCAAATTGCAAGGGTTCATTATCCAACCAAAATTTTCCAGCTATAAGCTTGAAAATTGTAAAGTTTCATCCCAAAACCAATTGGCAATGGAAAGAGGTGGCTCAACAGGTATATGAAGCACAAGATTAAATGATCCCTAATCAATGTGAAACTCTAACAGAAGGACTCTAACATAAATGCATTTGGCAGTTTATGGTATTTGATTTTCTAATATGCTTAATATAATCACTCCCAATGACCTTTCGTTTTTGCTGCAATTTCAATCAATTCAAAACTTTGTAACTTGTGAACAATAAAGTAAACCAGTTTGTGTGGTGAATAGGACTGGTGGGATTTTCAAATCCATATCTAAGAGCCACTTTTCTCTTGTACATAGTCGGCCTTAACATTAACAATACTTGTATCAGAATACATTTTGAGTATCAAAATACAATGTCTATTTCCTCAGAGCTATGAGCAAGGTATATGTTCTCTTTAATGATTATTTTAAACCAAACATCATTTTCCATCTCAACACTGACATTGTTTAAACAAAAAAAAATCATTTCAGTAGTGATCAAAGGAAAATGAATTGATGCTGTTTATGAAGATCAGAGAAAAAAAATACAAAATTGGTTTGGAAGGCCGGTGAAAATGAGTTTCTCCTCAGTCAGTCTAAAGCAGCAAGAACTGCATCAACAACTTCTTGAGTGGTGCTCTGTCCACCAAGATCTCTTGTCCGGTACTTGCCCTCTGATATTACTTGCTTGACAGCAGTTTCTAATCGATCGGCAAATGAAGGAAATTGGAGATGTCTCAGCATCATGGCAGATGAGAGAAGCAGGGCTACTGGGTTTGCGTTCTTTTGCTCTAAAAGTTTCTCATTGCCAACGTTTCCTGCTGAAGCACCTTGCTCAAAAATAGCATGATCAGCACCAACATTGCCTGCAACATTACCCATGCGTTCATCACAAGTAGCAAAATAACCTTAACGAACAATTCTTTTAATGTTGTGTAGAGAGACAGTCCAATGCTTCTAGAGGGAGGAAGACATTCCTATGTCTACACTGGATACAGTTTCATCCCTCTAAACCAAGCAGAAATTCATCTTTGAATGCACATGCAAGTACATTAAACAATACATACTACTTACAAGAAAAGAATAGGCAACTGAAAAACAGAAAAGACTAAAAAGGTTATTTCGGGAGAATAAATTAAAAGCAGATGATGAAGATCTTACATCAGAGCCCACGAGCTTGACTTCTAAGCCTTTACCCGTAAAGTTTAGATACATGCCTAAGAATAATATCCCTACCAAAAACTTCCAACTAAATATTCTGTTGAATCAAAAGTCTCACAATGTGACTCCTTTTTCAGCTCATATGTGCTATTCAGGCATAAGTTATTCCAACCCTTCAGCTTCACTTTTGCTATGTACCTAATGAGCCTATCAATTACTTGTACCATGTACTTTCCTTGATTAGATATGATCATAACATCTATATTCAAATTCTACCTGTATTTCCAGGATCTATATCTGCTTCCAATCTTATATCCTAACTAGTACCAATAGTTTACACCTGTCGAGAAAGACTCAGGTGTAGTTCTCTTACACACTCAATCTTGTACATGTAGCAACTCTCCAATCCCAAGCTGATGGAGGACAAGAGTTCACACAAATGCTAATCTGCTACCAGTCTACTCACAATTTCACTTTGTTGCAAAAAAGAAGAAGACATGCATCGCAACTAAAGGCTGCATTGTGACCTCTTACACTGCAGAAAAGGTAATATTACACATAATAAGGCAGCATGTTTCACCAAGCTAGGAGATCTAGGCATGACTGCACACAAACCTGGAATCATTTTGCTGCCATAGTTATACTCCTTTTATTTTATACAACTACAAAACACGGATACAAGCTCAAGACACGCACGTGCATCTCTTTCTTATAATATATTAATTGTTGGCCATAATAGTCTCCTAGATGATGCCATCCAGTTGCATCAGGTCAGATCCTTCAGGGATTCCTTTGGAATCAATTAAAAATTTGTAGAAATAGCTCAACAAGACCAAGTTACTGGAGGTTTTAAACTGTCATATGTTCAGTAAGAATTTGGTTGACCAAACTCTAAATCAAGATTAAGTAGAAGGCAACAATGGAGGAATAAGAGTTCTGAAATTCTATATATATGTGATATACCTCCCGGCATGACTCCTGTGCCACCAGCAATGCCAGCTGCTGTATTCGCAACTAGATTACCATAAAGATTTGGTGTTACCTGCAAAATATAAACAACCCTGCATTACCTACAGTATCCTTTTTGGCTACTACGGCCTAAACGGGTCGATAACTCAAGACAATTGCAGAAGACGGGTATCATATCGGCACTTAAAACCGTTACTGCATTACTTTTTCCCACAGGATACTTGAAAACGTTGGAAAGAAAAGGAAACCACAGTCTCTCCAATCCATGTAGAGATAACTGCCACCAGCCTAGGTATCCATTAACAACGAGCACCCGAAAGCCCGCATACCACCAAGAAAGAAAAACGTTTTCAGTCTCTTAATCATCTCATTTTAGCAAAACATTGACATTCCATACATCAATTTCTCCCAAGACTTCGGATCGGAATTACTTAAACCTAGAACAGGGTACAATTTCTGAAATTCAATCAGGTACTGCATTGAAAAGAAGAAAAGAATCCTATCTAACAATCCCCATCGTGTAAAGCACACGATAAATTTGATGATCCATCTCCTGCAAGAGATGTCTGCTTATGACTTTGCGCCCTAATCAAAGCACAACCCAAGCCCCTCCACCCCCACCCCACCCAACCCAATCCAAAAGAGAACAAAATATCCACAAGGGAAATCCCGCCAAGAATCAAATTGTAGTGCACGTACCAATATAGAGCACGCCATCCCATACATACTACCATAAAAAAATTTCGCACCAAGTACATCTTTTGAATGTAGCTTCACATACCATGACATCAAATTGCTCAGGCTTTGATACAAGTTGCATGCAGCAGTTGTCCACAATAATCTCATTGTACTGGATCCCAGGATATTTTGTTGCAACCTCTCGACAAGATTCTAAGAACAGACCATCTGCAAGTTTCATAATGTTTGCTTTGTGGACAGCAGTCACTTTCTTTCTGTTGTTTAGGTAAGCATACTCAAATGCATACTTCGCAATTCGCTCTGAACAGAACTTTGTTATCACCTAGCCAAAAAATTAGTATGAGGCGCAAACATAACTCCCGACATGGAAAATTGGAAAAAAGGAAAACACACTCGTACAACATGCAAAAGTTCAATTTCAAAATCATCACGAAAAATCAAATTTTACTCTAAATCAGGTACTTTGTGGAGTTCTTAAAATTATTATAAGGAGCAGGAATATTTAAACTCCCAACTCATACCCATTAGTCAAAATCTATTATTTTCAGTAAAATGATTCGGATTTAGCCATTTGCAATGTTTGGGGGGGGGGGGGGGGAGGGGAAGTTTTCTACGCATTAAAAACAATAGTTATAATCCTAAGAATTTAACTACAGAGTTAATTGAGTAAGTATATTCAAAAAAGAGACTACCTTCAGGCTTTCGACGACGCCGGGAACGACCTCGTGCTCAAGGCCCGAGTACTCGCCCTCGGTGTTCTCCCTAATGACCACAATGTCCACGTTCTCGTGGCGCGTAGGGAGCCCCGGGAGATTGAAGCAATTGACGAGCGAAGCGTAGAGATCGAGCTCCTTCCTGAGCTGCATGTTGAGCGAGCTGATGCCACCTCCCATGGGGGTGGCCAGCCCGCCCTTGAGGCACACCTTGTTCTTCTTGATCGAATCGAACACCTCCTCGGGGACCTTCTTCATGTCCCCATGCACCTCGTAGCGCTCGAAGTACACCGGCGCGTGCATCGCCTCCATCACTTGCTCCACCGCGCCGGTCACCAGGGGTCCAATTCCATCTCCTGGTATAAGGGTCACGCCTCGTGGAGCGCCGTCTCCGGGTCGGGGCATATACGTTACGGACCGGGTTGGATTGAGGAGCGTGGGGCGCAGCAGTGGCGGTTTCTGTTTGGAGAGGAGCTGTTTTAGGACTGGTATAGATCTTCTCGCCATCGAGTTTGAGATGGCTTCGACTTCGAGTAGGGGTTTTACCGTTTTAGGGTTTTTCGGATGGTTGTCCTAGAAACAGTGGTTGGATCAACCCCACTGTCTAGGGTTATGTTCGTTTTGAGAAAAAATGTAGGATTTTAGAGAAGTTGTGAATTTTTATGTTGAATAGTGGTTTTATTGGTGTTTGTGTAAAGTGGAGAGATAAATGATTTGATGTAATTGTTTAATAAAAAGGTATTGGAGTTATGTGAAAAAGTATAGAGAGAGAAAATTTATGTTGAATAAAAAATTAAAAAATTATTGGAGATTGTGTAAAATGTATTGTTTTTTATGTTTGAATTCTGAATATGTTCGGTAGTAGATTTGTGAATATACTTAGAATCCTAAAAAAAATGTGAAAACGAACATATCCTAGGAACTAGGAAGGGAAGAGACTGCGTAAAAGAAACGAAGCCGAGAAACAAAGCAGAGGGAGGGTGTTGACTGACGATACAGCCAGGGGCGGCTCTAACTATAGGCAGAATAGGGATGCCTAGAAACAGTGGTTATGTTTGTAGGTAAGATTTTTGGTATTGGGTTTAGCGAATAAGTGAAAAGAAAGTTAATTTTTAATATTTTTTATGGGAGAGAGAGATTATATTGTAGTATTTTATTGGGAATTTGAGAAATATTTTGTGAAATATTTGGTGCAAACGCAGCCTGAGGAGGCCTCAATTAATTGTTTTAAAATGATATATATTTTTTTAAAAAATAATGTCAAATTCTAAAAAACTTATTGTTAAAAGATCTTATGAAAAGAGGTCTATTAAATTTATTTGATTAAAGGAGTATTAACTTTCTAAATTTAATAGGCTCTAATTCAAATTTTCTTTGGTGGTATATTTAAAAAAAAAATTGAAGGCATAAAAAATGATTGAAGAGGCTTATTAAATCTATCTGATTGAAGGAGATATATTTTTTAAAAATAAATTTGAAGACATAAAAACTGATTGAAGAGGCTTATTAAATCTACTGATTGAAAGAGCATTAACTTTTTACTTTTTGTGATATTTATAAAATTTATGTTCAACTCTATAAAATCTCATTATTTAAATATATAATTACAATTAATTCAAATGAACCATATAAAGTCTTAATGAAAAGTCCTATAAAATCTCCTAGAGATTAGCTTTTCATATCAAATTAAGGCTTTTTTTGCAATGTACACTAATTTATTTAATTTTTTACGGTTAGATTTTGTTAGACCTTTAAGCTTTAATTAACAACTAAAAATTTATCTTTAAAATGACTTAACACCTTAACTGATAAATTTTAGGTGAGACATGGGCGTTTGTTTCCCAATTTTTCCAACCCTTAACATTTACAAATAATTATAAAATAATACCTCTCTCCTCATTAAATTATAAAATAATATTATACTTTTCAATTAAATCTTCTCTCTCCTCACTTTTCTATAAAATACTATACTTTTTTCACAAACCCCAATACCCAAAATTTCTAAAATCCCAAAATTTCCACAAACAAACGCCATATATCCGTTAAGTATCAACAATACCTAAAAATTTTCTCTAAAATTTTCTATTGTTTATTCTTATAATTTATTGATGTTTCTTAACTCTTATCTTGACATCAAGATCACTTATTACTAAAGGAACTATTATTCTAAAAATTTATTTTATTTTTATTTTATGTTGTATTTGTCTTAGTTATTATTATTTGTATTGTAATCTTATTTTAAGTTTTTGTTTGTTTGTTTGTATTTATTTTAATTTAATTATTTTATTTTATAATAATTTATTATGATTAAAAAGATTAATAATATTATAAATTGAAAATGATATATAACAAATTTTTAACATAAGACTTTGATAAGTAATTTTACATCTAAAAAAAATTAGAAGAATACGTTTTAACTAAATTTTATTTTTTAAATATATTATTTTATTAATGATTATAAAAGACCTCATTTTAGAGTTTTGCCTAAGGTACCAATTACTTTAGTGTCGCCCCTAGATACAACATTCAGATGCGGACTTGCAATAAGAAAAAATATGCATGGCCTAAATGTTTTTTAAGATAAAATTATTAAAAATATTCAAAAATAATAAAATGATTTCTTAAAAAAATTAATTTTTTATAAATAAAACTACTGAAACTATAATAATCTAGTTATTTTTAATTTATTTATTTTTAAAAAAATTATCTTAGAATGGTATTTATCATTTATCATTTTTTTTAATAGTGGAAGAGAGAGGTTGATTTTGTCTTATAATTATGGGAGCGAATTATAATATTTATTTATAAATTATATTTGAATTAGTACAGGCTCAATGTTTTTGTTTTCCTTGAGGTTTCTGCTCGATTTTTAGACTCCATAGAGAAGAAAAACAGAAGAAGAAGAAGAAAATACAGACAAACCAGGCATTCAGGCTCCTGAGGCGGCAAAAAGCCCAAACAAACAAGAACGGACCAGCCTAGAGGAGGAGAAAAATAAAGGGAGAAATGGACCAGCGGGTCGGGGACGGTTCAAGAAAAAAACCGTAACGAAATGGATTGGTTCCCTCCTGCTGTTATTCTGTCCAGAGTAGCTCGTGTGTGTCTACGAAAATCTCAAACCCTGCCAAAACCCTAGAGGAATCTGAGCAGCCAGAACTGAGACAGACGAAGAAGGAGAAAATGGGAAAGGTCCCACCATCACTGCGCTCGGCGATTTCAACAACGCTCATGAAAAAACAATCTTCTCTCGTTCCCGCGGAGTCCCCAGTCCCACCTCGTAAACCCCATTTATTTCCCAAGAAACACACCAAGAAAACTCCATCCCAACGTTCCCAGAAAACCCAGGAGTATACCCAACCATCCCTTTTCAAATCCCCCGACCTCTCGGATGCCAAGAAGCTCTTCAATTCTATCATCGCCACCACCAAATCCCCACTCGACCTGCGCTTCCACAACTCTCTCCTCCAGTCCTTCGCCTCGATTTCCACCGTCCACGACTCCATTTCTTTCCTCCGCCACATGATGATGTCCCATCCTTCCTTCTCCCCTGACAGATCCACCTACCACATCTTGCTTGCGCAGTCCTGCAGCGCTCCCGATCTCACTCTCGCCTCCGTGCACCAGACCCTTAATCTTATGCTAACTAACGGGTTCAGCCCTGACAAGTTCACCGCAGATATTGCGGTCCGGTCGCTCTGCTTGGCGGACCGAATAGAGCACGCCGTGGAATTGGTCAAGGAATTGTCATCAAAAAGCTCTAAGCCCGATACTTATACATATAATTTTCTTGTTAAGCATCTCTGTAAGTCCAGGGATTTGAGTATGGTTTATGGTTTTGTTGATGATATGCGAGACACTTTTGATTTGAAGCCCGATCTTGTTACTTACACAATCTTGATTGATAATGTATGCAACACCAAGAATCTTCGCGAGGCAATGAGGTTGGTGGGCGTGCTCAATGAGGAGGGTTTTAAGCCTGATTGCTTTGTTTACAACACAATCATGAAGGGTTACTGTGTGTTGAGTAGAGGGCATGAGGCAATTGGGGTTTATAATAAAATGAAGGAGGAAGGGCTGGAGCCTGATCTTATTACTTATAACACGTTGATTTTCGGGTTATCAAAGTCTGGGCGGGTCAAGCAAGCTAGAAAGTTCTTGGGTATTATGGCAGAAAAAGGTCATTTCCCGGATGCTGTTACATACAATTCATTGATGAATGGGATGTGTCGGGAGGGGGATGCTTTGGGTGCATTAGCTTTGTTGGGTGAGATGGAAGCCAGGGGGTGTAGTCCGAATTCATGCACTTTTAGTACATTGCTTCAGGGATTGTGTAAGTCAAGACTGCTGGAAAAGGCGAATGAACTCTATGGAGTGATAAAATCAGAGGATTTAAAGCTTGAGACGGCGGCTTATGCTACCTTTGTGAGGGCTCTTTGCAGGGAAGGGAGGGTAGCAGAAGCTTATGAAGTGTTTGATTATGCAGTTGAGAGTAAGAGTTTAACAGATGTTACTGCTTACACAACATTGGAAAGTACACTGAAATGGCTGAAGAAAGCTAAAGAACAAGGTCACGCTATATAACTGGTATGTTTGACAATGACTGTAAAAAATTTGATTAATTTGTTGAAGAGGTACTTGATTTGAATGAGATACCTCATGTAATAGATGACAAAGTGTTTCCAGCCGATCTTTTTAGTGTTTTAAATGGATTTCTAGTTGATATATGATAGGATCCTATTATTTATTGCTACTACGTGAGAGAACAATTTGTGATTGTAGTTTTTAATCACTATTGGTGATTGGAAAGCAAGTTATAGACAAGTGAGTTGATCTAGAGAGTGGATTGCAATCTACAGTAGGGTATATATTACCTCCCCTAAGTGTTGGTGTTCTGAGTGATTGGAAGCTCTATATCTTTAATGCGATCCTTTATTATTGGGTGATTAATATAGCATGCCTCTTTTTGTTTTTTTTTATCTAAGGGTTTATTGGCTTTTGGTAAGAAGTAAGTTATTCCGTATGACAAGCACACCGGCGGGTGAGGATACACAAGTTGTTGTCTACTTTTTTCTTTCTGCTTACTGATTTTCTATTTTACATCTATATTTCTATTTCATGCATTATATACATATTGCTATCATTTTTACTTCACTCGTCGTGTATAGATGGCTATCATTTATGCTATGTTATCATTTGTGACATCTTCCTCTCATTGTTGGCCGCCAGCTCTCTTCTGCTGAGGCTGTTGTTGGTTCTGTTGTTTAGTTCAGTCGTCAATGAGCATTTCTTGTCCAAGGAAAAAGAATATACCCACGTGTTGCAGTAGCATATATGTTCAGGCACTCTGCATCTAAGCCCAATCCTCTTTCAATGAATTACAACTGGTGGCAATAAGTGCCCTCATTTGGAAGGTACCAAACTCGAAGCTGTTGTTCAAGGAGCTTTATAGTAGCATCCCTGATGTGCAAAGGCTTGCAGCAGTATGGCTTAATGTATTAAGAGAGCAATTTTCTCGACTCGTGCAGGTAGAGCCTGGTGGACTATGAACTCACTTTTTTTTTTTCATATTTTGGCATCATTTTACCACCTCATCCCTTGGAACGTGATTGCAGTATTTATCCTTTTCCATTTGTCTTCCACAAAGATCGATGAGTAGCTAACCTTAGACCTTGTCACCTATGTATGTGGTTTCCTGAGGTAGAAGTCCATATATATCCTTTGCTCCTGTAATAAAGGCTCTTTTGTGTCCACCAAGTGGGGAGCTGCTTTTTTCTTATAGGCCTTTTTTATATTTATTTAAGTGGCATAAGAACCCCATTCTCTGTGTTCTGGTTCTTGATGCATTTTCGAAAACGAAGAGAATGGAATCTTGTTTACCAATGATTGAGAGTCTTGCTTTTGGTTAAAACTCACATTCTTTTACTGGAACTGTACCATAGGAGTCTGACAAGAAGATTTAATGATGCTTGAATTTGGTGAAATAGAGAGCGTAGGGAGAATCCCTTCTCACATATTTTCCTGTCACAATACCCCAGTAAATGCCACAATTATCAGTCTCTTATATAGGAAAAAAAACTATTCTAATGTACGGCTATTAAGTGCTGTTTGTGTTTTCCATTGGTTATGACTTATGAGTCAGACGTGTGGTGGCAAACATTAGATATAATTTGAATCAAGACCTCGTGATATATTTTGGCCATGTAATTCAAGTTAGGAATTCCTGCATATTAGGCTCCTTGAGGTAAATCAAATGCGGCACATATAAAGAAACTTTAGCATGTTTCTGAGGAAAGAAAAAACCATGCTGAAATTTGCTTTGAGTTTTGATCATGATGGAGGAAACAATCCTCACACCTTTACTTGACATCAATGTTGTTGATCATCATTGGGCTCTAGACTCTAGTATCTTCACTCTGTTGTAATTACCCAGTGGCTGCCCCCTTAGTGAAAGCTTAATTCCTGAACCTCAAGTTATAATCGATTATGTGGAATAGCCTATGGGTATATGGACAAGGAATGCCAAAACATACAATTTGTTACAACAAAATCAACTAATGAACATCTGATTATGGTTAGCTGGTGAGTTATATGGTCTACCACATATGTAGTTAGTAATAGATGCTCATTGTTTGCTTGTTACAGGGGCAAGTGGGAGGTACCCCTTCGGCATCTAAGTATACATGGTACCCGGGCAAAGAAACACTGCAAGGGTGGAGGGCGCTCTCTTCAATTCGTATGTGGTATCTGAATATTCAATTATGGTTAGCAGGCTATACGTCTATAAGTCTCTAATGAATCTTGACTCTAAGCAAACATGAATAAATAGCCGCTGGATGTTTCTTCGGCTTAATCTGTTCAACTCCACAGAGGAGATAAGAAATCAACGTGTTAAATTGGTTCAAGCGCATTTAAGGCAAGCCAAGATAGGACACGCATGCCATCCTGCTTAATTTCCTGGAACTTTAATGTTCGAATTAGTATTCTTTTGGAGGATAAATTCCTAATCTGATACATAATTACTGTAGTAAAAACATGAGGAGACAGACAATCACAGGCTGCTTATTGTCTATGTGATAAGAATGTGATCTAAAATGACCTTCCTGTATGTTTGGTCTCGTTGACCATAAATAATTTTCTTATTATGGGGTACTGCTTTCTTATTCTTCCAGCCTGTTTGAAGACATGGAAAAAAGGATTTAAGAAGTTTTCTTGTCTTCTATTCAACAAGCAAAAGCTCTTTTGTACCACCGTCGGGTACAGGTTTATACGGAATTAGCTGCCTATTGAAATCGGCCTTTTGTTCTTCCTTTACTCATCATTGCAAACCTAGATTGTTTTTCATAAGGTCGTGTTATACTTAGGGTGCGTTTGTGTACCAAAATTTTACCCCCTCTAAAATTTTAACACAATTAAATATTACAATATAATCTCTCTCTCCCTATCAAATCATTACTATTTACTACAAAAAATATAAAAAATTATCTCTCTCTTCACTTTTTCACTAAACCCAATACCTAAAATTTTACGACACAAACACAACCTTAAGTCTTCTCTCAGATAATCAGATTTGTCGTATTCTTTTCTTTCCACCTCCGCATCTTTTTTTTTTTGGTTATTTCAAATAAGACAATCATGCATTGCCAGCCATTGGGAAATAAACAATGTGGAGGGATATGTTCAAGTTTTGGTCAAGAGCATGGTATCTGTGATGATTGGGGAGGCAAGGAGGCATCCTGTTCTCACGACCTATACATGTTTATTGTTTGAGGATCATGACCATTAGATTAAAGAAACATTTAATTCGCAGGCTGCTGGCCAGAATCGATAACGACATCTTCCATAAGCAACACATCTACTGATTTCACTTGGGCACCATGCGACCAAGCAAGTTAGGAATTAAAAAAAGAAAAACAGTCATTTGTTGGTTATTTACTCGGGTAAATTCACCAACTCATTTAACCCAATTTAACCAAAATAGAGCTCATCAAGGCGTAACATGAAGCTTAATTTAGACATATAGTAGAATTTTTCAGAGCAGTGAACTGCAATTGGGACAATCTTCTTTAGTAAATTGATTTGTCCGGTGTAAGCAAACAGCGGGTTTTGCAGTTTTCTAGTTTCCCATGCACAGCGGTCTTTAGCTTACCGGACATGTTCGACAAAATAAATAACTGAACGTCTTTCGCTTGTACCCCTTGTCCTTGGTGCCTCACAGGCGCCAGGGCCAACCCTCTGACCAATTTACTGCTGCAAATGTGCTTCACTAGTTGGCGTCGGTTCTGGGCATGTGGCTGCTGCATGTGAGCTCAGTATCGACCTTATCATGTTCTTTTATTGAGAATATTATGTCATCCTGGCCGAAATCATTCCCTCAATAATCGGCACTAAATGCTATCCGTTTTCAAAAACATGTTGGATACCAGAGACTGATGGGCATGGCATGTATTTGGCTTGAAAGAAAAAACCACCCCCAGATCCTGAGCTGTGCTGCTGCAATTCTCGCGGCCAAGATTTATCTTTATCTGAAAGAGCATGCATCTTTGATATGATAAGTTTGAGCTCACGGAAGAGGGTGCTATCTCGATTCAAATGGCAGGAAGATCTTGTGAATCACTACCCCCGACTCTGCCAAGGAAGATGAATTCAATGTACACAAAAAGGACAAAGAACTGCTTGTTTCTGAGTTGACCACATGCAGAAAACTTTAGGGGACAAGAAGAATCATGAATTCATGGCTATAGAATGAGCATTTGACGCCAACATGTGTTTTTCTATTAAGTTTTGTGCTCACAATGCTTCCAACAAGCTGCCCACTAAAAAAAATTGATGAGTCTGCTAACTCCAATTCCCAAGGTATATAAGAAATATTTACTGTCTAATGCTTCCTTGTCCCCCAAGGACACCAACTGTACTGTCAGCAGGACCAGATTCTTGGCTTCGGATAGATTCATATATAATGGCTCTAGAGTCTAAAACAAATCTCATTATGAGGTTACCAAAATGTTTTTTCCAACTGTTTCTCCCTCCCTGAGGTCCATTGTAATAAGACATGGGTCAGGAACATCTGGTATGGAAATTGAAATTCTTTAATTGAATTGATGATTGAATGGATCTTACTAGATTAAAGGTGTTGGTGATAATGGAGGCAAGGAGCCATATAATGCAAGAGATTCTATACAGCAAAGGATAATTTAAACGAGAATAGTATATTTTGTTTAAGAGAATGGTGCTGGTAATGATTGGGGAGGCAAAGAAGCATATGGCACCAAGGGTCTGAACCTAAGTTTACATCCTCAGAAGAACACCAAATTCTTACCAAACCCATACGTTGCCCATCTAATCACCACAGACGATTAAAGAATCAATAGGGTGAGTCGCAGATTGTTGGCTGAAAATGTTACAGAAGAATCGGGGAGGTAGGGGGACCCACATTTCCGTCACATGCACACTGTTGTAGCTAGCTGCATTGTATATATCAGCCTAGCTAGCTAGGTTCCCTCATTGTATAAGTAAAGCTAGAACAGGGATAGTCATTCAAGCAGCGCTTGTGTGTTTGAGTGATTGCTAGCATTAGATGGAAGTAACTATGGCAGCCTCCTCTGAATTGCAGGGTGTGCATCAGCCTGTTAGGTCAATTAGCTTGCCCTCTAGGCTACACCCTCGCGTTGATAGACTTGAAGCAGTACTAAACCGCCTTAAATCCAGCCAAATTTCATCACCTTCAGTACTAGTTCCATTGGGAGCCGAGACTATTCAAACTGGCCTAGTTGGCCTTGCAGAGTTGTACAATTGTCTGGAGGAACTTATTAACTCTCCCCTCACCCAACAAGCTCTTCTGCGCTATGAAAATGGAAAGCTAATAGAAGAAGCTCTGGATGGGTCCGTTACATTGCTGGACGCTTGCGGCACTGCAAGGGACATGATCTGTACGATGAAGGAACATGTCCAGACACTGCAGTCGGCTCTGCGCAGAAAGGGTGTCGATTCAAGAATTGAAAGTGATGTTCATTCTTATCTGCACTTTAGAAAGAAGGGGAAGAGGGACATTGTCAAGTGCCTTAAAGCAATGAAGCGAGCGGAAAGCAAGGCTGCTTTCTCTCCACTCCTGGATTTAGATCACCATATATCCATGGTGGTCAGAGTACTAAAAGAAGCAAACGCCATCACCATCTCCATTTTCAGAGCTCTTTTTTCGTTCCTGTCTCTGCCCACGATGAAGACGAACACAACTCGGTTGTCATTGATTTCAAGATTGATCCCAATGAAGTTGTTGTGCTCTACAGAAGGACATAAGATTATCAATGAGGTGGGGAGCGTTGACGTTGCTCTTTTTTCACTCCCTGGGCATCTAAGAAATAACGATGCCAAGGATGAAGTTCAACTGGCACGAAGGATGTTAGACACTCTCCATCTAAGTATTGATGACATTGGGAATGGATTAGATTGTGTATCCAGGCGCTTAGTCCAGAACAGAGTGTCTTTCTTGAACATCCTTGCTCAATAGTAAGGGCAATCAAATACTTGTACATCTTATAGAATGGCCGCCATAGTATCCACATTTTGCCAAACCATATTTGTATGAGAATTCACGTTTATCAAAAAGTAAATATAGAGCGGGATTCACGATTCAGTTTCTCACTTTTGTACCAAATTTGTATATCTTTGTTATTCAATGCATATGCAGAATCTGCATCGATTCAAAACTCTCGTGCTTTGTGGGAACCCGTGTATATCTGTCTGTTTAGGGAATATCCATGCTGAGACAAATGAAAGAATGATTTGTTACCATTCAAGCCAGAAGTAAAATTAATGGATCTGGATATAATTATCTCATATATATAATATAACTATCTCAATATATATGTATGTATGTAATTCTTAGTTATTGTTTCATTAATCTCAAAAGGCAAGATATACAATAAGTCAAAAATAAGCAAAAGGGTAACTTAATACCCTTGAGCACTTCAACCATTTTACAAATAAAATGACACAATAATCATTGGCATAGCCAAAGCACATTCAACCTAAAAGGGTTAGTCTAATGGGATCTTCTGATAGCTATAATCGTGCTAGTCTTTCCCCATACTGCCTTCATCTCTTGAAGCTTTCCATTTAGACTCTTTCTGAGCTAAGCACATGCCAAATTACAAGTTGTTTGTGGAGAAGGGGCGAAGTGCTCCAAACCCTAGTGTATTTGTTCACAAGAATATCTTTTCTTACATAGGAGCACCAAATACAACTTGCTCAAATGTATTAACTCCAGCCATTGATGCTTGAAGTTCATATTTCTTTTCGAAACGAAAACAAAAGGAGTAATTGGCTCATTTCTGGAACGACTCTGTTAAGTTGATTCATGGCTGGTGTGACGGTGTCTCTTGCAAGCTTCAACTCCAGGCCACGTCATGTCGATGAGAGTGCACCGCTGTCCCAGCAACCGCATGAAAAATCCTAGTGCTCTGATTTTCAGAATATCCAAAGATCCTTAGCAGCACACGCGTAACGAAAACCTGCATGATGAGTGCCCTACATTTGCGTACCTCTTGATTACTGAGGAAATCGAGGAAGAGAATAATTCATAGTCAACTTCTTGATAAATTGTGTAGAGTTAGGTGAATATGAGGGAGACATAAGAAGGACAGGCCACTCGTGCAAACAATTAATAGGAAGTAAGTATACATAACCATTGACGTAATTTGAGCTCTGTTCTTATCGTTTGTTATACATTTCTTAATCTCCGTCACATCTGGATCTCGATCTCTCTAAATCTGTTGTCTAGTAACTTGTGTAGAGCAAGGTTCTTCCCATTGAGACAAGCCAGACAAGGGGTGCAGCGCAGCAGCAGCTTCATTTTTATACTCGAAAATGGAGTGTAATGTGGTAGTATGGGAGGCAAAGCGAGGCCGGTTATTGTGTGAGTGTAGAAAATGAAAAATCTAACGTCTGACAAAATGTCACGTCAATTAATAAAATCGGGTCGGTTGTGCGGGTCGGGTTCGTGGGTTAGATTCATTAATTGACGTGTCATTTTGTCAGCCGTTAGATTTCTCAACTTCTAATCTCATCCGTCCACTCACACACTCACACAATAGATTTACTCACACAATAACTTTTGCCGAGGCAAAGTGGGTGATGACTATTTTGGTTTATTGCGTGATGCATCACAAACATAAACAATGGTGAAATACTTGGACGCCTTGTGACCATCTCGCAACCCTTTGGGCTTAAATTATTAACAAATGATTGAAGCTTTGCTGGCCGGAGCTGTGACAGGCAACCGAATACAGAGGAAAGCCCACTCTGGCTCCACATGATGGTCGCACTGACGGGTGCAGACCTGTCATTTTTTCGTCTCTGTACATGTTCCTATATATAGAGGATTTTCGAATTGCTAGAAGCACTTCAAACTAGGGGTGGGCAAACCGGGTTCGGGTTCAAAAATTTCAACCCGAACCCGACATTTTCGGGTTTATTTGTGAGGAAACCCGAACCCGAAAAAACCCGAAAATATCGGGTCGAAACGGGTCGGTCCGGTTCGGAAAAGGCGGGTCACGGGGTGATGGCGTTATATTTTCGGGTTCGGGTTTGCTCATATACCCGAACCCGAAATTTGGTTTTTATTTGCATGTAAACCCGAACCCGAATAAACCCGACCCGATCGGGTCGGAAACGGGTCGGGCCGGTTCGGGTTGTCGGGTCTCGGGTTTTTTGCCCACCCCTACTTCAAACCAAAACAAAAGAATAAAAAAGGAAAACGAGAGCAACCATGGCTGGTAAATACCATATTCGATCTATTAGCTTGCCTTCCAGATCCCATCCCAGCACTCTTAGAGTTGAAGAAGAGTTGAACAAGCTCAAAACATGGGAGGAAACATCTACATCGACATCGGAGTCAATTTGCAACGGTCTACTTGGTCTAGACGAGTTGTACAGATGCATGGATGACCTTCTCAATATGCCGTCGACCCAGCAAGTCCTTCCTCAACATCTACACGAGAAGTACGTCGAAGATCTGCTGGATGGTTCTGTAAGGCTTTTGGACATCTGTGGCATTACAAGGGAAATTACGTTACAAATTAAGGAACATGTTCGAGCTCTTCAATCTTCTCTCCGAAGACGGAAGAGAGATTTAAGCATTGAAAGCAGCATCGACAGCTACTGTGCTACACTTGCTTCGGAAAGAAAATGAAAAAGAATGCCAAGAAGCTGATCACGACTTTAAAGCAAATGGAAAATCTATGTGCGGAATAACCGGTCTCACATCAAGATCAACTCCTCTCCGCGGTGATTCGGGTGCTTAGAGAAGTATGTTCGATGAATGTATCCACCTTTCAATCCCTTTTGTTGTTCTTGACAGCGCCAGTGTCCAGGCCAAAGGCCACTACTGGGCGGTCACTGGTCTCAAAGTTGATGCAGAAGGGCGTAATAGCATGCGAAGAGAAGCAAGAAAAAGTGTACGAAATGCAAATCGTTGATGCTGCATTACGCTTCCTATCCAGATATGCAGCAGGCGAAGGGGCCGAAGCTGAGAAGACACAAAATGCCCATAAAAGATTGGAGGATTTGGAGATTAGCATCGAAGACCTGGAGAATGGCTTGGAGTGCTTCTTTAGGCGCTTGGTCAAAACAAGAGCCTCACTTTTAAACATCATCTCCCAATAGAGTATCATCACAAATCATTTCTTCCAAATCTTGGGAGGCATCCAAATTTTAAGAGGATGTGGCATAGGATTGAGATTTTCTCATTCAAAAACTGTGTTCATGGATCATATTATTATAGAAGTAACAGAAATAGAAAATTTACTGCAGATTCTGATATTCTCTTTTTTTCTATGGGGCTATACCTAAGATAGTCATGAATATATCTTATCTCGTCTGCTCCTCCATATACCTTGAGCCTAGACTCTAATGTCGAACATAATCTTATAAGGGCTTCATATACACATATAGGACATAACACTCACACTTGTAAGGTCCAACAACCCTTCACAATATAAGAGGGTCACCCGTACAAGAGTGGAACCAAATGCAGCTATCCAAAAAATGTAACTTTGTCCAACAATCCTCCACATTTCCCCAACCAATTACCCTAGTATCTTTAATTTAATTTCCAACTCCTTGAACTAAAAACTACAAAGATCTACATTCAAGCTTGCAGCTCCTGTTGCAGACCTAACCAGGAAGATCAAGAACTTAATGCAGCGTCACCTAGGATGGAAGATGCAGTGGGTGCCTCGCAGGCAGAACTCAATGGCCCATAAGTTAGCTTCTTGGGTTGCTCTTACTTAAACTTTGTCTTCCTTAGTTTATCTCTCTTACCATCTTCTGTGTCTAAGGCGGATGTATTTGAACCTCCTTGAAGATGGCTCTCTTTTGGAACAATATATTTGCTTAGGAAAAAAAAAGGCTTGCAGCTCTGTTGGTGATGTCTACAAAAAGGCAAATGTGCCTAGATCAGAAGCAAATAAACATGCCTGCGTAAACACTAGCATTGATTTTGAATTCGCATTACCAAGTCAAAAGACCCGATAAATGGGTTCTGCATCCACCATATCAGTTTTTTCCTCTTCCATTTAAGAATGGATTTGAAGGATTGCTCAAAATAATATCTTTTCAGCCATTACTGCGGTGTGAAGGGTTTCTCTTCCATTTACTTTTCAATGAATGCTGTTATAAAAGTCCAGAAAAGAGAAAAAGCTTTCAGATTTGCTTGTTTTTGGTAGTAACTCTATTCCAAGCACGCACGTCATATCATTACTTGAACTCAATTTATTGGCCCCCTCACTCTCACTCTCACTCTCCCTCCGAATGGCGCCTGCAACGATCCTGGTCCGCCGATCCTGGAGCACTATTTGGAACTGACACCTAGAGATTATTAGCACCACACGCGTAACCATAGCAGGCATGATACGTGTCCTACCTACCGTTGCATGCCTTTTGAAAATGGAGGACAAGGAGATGAATCTGGCGGCTCCTAGATAAATTGCATAGTGCTACCAGTAGAATGCAAGGGAGACATAAAAAAGGAGTTGCTTGTACACAATTCTAAAATACAATATTTTTGGCATCGATGATTGAGCGAGCACCCATGATAATTAGTATTCTTGGAATTATGATCAATATCAAATAAACTAATAATTGTTGAACGTTTATTTAATCTCACTAGCTCTGGATCTAGAGCTTTCCAGAAGGTTTGTTTAATCCAGTGTGCAGAGCAAGTTTTCTGGTTGTTGAGACAACCCAGACAGGGCACATCTTTGAAGGTGCAGAAGCTTCAATAAAATACTTCAAAAATGGAGGATAACGTGGCAGCAGGGGAGGCAAGCTTGGGTTGAACTTGTTTCTTGCCTCACAAGTTCACAAAGTGACACCTCACTGCACAGGTCACCGAATACCAGGGAAAGTCCACTCTGGCACCACATGTTGATCACATCGACGTGAACAGAAGTGTCTCAACGCATGTTCCTATATAAAGGGACTCGGAGAGAACGGGTAAAAACACCTCAAACAAAGTTCAACACTGTCTAAAAGGGAAAAAAAAGAGTAGCCATGTCTGGGAAATATCATGTTCGATCTATTAGCTTGCCTTCCAGATCTCATCCTACCACTCAGAGACTCGAAGAAGAGCTGAACAGGCTCAAAACATGGGGGGCAATGTCTACATCTACATCAGAGTCGATTCACAACGGTCTAGCAGGTCTAGACGATTTGTACAGATGCATGGATGAGCTTCTCAATATGCCATTGACCCAGCAAGTCCTTTCTCATCATCAAAACGAGAACTTCATCGAGGAATTGTTGGATGGATCTGTAAGGCTGCTGGACATCTGTGGCATTACAAGAGACTTCTTGTTGCAAATCAAGGAACATGTTCGAGTACTTCAGTCTGCTTTCCGACGAAGAAAGGGAGATTCAAGCTGCATTGAGAGCAGCATCAACGACTACACTTGCTTCAGAAAGAAAATGAAAAAGGATACCAGGAAGTTGATCACGGCACTAAAGAAAATGGAGAACAAATGGGCTTTATCACCAGTCGTAGATCTAGATCACCATCTTTCTGCGCTGATTCGGGTGGTTAGAGAAGTTTGCGTAATGAATGCCTCTCTCTTTCAATCCCTCTTGTTGTTCTTGACAGCGCCAGTGCCAAAGCCAAAGCCGACTGGGTGGTCACTGGTCTCGAAGTTGATACACAGGGGTGTCGTAGCATGCGACGAGAAGCAAGAGGAAGTGAATGAGACGGGAGTTGTTGAAGCTGCCGTGCGCTACGTCTCAAATGAAGGGATTGATGCCGAGAAGACAGAAATTGCACATAAAAGATTGGGGGATCTGGAGATTAGCATTGAGGACCTGGAGAGTGGTTTGGAGTGTGTGTTTAGGCGCTTGATTAAAACCAGAACCTCTGTTTTGAACATACTATCCCAGTATAGCATTTGTCTAATCCTGTGAGGCATCCAAATTTTTAGAGGATATGCCAAAGGACTACTATAGTTTTCCATTTCAACCACTCTGTACATAGATCGAATCGTAATAGAATGAGTACAAAATATACATTTTAAACTCCATTTTCTGAATTTGTTTTCCCCCCCTTTCTCTCTGTTTTAAGATAAGTAAAACTTCAATCAATATAAAAATGCTTCCCAAAAGAACAGGGGAGTGTCCTTTCTTTACCTCCTCACAGCAAAGACTACAGAGAAACAACACAATCTTCAAACTCAAAATCTAGCCCCTAACGAAAAAGCACAACCTCATTGCAACCAAAATTTCTGCATTCCATGGAGTTCCATTGGGTATTGAATGTTTCCTGCGTTTCCATTACTTGTGTGTAGTGTCTAGAGTGGAAAACATGATTTTCTATGGCTCATACGCCTATGCTTCGCAAATCTAGATTATAAAGATTGAAACTTGTTCAAATAACCAATACCAAATAATCTCTGTTGTCACATATGGTTTCCCAATTTGTTCTAATACCTTTAAGGTAATGAAAAGATGGTGGATACAATTATGCAATTAATATCAACCATTTGACTTTTCAGAGAGCTATCTCCTCGCCCAACATCTCTATTCTTTCCAAAAGTAAAATCAAGGGTACAATCAAAACCTTAAGAGGCAGTTGATCTTGATCCGTTTTCTGCTGCATGGGTGAATGCTAGTGTCGAATTCCCAAAACAAGAACCTCTCATTTTTCTTTTCGGCCTGCTTGGAAATCAATCAATCCCAGGTTTATAGCCCGGTTACTACCACTAACCAAATGTCATATAGTGTCTATTAATTTTGTCACATTAAACTTATATACTATCAAAATTACTTCTTTATAGTTAAAATGTATAGAAAATTAGTTACGTGGCATAATATTGACGGTTATATCTCATGAGATATTGTATATTGGTCAGCTTAATGTGACAAAATTTATAGTGTGGATACCCGAATAACATTTGACCCCTAGTTTGGAGATAAAAATTGACATTCTTCTAAATATCTTAATTTAGAGAACAATGTACATCATAAATTCTTGTTAATTATGAATCTTTAGAATGTTTGATTTCCATCTCAAGTTTTAGCTTGATTGAAGATTAACAGGCAACAACTTTGTTAATATTTGAAAAAAATACATTTTTCATCCATAGACTAGTGTTGCACTTATACCCTAAACTATCACGTTTGAGACATTGCACCTATAAACTACTCATCTCTAACACATTTTACCCTCTGACTATTTTTACCATCAAATTAGACGGAATTTGACTAAAAATGATGATTATACCCTTAAATATAACTTGTTATTCATTTTATTATGATTTTTAAGAGCATAATCGTTATTTCATTTTTTTTTTAAAATAGTCAATTTATGTGTAATTTGTCGAAAAAGAAAGAAAGACTAAATGTGCTATGTGTTAGAGATATATAGTTTGTGGGTGTAACGTCTCGAACTTTTTAATTGTATTCCCCCCTTAGTATTTTAAGTTCACTGCAATGAACAAGTCGTCTTCTTTTTGGTTTCATTTATCTGTCCTGTGCTAACACATATTGATCATACTTATTTTTTTTATTTCGAAAATAAGGGAATGCATAAGAATGTCATATCGCTTCCACTTTATTAGGTAATTGCATATGTAATGCCCACAAAAGGAATATACATATATATAATGTATATATTAAGAATTCTCATCTCCAACTTAAAAGAGGCAGTTGAGCTGTGACATAATTTAAATTTAAAGTACAATTATTAACGCACGAGTTTTTGAAATCCTCCACACATCCCCTTAAATTAATTTCCTACTCTTATATTCTCTTTTAGTTGAGAAGTCTTATCGATTAAGTTATTCCTTAGGTTAAGTATATGTCTTTTTCTAGTAGGTGAAAACTTACAAAATTGCCTCCTATCAAGTAATTTTATAAAGTAATCACCACCTTTGAAGTGCTAATAAGGAACATTATTACTTATAATTATTCATTATTTAATTTATTAAATAGTGACATATGAATTAATTATATTCTTATGATGTCATCGAGTAGTTAATGTGAACCCAAAAATTTATTTATTTATTTATTTGGTAATCTATTAAGGTCAATTTAAGTGTATTTCGACTAGTTTTAGGAGTTTGTAAAATTCTTCTGTCTTACAAAAATTGGATAATTATTATGGTAGTAGTCTCAAAAAATTAGTAGCACGAAAAGTTTTAAAACTTAATCACTAGATCAACCCTTTAATTTTATCCAAAAATTTACTAACAACGTGAAAAGTTAACACACACACACACACACACACACAGTGGCAGAACCAAGAATGAATCTGAAGGGGGCAAAAGCATAAGAGAAAATGACAACAAAAATTACTATGTAATGCAAAAAGTAAAGATTTTAGACGACTAGTAACCACGTTATGAGTATTAAACAACTCCACGCTGGTTGACTTTTTTTTTATCAAAAGCTTATCAATTATCTAAAGAAAACAAAAATTCATCAACCAATCAGTAGTAATAACATTAAATTGACATATTTCAAAAAGTGAAGATTTTAACAAGAAAATGTGAATAAAGACATAAGGCTGTTTGGAACCTAATGTTCAAAGTGGTGGGAAATATGTGAACAAATTACACTACTCACAATGTAATATTGTGCAATAAAAAGCTAGTACTTTAATTGACAAGTAAACTCATAAATTAATAAGCAAGTGAACTTATAGATATTCATCAGAAACACAACAATCAAAAGTGATCCTTAAGAAATATAAGGCAAAAGTGAACTTGAGGCACACATCAATAAGGCAACCAAAAACAAAACTCAATCTATATGTCATTGTAATCCAACAACTAGTAAACATTGATCTATCGAGGTCTACACTAATATATATGTTTTATCATATAGATAAGATCTATATTCAACATGTTAATCTAATGATTCTCAAGTGATAAATATGATCTCGCCTTCAGAAAATTCTAGACTATATAGCATCTATCAAGAGCTGGCTTTGACTAAAATCCTCCACTGTCCTGGGTTCAATCCTCACCCAAACGTATTTTAATCTACCTCATGTAAGTCTTCTCATTCCGCTCCGGGAAAAAGAGAGAAGAAGAAGGAAAAGGAAAAGGAAAAGAAAAGGTCAGAAAATTAAGAACAGCAATCCAAGACAGAGTCACAACACAGCATCTCTCCCCTAACGGATTCCACTGCTCGTGGAATTAGTCTTAATACTATCCACGAAACTTTCAAGTCAACAAGGTGATCAGAGGGTTGCAAGTGGTAGGATTCACGGGCCTACAACTAAGCATATGATCTGTACTAAGCTTGATATCTCACGCTGGCTGGCAGGCTACAAACCTTAAGGGGAACACATTGCCAACATGACACTCGTGCCAACCCATATCTTAATACCACATTCGTTTTCATGTTTTAGCCACCATTCTTTATTTATTAAGACGGTTCGCGGTTGCTTAAGATCCCCATCTCTGCAGGCTAGCTGAAGGGGTCATGAACCACGGTATCCAAAGAACTTTGGCCGGCTGCACTTCTTTAAACAAAAAAAACCCCACTGACGAAAGTTATCGTTATAACTCTCGTAAGAGGACAATTCTTTGTGATTGTTGCATATGAAACCGAACCGTCAACCCCAATAACAAAATGACTCAAACCTATATCCAAACACTTGATACGGTTCGTCGAGTACTTGGTATCGTTAGGGCCGGTTACACATCTTTTAGTGTCAACTAACTTCCAAGAATATTGATGTAGGGGCGGTGGATAAAACACGAGTTTTAGGGCGGCGGCGCCATGGTACATGGTAGACAAAAAGGGTATAATGAACCAAGTCCCTGGTGGAAAAAGTCCACTAGTGAGAACTAATATAATTATAAGGTTTGTATTAAAGAAAGAAGGGTATGTTAGTTGAAGGACGTGACTGTGACGACATAGCCCCTGCCACGGAGAAAGGCCACGCTGCCTAGTGCCTCCACATGATGGTCAAGTTTAAATTAAAAGTACCAATAGATTCGCCTGCGGTTCCTTCCCATACTAATGGCCCTCGGTATAAATACGTCGTTTTGAACCATACGACAACCTTCAAATCAGCTTCTGAAATTCTGACACCGTTTCCAAGATGAAAAGGGCAGCCATAGCTGCCTTCTCCCCCAAGCCATCTAAGCGGTATAGCGTTCGGTCCATTAGTTTGCCGGCGAGATCTCATCCGAGCACCCTAAGGGTTGTAGAAGAGCTAAACAAGTTTAAATCTTGGGAGGCATCGACTTCATCGTTCAAGGTAGAAACGATATGCGTTGGTCTTTCGTTTGTGGTCGAGTTGTATAGATGCTTAGGGGATCTTCTCAATTTGCCGTTGACCCAACAAGCTCTCGGCCAAGATCAGCTCCAGAAATGGATCAATGAATTGTTAGAAAGTTCCTTGAGATACTTGGATGTATGTGGCAATACTAGGGACGCTATTCTATCATATCGAGAATCCCTTCGAGATCTCCAATCTGCTCTACGCCGGAGAAAGGTCGGAGATTGTAGCGTCGAAAGCATTGCCACTGCTTATACGTGCTCGCGAAGGAAGCTGAAAAAGGACATTGTGAAGTCCCTAGCCTCCTTGAAGCCGATGGATAACCCACTCGGCTCGTCTCTTAGTTTAGATCTGGATGATCATCTGTCGGCGGTGTTTAGGGTTCTTACAGAAACAAGCTCGGTCACCGTTTCGATCTTTCATTCCCTCCTGTTATTCCTTTCCGTGCCGGTGTTGACGCCGAAGCCCAGCAGGTGGTCTCTGGTTTCCAAATTGGTGCAGAAAGGCGCACTAGAGCTCAAAGACGACCAAAAGGGGAGCATGAACGAATTGGAAAGCGTGGATATAGCGCTTGGCAACCTCTTGATGCAGAATTCAAGCAAAGAGATCGAGACCCAGAAGATACAATCTGCACATCTGAGATTGGATGCTCTGGACATTAGCATGGAAGGCCTTGAGAAAGCTTTGGAGTGCTTGTTTAGGCACTCGATCCAAATAAGAGTCTTCCTCCTGAATATAATTTCTCAGTAGGTGATCTCCAACAGCAAACTTGTATCACGAATTTCATTGTTTTCAGCCATATATTAGAGAATCTGCATAGGGTTTGTCACCTTTTTCAAATGTTTTCGATATATAAAAATCGAATCAAAACGTAAAAATCATACATATTTTAATCTGATTTGCCTTCTTCTGTATAGTTCTTCTTTTGTTTTCCTTTTTCTTTTGGCATCTTGCTTTAAATCCCCTGATTGAGTTGAGTCAATTCTCAAATCTTTGAATCACTTTCTTATCCTAAAGTTGTACGTATATATGAAAAAACAGAGCTCAACCTCTCCACCTTTGGCCTTTGGGAATACTTGGGAAGGGAAAAAGTATGTGCCGAATCCCCCCACCCTTTACCTTTACGAATATCAACTCGTCTCTCAATTGTGTAAACTTGTCTGAAGAGATTGCATAAACCATTTGGTCTATTAGCCCTTTTGGCTTTTCTAATTTTTCTATTTGGTATATTATGTCTTATCTCTTCCTCGATTATCCGACCAACCAAACAAAGGTTTAGAATCATGATCGTCCACCGTAGGGAAAAAGAAAAGCCCCGAATGATTTTCCCAATCGCTTTAATCACTCTTGTCGGCTTGTCCTCTCATTAACCGCTTTAAACCTCTACAGGCCCCTATTACCTGTACCCGCCCTCCCCTCGTGATCAAAGCTTTGAACCAACTCCATATCTCGACAAAATCAATCCCTTCTCCTCAATTTTCAATTTGTATGATTACGTCCCTTGCAAGAAATCTTCAATCTCTGTTGCTTGATTTAACCATTAATCTAGACTAAAGTGACGTGACTTGACGGGAATGTTCTTCGAAGGTAAAATTAGAAAAAAACAAATGAATATATAAATGAAATAGAATTTCTATATTTTTGTTTAGAAAAATTGACATTTTAGTCCTTAAGTTTACCCCCTTTACATTTTAGTTCTTGGGTTTCAAATTTCAAATTTAAAACCATTGAGTTTACATTTTTTTACAAAATGGTTATTCCGTCGGGGATCCGTTTGTCTCCCTAACGGAAGAATCACATCAGCTGACAACTCAACAGCTGATGTGGTAATAGAAATTGACAGTTTAGTCTTTAAGTTTTACGTCGTTTTATTTTTTAGTCCTTAGGTTTAATTTTTTTAAATTTTAGTTCTTCAGTTTATATTTTTTGACTAAATGATCCTTCCGTCAAGAATTACTGTTCAAATTTTGAAATACAATTTTTGGCCTTGAATATTGAATAATAACATGTTATTTTTAATTTTGACAATTTTAATAACACAATTAATAGGACTAAAAAAATTCAAAATTCAATTTAAATCCTCAAAAATCTACAATTTTTCATTAAAACTCTATCTATTGAATAGTAAAAAGTTCTAAAAGTTAAAAATATATTTATTTTTTAAAAAGAAAGAGAATATGAGTGGTTTCCCCTCTTTTAGTATTTTCAATTTTTTTCTTGTCTATATATACTTTGCATACTCAATTTTTAACAACTATAAATGTGTCTTATATATTCTTAAGTAAAAAAATTGAAAATATTTTTCAAAATTTTAATTATATTTATATAAAAAAGTAAATAATATACAAAAATAAATATTATAATAATATAGAACAATGCTAACGGAATGAAAAATAATGATGTGATGGGGAGATATATATTATATTATAATTTTTTATTATGTTAAAATTTTAGAGGATGTAAAATTTTACTTTGCAAAAGCACCCTAAAATCGTCTAAAATTAGCTTAATAGATTTATACCACTTAGGGTGCGTTTGCGGTAAAAATTTCACAAAACATTTCACCAACTCCCAATAAAATACTACAATATAATCTCTCTCTCCCTTAAAAAATATAAAAAATTACAAAAAATTTAAAAAATTACCTCTCTTCACTTTTTCACTAAACCCAATAACAACACTAAACCCAATACCAAAAATTTTACAACACAAACATAACCTTAATTTTCTGAAATCTATAAATATCAGTAAGTATGAAATGGAAAATACCAACATATAATTTTTTTTCTTGCTCTCTCCTATTTCAATCAGTTTTGTAATCAATTTTTTTCATGTAATCAAATCAAGATCATTTATAATTTTTATAATAAAAAAATTCTTTAATTTACTATTCCAATTATATATAATTAAGAGAAAGATGAATAAAATATGTAAAGTTTTACAATATTTAATATTTTTATATAATTATCAGTAATAACATTCAATTTATGCAATATCTCTATCCTTCTAAATTATACTATTTCCGTCAATAAAAAAAAGAGATATATATATATATTCCACTATTTAATGAAAAATTTTTGGACTAATATTTTGACATTGTCTTCTTGAGAAAAAAAAAACTTTTAACAGAAAATTCAAGGTACAAGGTTAAACTGTATATAGAAATTGAGAAGGACAGATATATTTTTAAAAGGAGGATTTCTCATGGCTGGCTGGATAATATATCTTTTTAATTCTATTGCCCTGCCACACTTCTCCCAACCTTTTTTTTTTTTCTAAATAAACCATAGCATTCCAACCTTTTTTTTTTCTCCCAACCTTTTAAAATGGTCCATTGGATTCGGCCTGCACAATCATCCATTCCACCACCTCCTCTCACACGTGTCAAATCTCCCAACGGCTATCTCTGACCCTTTTTTGCCAAGAGCCGAAAACTTTCCAACTCAGGCGACCGTTACCTTACCTCGGCTTGGGAAAGGTAAAAAGACGTAGCTCTGTCTCTCACTCTGCCTCACTCTCGGCCATGACCGTCGCAAGTGTGGCTACGACCCACGCCAGGAATCTCATGAAGTTCAGTCTCTCTCTCTTCTGCCGGAGCTTCAACTCCTCGAAATGGTACACTTGTCTCTTTAACCTCCTTTTGCTTATTCTTTGTTGTTTTTGTTTGTTTTCCCGGACGAGGGATGATCACACCCTTTTCGTTTCGTTGTCAAGAAAATACACAAAAGAAGGGTTCTCTCTCTCTCTCTCTCTCTCTCTCTCTCTCTCTCTCTCCCTCTGGTTGGTTTTGGTTACTGACTTCGTGGTAACCGAAGGGAGCGGATGCTGGTATTTTCTTCATTTCTTTCTGTTAGAATAAAAAGGAAAATGTGTGTGGGCGTGTTTTAATAGCAAGACAGCGGCAAAGATGGCGGTGGCGAGGATAAAGCTGCTGAGGAACAAGAGACAGGTCGTGGTGAAGCAGATGCGCCGAGACATTGCGTTGCTTCTACAGTCTGGTCAAGATGCCACTGCTCGCATCCGGGTAATTTCCCTTCGAAGTTTCTATTTAGG
The DNA here is from genome assembly GCA_963930655.1 of Myrica gale. Classification (NCBI taxonomy): domain Eukaryota; kingdom Viridiplantae; phylum Streptophyta; class Magnoliopsida; order Fagales; family Myricaceae; genus Myrica; species Myrica gale. Next base: position 24,605,287 of record OZ005614.1, on the reverse strand, counting down.
TTTAAGACTGAACTTTGAAATGGGAAAAAACGGCGTGCTATAAACCAACATTTGTCGACATCTGTTTGGAAGGTTTTCGTTGAAGTGCATATTGAAGTTATTTCGGGCCCGGGGTGTTGATTTTTGTTTATCGTTTATTTGTGGTATTGGCATAATTACCGACATATTGCGTTTGAATTTATGATTTTATTACTTTGGGCCAACGATCAACAATGCTGAAGCATAACATATGCAATATTATCAGAACAGCTTGAGAGGAAATACTCTGTCACTTGTCCAGGGAAAAGTAGCATTTGTCTTTTAAGCATCAAGGAAAAGGGAAGGGAACAATTGGATTTGTTTCTGTGGTGGTGCCAATCTTGGTTGTTGGGGTTGAATACTATACGAGGTTGGAGCTTGGGTTTGAATTAGCTAGTATTTTTCAGAACTGAATTTGAAGTGAGCCCGCTACCTTTCCTGGCTGGACTTCTTTGATATGAAAACTTATTTCCACTTTGATGTGATCTTAGTGACCATGTCCTTGAATTACATTACAACATATTTGTAAGGTACTAAGGGAAGACAAATGGTTGCGTTTATTTTCCTTGGGCCCTCCGAACAGAAATATAGAAGATTAAAGTAGGTTTTTGGTCATGTTTATGCATTTCTGAGACTGGGGTCCTGGGACAAAATCATGGAATTTGTGAGAAGCAGATGGACTTCCTTCAGTTATGAGTAGATGTCATTAGATGCACTGTGTACACACTTAGCTGAATCCGCTCTCATTCAATAAGCAAGTTTCTTTAATTGGTGTCTTGTGGAAATTGACTGCAAATCAAGTTCACCTCTTACAATAGAAGTTATCCTTTCCCTCCTAAGAAATTCCTCCCCCCCCCCTCTGAATCAGCTCTACCAAGAGTTGTTTTAACAGCATTATGCCACGAAAAGGGACTACAGCTATCCCTTACCGTCTTTACAATCAAAGCAAGTGCAACTTTAACTTGACAAAGTTGATTTTGTTCTTCTGCTTTAGATCATAAGAAATTGTGTAGGGTTTTTTTCTAATGAATTTATGTATATGGTTAATCATAATGCTCTGTTTCTGTTTTCTTTTTTCTTTTTTCTCTCTTTATGCGAACTTTTTGGTTTTATTTGAATTGCACTGAAAAAGGGCGTTTTTATAGTCTTCTGAGTCTGTGGATGGAAAAGATGCTGCTTCTCCACTCCTTGATTTGTAGAATCTATCCTTCTCCTACTAAACTTAAAAGTCAGGTTGAGGGTTGGCCAACCGGACCCCTGAATACAGCTAAACCCGTTGGGCTTGGGTTGGTCAACCCTCACTTCAAAATTCGGGTCGGGCTACGAGTAAAAAAATTATATAGAAAAAAGAGTAAACGGCGCCATTTCACTAATGGGATATTTTTCTCAAGTTTATGCTTCAAAACCCGAACCCAAGGTAATCTTTCGGGTTGACCTGGGTCGGGAGGTCTGTTTGGCGGGTTTTTGCCTACCCCATCTAAAAGCAGCACTAGAATATTTTGGTTTTCAGAAATTGAAAGTAATGCACAACATCTTAAACAAGATAACAAATTGGTTTTAGGATTGAAACAGAGAAAAAAAAAGGAAGAAACCAAGATTTATTTCAAGCATCACTGCTCAACCCCCTTTCACTTATCTGAAATATCTCAAGCCATCCCACTAGTACAATTAGAGTTGAGCATCCAAATTTGATCAGCCAAAAATTTTGCTTGGTAACACCATGAATGCTCTGTTCTGCTAAGACTCGGAAAAAGTGCTTAACAAATCTATGAGATTTCAAGTTAGGTCGAGTGTGGATCAAAGTAGAACAAGATCAACCATGTGTTGTACCTTCCGTTTTCTAATACCTTCTCCCTTGTTGCCAGCCAAGGTTTTTTACTCACTTTGGTGATTGGATCTGCAATTGCCACTTAAGGATTTGGCAGTTAAGGATAAGATATTGATAGTGAATATAAGTTTATTTGATTGTATATAATGTGCAATATATGCCACAGAACGTGAGTATAAATTTTCATAACCAGCACTAAGTTTTTCTGTTTCGTAGGTTGAACATGTTATCAGAGAACAGAATGTTTTGGCTGCAAACGAGTTAATTGAACTCTTCTGTGAATTAATTGTGGCCAGAGTTTCAATTATTGCAAAGCAAAGGTGAAAAACTCGATCAATCTTTATCGCTTTCCAAAACTAAAATCTTATCGCTTTCCAAGTCTTAAATACATGCAATTCTGACATGGGTGCAACTACTTCAGGGAATGCCCAGCAGATCTGAAAGAAGGGATTGCTAGCTTAATATTTGCTGCCCCAAGGTGCTCAGAAATTCCAGAACTAGTGGCAATTAAGGATGTTTTTGAGAAAAAATATGGGAAAGATTTTGTATCTGCTGCTACTGATCTGCGACCTGAAAGTGGAGTGAACCGCATGGTAGCTACTGTCTTCCTTTGGTTAGTTGTCTCTAATATAGCAATATTTATATTGCCTCTTTGAAGAGCTAACCCGTCCTTTTGTATCTTCACTTCCTAGTTGTCTTTTCTCTTGAACTCTGATGTTATGTTCTCTTGATAAAATTGTTTTAATCATGTGTTTTCCTTATTGTTATAGTTAATCGACAAGCTCTCTGTAAGAACCCCTGCTGGTGAAGTGAAGCTAAAAGTCATGAAGGAAATAGCAAAGGAGTACCAGATTCAATGGGATACAACAGAATCTGAGATGGAGCTTCTCAAACCTCCAGAAGAGCGTATAGTGTGTTCCTCTTACCAAATCTCTCTCCCTCTCTGACACGCACACACAAAACCTTACACCAACTTGTGACAGTCGTTTTGGTTTTGAACAAAATCTGTGTTTTCTCTAACCGGTCAGGAAGGACCAAAGACTTTTGTAAGCGCTAGCTCCTTACCCGTGGCGCCTGGACCAAATAATTCTGCTGACCCAAATAAACCAATTACCAGGTAAGTCATCCAATCTATTAAACTTTGATTCACACTAAGACTTGCGTTAATTGTTCCTTGTTTAATATTCAACTTATGCCTATTCACCTAGATCAAAGTGGTGTGAAGAAAATGGTGATGCGCATTTTGAGGACACTGTATCAGCTGCCGAAGCAGCTGCAGAATCTGCCAAGAAAGCAATTGCTGCAGCACAAGCTGCTGCCTATTTGGTCAACAGAGACTTCAATCAAGCCACCCAGGCAACTAGGCTTGATAATAAATCGAATGCTTCAAGTATCAACCGTGGTTTTGATACCCTTTTGGGCAAGTCTACTGACTCCTTCATGCCAAATGACAATTCCCTAGCCAATTCACATAATATGGGTCATCAGCTAAAAGATCCAGGGAGGAGATATGAATCAGAGAGTTTTGGAAGGTCTCAATATATAAGCAGTGAGGAAACACAGACTACTAATGTGGATGGTGGAAGGGTTTATAGAAGGCACAGCTACAATCCTCCCTCTGAACACCCAGATATAAAGTTCGATGAATCAGACTGTGATGAAGAAATGGAAATGGAAGAACCTCCTAGTCGTGTTTATCCACCACCTTCAGTTCAGGATAAACACGATCCCGCTGTTGGTGTTCATCCCAAATTGCCTGATTATGATGCACTCGCGGCTCGCTTTGAAGCACTGAAGTATCGCAAATACTAACCTCAAGTACAGAGTACTTCGCTATGAATTTTTTCTCGGCTTTTATGTTCCACATATATGGTCCATGCATGGTATTCTATTATACAGTTGTTAAATAACGCATATGCGAGAATTATTAGATGTGTACTGCCCGTTGGAGGAAGTGATTGTATTATTTTGTCAGCTTTACCTTCATAGAAAATGAAAGTTGTGCGAGCCTTCAGCATCGATTTTGGTCATTTTCTGTATGCTCAATGCCAGTTTCAAGCCCACAGAGTTGGACTCAACTCCACGCGGTTTCTGAACTTTGGACTGCTAACTTTGACACCCGATTCAGCTCCCGATAATATTGAGCAAAATTTTTTAACATTAGCAGACATGGGTAAACAAACCCCCACCCATGACATTCGACCTATAAAGTTGCTAGAACAACATTGTCTTAAAGACATCTACCGAGACAATTTTAAGAAAAGAAAACATCTGTGTAACATGGTTCATAGAAGGTAATATATCAGGACCAGAAAATCGTTCTATTCACTAGAAGTATTGTTGTTTCATGGCAAAGTCATTTCGTCAAAAATATGGAGCTAGCTTAGAATCCATTGCTTTTGGATTAAACTTTTCTCCGACACCGTTTTTCCGATGGCTGACCGGGGACTTCCATCAGTGAAGTCTTAAGAACGCTTATTTTGACAACTTTAACATGCCTGTAAAATAAGTTGCACTCTTTTTGGCATTGAAACGGAAAATCTTGAAATTCAATATGCATTAATTCTATGGCCCACCCTTCGCTTCGGGAGTATTAAGTTGACGAAGTTCGACTTCAGAATATCATGTGAACAAAACATATTATATAGAGCTTTTAAAAAGTCCCCTTTAATAAAGAATTCATACACTTAAGCCAGCAAATATTGTCAGTCAAACAAATGCTTTAATTCTTCTAACAAAAAGTTGCTCTCAAGCTGGTCATCAAAAGCTGTCTAAAACGAACCTAGTCTGCTTACACACCTACAAATATGACCAAACCACAAGAAGTCCTCCTCACCCTTTTCATTAATATATATATGTTTAACTTGTTAGGCCGAGATATTGTGCAGGACTGGGAGGGAGAGTTGGTTGTGCAAGTAACAAAGAAGCAATGGAGGCAAAAATGAGCGACCAGAATGAGATTAGATCGGCACCATTAACGCCGAGACCAGGATCTGTTGCACCAACACCTCCAGCTATGGCATCGCCGCCTGTGTCATGTCCACCCTCTCAGTACCACTCGCCATCTTTATCAAGGTCACCGCTGCTTCATGGGGAGCTGGCAGAGGCTGCGCCTCGAAACAAGACTCCCAAAACCCCAAGGATGTCTTTAACTCCAAGGTTCATAACTCCACTTGGGAGCCCAGTAAGGAAGGCTCTGAGGATGACCAAGCTTGACCCTCAGGACGCTTGGCTTCCAATCACTGAGTCCAGAAATGGTAACCAATATTATGCTGCTTTTCATACTCTTTGTTCCGGGATTGGAATTCAGGCTCTTGTGCTTCCCGTGGCCTTCACAATCCTTGGGTGGTAAGCTACCTACAACCTCATGTAGTACTGCACTCTCACTGAAGTACCTTCTCATTAGTTCAATCGTTTTGAACGATATATTTCTGTGATTGCTATTGCAGGACAGGTGGAATCATTGCTTTGACTCTAGCCTTCGTTTGGCAGCTTTACACCCTATGGTTACTTGTCCAGCTCCATGAATCAACTGAAACTGGAATGCGTTACTGCCGATACCTCCAACTCTCCTGTGCTACCTTTGGTATGGCCAATCTTGTCACAGCATTCGTTAGCGTGTATAGTATCTAGGATAAAGGTCCTAAAGCGAATCGATTCTTCATCTACCATATTCTTACGCCACTAAACACAAAAAACTCAACCTCCTTTGGAGACTCCTATCACGTGTTATTAACTATTGGTTTTGCAATGTATTCCAACGTTACAGGTGAGAAGCTGGGGAAGTGGCTAACGATGTTCCCAATCATGTATCTCTCAGGTGGTACATGTGTGGCTTTGATCATTATAGGGGGATCAACCTGCAAACAATTCTACCAGATTGCATGCGGGCCAACCTGCACCCAGCCATTGACTCCGGTGGAATGGTACTTGGTGTTTACGAGTGCAGCCGTAGTACTGTCACAGCTGCCAAACTTGAATTCAATAGCGGGAGTGTCACTGATCGGGTCCATCACTGCTGTTGGATATTGCACGATAATTTGGGTTGTGTCCGTGGCAAAGGGCAGGCTTCCAGGGGTGTCGTATAATACTTTGAGAGGCAGCACCCAGATAGACCATATTTTTGATGTGCTTAATGCACTTGGGATCATTGCTTTTGCTTTTAGGGGACACAATCTTATCCTGGAGATTCAGGTATACATATGTTCATTCCCTCCTCCTATGTATCCCTAAGGTTTAGATGAGCATGAAAACCAAACTGAAAAAGGACTAACCCTGAGCTTAACTAGGTTCCCACCAACTTTGCTCAAAACTTGGCTCTTGATTCCTCGAGTACTGTTTGGGACAGTTTGATGCCCGAAACAACAGGGCAAGATACACAAATACTTTTGGTTACATGCCTAATTAAATGCTTTTTAAGTAGTTAGGCTCCTTGGTTAGTTGGGTTGAAGTAGGATAAGAATCACTGGCTGGTGTGTAAACTAGATGAAAGGAGTACTAAACTGCACGGAACGAAAGTCAGTCATATGCCCCAGTTTTCTGTTCTGTCTGGTCCAGTCTACGCTATTTGATCGAAAAAGTCTTTGTTAATGATAAGTCCCTCCGATTATCTGTCAGCAGCCAATGGAGTCCTCAGTCTATAACTGACTTTTCACACTCTCCACTCCGTATATTTTATTCCGAGAGAAAAGGAACGGTGAATGGAAAAAGAAGAGGCAAGTTGACATCTTGATCTTTTGTAAGATGTTCATAGGATTTGAACACGCTGGCATTTCCAAAGCTCACTGTAATTTTCCCAATTGTCAGAATTAGAGGGAAGACTTCTGAAATGGGCAATGGTCTCTGATCACATTAAAGATCAGTAGAATTTAGTTGGCCATGAAGCCATGTAGGCCCTAAACTTCAAAGGTGGAGCAGAGCAGAGGCCCTCTTTCCCCGCATGTTCCTCCACGTTCACATGAATCATTTCCTAATCGTTCACATTCAGAGTTTGAATGTTTTCACGTTTTGCAGGCCACCATGCCATCAGATGAGAAGCATCCCTCGCGCGTACCAATGTGGAATGGAGTAAAGGTTTCCTATACGATCATAGCTGCATGCTTGTTTCCTCTTGCAGTTGGTGGCTACTGGGCTTATGGACAAATGGTATTTTATATAAGCACCCTCATAACCCAAAATTACCAACTTAAAGCGTGATAAACGTATTAATGTTGCTTAATATGTTGACTAAAGTAGATTCTTTCTCCCCTTAATTGGCAGATCCCAGAAAATGGAGGAATGCTCGCAGCCTTCTACGCATTCCACTCCCGTGATGTGTCACAATCTGTGCTGGGCCTAACTAACTTGTTTGTCATAGTTAATGCAGTAAGTTCATTCCAAATCTATGGCATGCCAATGTTCGATGACATGGAGTCCAAGTACACCATCCGAAAGAAGCAGCCTTGTCCATGGTGGCTACGTGCAGTTTTCCGGGCTATGTTCGGGTACGGATGCTTCTTCGTGGCAGTGGCGATCCCATTCTTGGGAAGCCTTGCCGGTTTGATCGGAGGAATAGCACTGCCTGTCACATTGGTGTTCCCATGCTTCATGTGGCTCAAGATCAAGAAGCCTAAGATGTATAGCGGAATGTGGTGGCTGAATTGGGTACTAGGGGTCGTAGGCATGGGTCTAAGTGGTTTATTGATTGCAGCTGGTCTTTATGTTGTGATAAATACTGGGGTTAAAGTCAGTTTCTTCAAGCCTTAGTAATAATAAAAGCTTACAGGATAGATTAGAAGTATCATATTAGGGCGAAGCCATAGCTATAATTGCTTTCTTCCATTCTTGTCTTGTGTGGTGATGGTTTGGTTGACAACATGGAATTATTAAGGTGTATCTAATATCAGATTAAATTAAAATTGCACCCAACTCTCTCTCTCTCTCTCATGCAAATTGACCCACAAAAAACGCACCAAACTTCCTTAAAAGCATGCCAAATTAACTTCTGTACACTTGTTGCTGGTCCTGGTTGGAAAGGGACCAACCTTAGGGCACGCTATGTTTGAGAATATCGCTTTCAAAAACACAAAACCTCTGACCAGGGAAAAATTGAACTATAGCTATCACAAGCTAACCTATTTTCAATAAGAAACCTCCATTTCTTATTCTTAAGAATGTTCTCGTTCTTTAGAGGATTGGTGATATTTTGGAGAGCTCGCGCGTTTTTAATTCTTGTGTTTTCTGTTGGGTTAATAGAGGTACTAATGAGGATGCATACCACCTTACTCGTTGGGCTGCTTTTAATATTATGTCTGGAGGTCACCCTGATGCTCATGAGTATTTTCCTAAACTTTTTGAGATCTTTGTTGGCACGGATCCCCTTAGTTATGCTCTTGTTTTCTTTCAATAAAGGTAGTAGTAATTTCTAAAATAAAAACACAAACAAGCGAACAAAAAAAGGACAGGTAAGGGGAGTTCTTTATTATCTGCTGCTACCATCAGGCAGGGCAGTTCATGGATATGGCGTGGCATGATGGCTACCAGAGACATTCTTAGTATTGGAATGAGATATCTGATTAACAATGGTAGCAATATTAACATATGGACTGATCCATGGGTGCCTAACTTGCTCTATAACAGAATAATCAGCTCAGGTTCATGCACTGAGCCACCAAATTATAATCGAATAAGCCAATCATTTGATGCAGGAACGAAAACTTGGAACCATTAGCTTTTAAGGCAACTTTTTCTCCTCAGTGGGTCCAGGAAATCCTTAAACTTCCTATTGGTAGGAGAAATGGTAGAGTATCAGATTATTTGGAGCCCAGAGCTTTACGTCATATTTGGGGAATCATTCAGATTGGTCCCTCACACGAATCTCATGAAAGCAGAATAGGTTGGCTCACAAAAATTAGCAAAGTGGGCTATCTTTAAGTGTTTATGTAATTGTGTCTAATTGTGACTGGATTTATAATCCACCTTCGTATAAAAAAACAGGTAAGATCAAGAAAATGGATCTGAGTACACCTTTTACTTTCTTTTTCCAAAGCTCTATTAATTCAATGTTTCCCTCTGGGTTATTTTTCCCCTGGGAAAGGGAGGAGCTTTGGCTTTTGACTGCCCCTTACCGTATGTTAAGAGATTGGCAATCAAATGGTGATAAAATCCTTCGAATAGAAAACAATTAGCTACTTTGGCAAGGGTTAGCAACAAAAATTCTGGTGGCGTTCATCCTTTAAACATAGCTTAACCATATGGCTACTTAATAGGCTTTGCCATAAGTGAGGTTCTCCTAATAAAATTAGGACGTGCCGCCGTCTTCCCTTAAAAATTAAAATTAAAATTACAATTAAAATAATAATAATAAGTTTATAGGATTTGATAAGAGTGGGTATGATAATCACCAGGAAGCATGGCAGTACATAAACCAAAATCCTTCTCTCCCAAAAACCGTATGGCCACAAAACATCACTGCTACAAACCTAAAAACTCAACCAAAAAATTACTAAAATCCAAGAAAACTGGTTGAGGATAACCTTCCGCAAATCAAACCAATGGATATGTAAGCATACGCATACTTCTTCATTGAGCACGCAATGAAATGTGCAGGGAAACGAATGTGGGTTTCATTGGACATTTTAACATTGTCAGCAGCAACGGCAGGTTACTGCATCATAGCATGTGTAGGGCCTTGACTTTTCTTCAATTTCCTGCGGTGTGGGTAGCGGTTCAAAACTGCTGCGTGCGCAACAGAAGTTGTACAAATTTCTGCAAACCCCTTTACTAAAAGGATACACTCTTTCAGGAATACCCCTGCAGCATAACACGAAGTAGCAAGTGACAAGCTCAGAAATCGAAGATGTGCAATAACCATTTTTTTTTCTTGTTTCTTTTTCCTTTTTCTTCTTTGAATTCACGCAACTTGAGGTAGCATTTAAGACCATAAAATCTGAGAAAAATGAGATAATAAAAGCATCCAATTACAAATCAGTACATATATCGTTGTGTGATGTAGTGACATCTACTTATCTCGGAGGGTACAAACAACATTAAATGCACAATATGAAAATTAGTAGTTAAAAAAAGGAATCGACCTTAGATATGGGATGCGTCTACGCCTCACAAGTTCGTAGGTAGTCTGATTTGTCAAAATAAGATAACTGCAGCAAAACAAGTCAAACCAGAAGACTTAACTTACCAAATCATTGTACAGGCTTAATAGTCTACATACTTAAATCTAGTCGTTCACTACAAAAGCTATCTATTACTAATTAAAATTCCACAGAAATATACTCGGACTATGTGGACAAATCTCGACACATTGGGTCTGTCTATCATGGAATTAACAACTCTAGGCAAAATATATGCAACTCCGGACTTCAAACATTCTTGCCCATCAATAGTTTTCATGAATTCACCATCCTTGAAAGCCAAGCAGGATGTGGAAAAGTGGCTTGTTCTTTGCATCAAACTCTTTGGTCAAAGATTGCCTAGCCTGCGTAATGTTCCCAGAAACAAGAATCGGCAAAGCTATTTCCACTCAGGATCATCCAAGCTAAGTTGGCTCCCTTAAAGTTTTTCTCCTCCAGGATTACATCAACAACATAGCTTCACTTCTTAATTAAGTAAAGTCATATTAGATAGCTTGACCACTGTGAGTAAGTATCACATAACATGGAAACAGTAGAATCTTTTGGGATTTAAGGGACAGCTGATCATTTTTCTAGTCAACATTATTACTGGGAAACCCTAACACCAGACTATAAGTGCATTTATGAAAGCATCTCGACGCAAAGAGTTAGATAACAAACAAAAGGTGAAAGCATTACAAACTTCGGAACGAAAAGATATACCCACTTCAGGTCATAATCACAGGCAGGCAAAGGGGGCAAACTCCTAACATAAGGAATCTTTGGCAAATGACTAAAATAGTACAGGCACAATCCTTACCTATGAAATAGGAGTAGGAGAAGCAGAAAGATGAGGGTGATTGTCAAAGTAATCAAAAGCGGTATCATGATTGCATCCTTCCACCTGACAATGACATCATTATATTTCAGAGTCAACTCGACATAATAACTCAAGGAACCAAAAGCTGACCCATTAATGGTTACTAAAGTGGCAAAATGATAACCACCGGCACCATTGCTGTTACAGATAACAGACTATTTAGCATTTCTCTACAAAAGATCTTAATAGAACGCCACCATTGACATTGATTTCACCAAGCATTAGATATCACTGATGATACAGTAAACTGAAACTCTATCATAAAATAGAACAAGAAAAAGGTGCATACCAAGCCCTTGATATGTTAGCCTTCAGGTATGAAATGTACAAAATGCCAGTCCAGAGGCACAGTGCTGTTTCTTCGCAAATGCACCACCTAAGGTTTTGTGACAAAAAACAGAGAGATTCTTGGCTAAGAAATATATATTTGAGAGGTATAAAAACAAAAATGAGCAATATGTTTATAATTTGCACTCTCTTCCTACACGGTTGAACCATCAAGCCCTATGTGAGATAAATGACTTGCAAAACACTTTGGCTATGTTTGGATTGGTTTTGAAAATGTTTTTGTTGTAATGATTAAGAAAATTTGCTGAGATATTTTTTTAGGTGTTTGTGAAAATGGTGGGGTCCATAGAAATTATGTTTGGAAAGATAAAATTATTCCCTTGAAAATTGTGAGTATAAAAGTATGTTTGGAAATAAGATTTTTGTGAGAGGAGTTTGAATGGGTTTTTGTGTTGTTTTTGACAGAAATTGAGGCCAATGATTAGATACAAATTTTTATTAAAGATTGAAATGTTTTTGTGTGAAAAAATCATGTTTGGATTGAAAAATGTTTTTAAAATAAAAAAACATTTTAAAGACCATGAACCAAACATAGCCTTTTTTATATTCTCAGTCACCATTCTACAACCATTCTCATAGTAATGCAGTAACAAAGTAGCTATCAAATCCGATTACTCTGAACTTTAGCAAATAAGCACCAGTTCAAAGGATACTTTGACCTCTTGTAAGAAAGAAGTCGTGGGTTCAATATTCACTAGGTGCACAAGTAAACTAACAATATAAAAGTAAACACTTATAAATTCAATAACAATATATATAGGTCTCTGTTCGTGTGTGCCAAATAATCTACCATTAGAATGATAAGAATAGAAACACACAAAGAGACCATTTTGACCCAAATATAAAAGATTAACATCTGAGATTCATCAAAAATCACTGTAGCTTTGCCAGTCACAATCCCATCGACATGCATTAGTGCTGGTGAAGAAGGGCTGAAATGTCACAAACCACACTTCATCCAATGGTGAAATCTATGTATGAAGGACCTATCACAAAGAATAAACTCACCAAAACCGACAATGATTACCCTGGCCAATGCATGTGCCTAGCCAGACACAATGATGATCGAACTGAAGAACGCATTTGTCACAGTCATGACAGTGCTTAGCCCGTGGAGGCTGCATATATGCCACCAGCAAGTAAATAATCACCAAAAGCTAGATCAAAAGGTGAATAGAGAACAGAGTGAGAAACACAAAAATGTTAGCCAGACGGCAACATATTTACCTTTCTGTCGCAGTAACCATATGCAATGAAATGTAAACAGTGAACACTACTATTTTGACACATAAGCTAGATGGCTGGAAAAAACAGGATGCGTAGAAGGTAAAATGGAAGCAGCTAAAGGATAGTACCTTAACTGTCACTGTTCCAACACTTAAGCTTATATAGTTTATTCCTAACATCCCTAAGAAAAATAGCTAGTTTCTCTAGGACGTTTTATGCTGATCTGTCTTTTAGTTACTCTCATCTTTGGTTATACTTATACTATCTTCCTTTTTCATCCATTTAAATAAAGAAAAGAAGATTCAAGGCATAAAAGGAAAAAATGGAAAAACCCTTGGCGTTTGTAATAGAAAACAACAGTAAAAATATTCCCCTGTTTTTGTCTTCGCATTAGACATTGACTAGTGTTCAATAACAAAAAAAAAATGGTTTAGAATAATATAGGTTCCCATTCTTAGTTTCTAATTATGTGTTCATAGGACCTCCAACAACACTGTAGGACAAGAAAAAACAACTCAAACATAATGATGAAGTACCTGCTCAACACTACAGTAGGAGCAATTCCAAGTCCTGCAATAGTCAAGACGAGGCAGTTAGTAGCAATACTCCTAATTTGTATTATTCTTATCACATAGGTGAGCTTTTGTCCTATCGTATTTGGTCTATAATGTCAGATTGAAATCAAACTGATGAGCAATGAAACAAAAGTAATTGACCTAGATAACCTTGTCACAAAACAAGATTACAAGTTGAGAGCTAAAAGACCACAGAAGCTACTGTAAAATTTTTGTCCATTTAGTAATGCAGCTTTCATGTCTAAATATGCATGTCCTAGATAAGTGCTTCAGACCGCCACTAAATATTCTTCAGAAAACTATAAAACAGCTGCCTACCTAGTAGATGTTCCAGGTTGATACATGTCCATAACCAGCTTTGACCATGATGTTGTGTTGCTTCCTTGAAGATTTCTTCCTAACTGACTTCCACCCACAGTAACAACCAAGCTTCCATATTTGCTTGAAGCAGGTTGTCTTTGCTTAAACATTATCAGAGTAGGATAAATAATAAAATGACATTGCATTGTAAACTTACTTCAGCTAATATCAATTCCTCATGTCAGTAATCGTAAACCTTCAATATGCAAATTGAATCGTTGCTTACTTTGAGGACACTGATGTCTTCTGCAATATTGAGTGTTTCTCATTAAGAGCTCTCATCGCATCAATGACATAGCTAGAAATTCAAAACCGGGAGGAAAAAAAAAAAGAACCAGGTTAGACTGGAAATAAGCTATACACAATATGTGTTGTAGAATTTGAGTCTTGATGAATACGCCAGTGCTGATATTTACCCAGGAGAGGAACTGGAGGTAATGAAGTATTGAATGAGTGTAGAAAAGAACAACAACAAATATAAAGCAGTGTACCTGGAAAACAAAGATCCTATTAGCAAGGGTAGAGAAACAACAGCAATCATCATTTAAAACCATTTTAATATGAGGGAAAAATCACTTGTGCATCTGAATAAATTAATTGATAGTTCAGTCTTTAAGTGTTTGTTATCATTCCGCGAGAGCAATACCAAAATTAAATCTGTAGTTTAACCTTGAAGCAATGTCCCATTCCACAAGGAAAGAACTTAGAAGGACTTTCTTCTTTACATCTGTTACATGTTGAGTTCAGAACTGGTCTGCAAATGCTTTTAGGCTATGCTTAATTACATGCCAACGAAAATAATTTAATAGCAGTTCAAACTATATATACGATATATGTCACATTGTCACGTAGTGAAGAACTTTATGACATTTTAACCTCGTTGTTTTTCAAAAATCCAATTTTGTGATAGCTCCCATTAAACAATCCACAGGCCATCCATCTACAAAAAAGGCGCCTAGTAATTCTCTGCATTTGATACTTTCGATTTATTAGGAGCGCTTCAGACCTTTTCCTATTCAATCAAACAAGAGTATCCTCTACCTTTAAAGTTTAAGTGGCAAAATATACATGTAAATCACTTTCCCCTTCAGGAAGCAGCAGCACCAGTCACCAAAAAGCATACATTTCAACAAACACTAATTTTCTTTCTGGCTTAATTTGGACTAAAATATGCCACTCTATGAACTGTATGCAATTTTTTAAAAATTTCACTGTAGCACGGACTTAAACTGAAGCCCAAATTTTCAAACCAGGGCAATTAACAAGATCCTAGAAACACAAGTCCAAATTTGTTTAAGGGAAGAGGCACTAACATACCATGGCTCTGTTTTCGTCTTTTCTATTAAATCCCCATCAAACAGAAAGAGAACGCCAACGTACACCAGATGCAGCGTCAATAATGCCAATTTCAAGCCCAGCGCAGATCTCCGAGCTGAAAACCAACTCCCAAACATCAAAACACGGTAGAGAAAACCTCCCCCAGAAATTCAAAAAGCTATATAGCTATGGTCGTTTTGTAACTTTTGTTGCTGAAAATGGAAGGAAAATGACTTTTACACCACAAGCTCTCATTATCACAAATTAACGCAAGCTTGCAAGAATTATTAGACAAAACACAGTCAACATTTTCCTTTACACTTTAACTAGTTCTCTCAGCTGCCAAACATAGAAGTGGAGAGCGTACGCACCAGGGTCGGAGAGACAAGGAACAAGGCGGTAGCATCGGTCCATATCTCGATCCCATGTATCTCGGAGGGGTCCGCATATACCCTCGACCATCATCAAGTGAAGGAAGAGAGCTGCATCTGAAACGTAGAATAACTTTCTTCTTCTGCCAACAAAGTTTGTTTGTTTCGGGGGATCAAACTTTCTCGAGAAAATTGACGGGTATACACACCTAACTGGATAATACAATTACTACGAGAAGGTTAGGGAGAGAGGAGAGAGAGATGGAATTCAAGATCGACGCGTGGGTTTGTCTAAATTGTCTCTTGAGCCCGCGGGCAAGCGCAAGACCCCGAATAATAAATGACGTGCGCATTGCGCATAATATACACAGTGAGTTCAGTCTAGCGCCGAATTTTTATTTCACTTTTCTCTGGGGGCCGGGATGAAAAAGGTTAAATTTGGGCCGCGCAGCACCAGCCGGCCCATGGGCTCTCTCCCCTCTCCCCAGTCCCCATATTTTCTTATGACTTTTTGGAATTCTAAAACAAACACGTGAGTTTGGAAGTAATGTAAAGCATTAAAATCTCGCACGTGAGGTGATTTAATAAACGAAAATTTTGCTTCATTTGAAAAAAAAAATTGTAGTATTTTATCCGACTTTTTTTTAAAACATCTATGTTTATAAATTGAAAAAAAATACACAAACAAAAATTACAAGCTAAAAAAAGTAAAGAAAAGACCCATAAAGGACTTCACCAGAGACAAGTTGAGGGGTCAATAATAATAAAGTAACTTGAAAAGAGGATACAAGATCCTCAGATGTGTCAGGCTCGAAGTCCAAAGCAAGAGGACCTAAGGATTCTAGGAATCACGGGAAACCTGAAAGTAACAAACCAATCGCTGAAGGCCCTTCAACGGAGTCGAAGGACCGACGCTCTTATAGAACTAACCGTGCAGTCTCAACTGTAATTACAAGCAGTGAAAAAACACATAAGCAAACCGACCGGAATATGTTCGGTACACAACGACGGGTCAACGGTCCTAACACATTTTGGGGGCGTTTGTCTCCAGAAATTTCCACCCCTCAAAATTTCCAAACAATCATAAAATAATCCTTCTCTCCTCATTAAATTATAAAATAATATTATACTATTCAATTAAATCTTCTCTCTCCTCACTTTTTCATAAAATATCTATATTTTTCATAAACTCCAATACCCAAAATTTTTAGAACCCCAAAATTTCCACAAACAAACACCATTGTCGAATTCCAAAAGCTTCTGGCAGATTTGATAGGCTGCTTACTATGTGGCTCCTCCCTCCATCTTCTGCTTTCATTTCACACCGGAAAACTACCTCTTTTCATATTCCAGTGGGTGAACTCCGACGACGAGTTTTTTTCTTCAAGTTCAAGGCAATCAAAACACACCACTCGAGCAAGCCGGGCGCGTATGTTTCAGCCTTGTTTGTGCAAATGGTGCTCTGTTTTTCAAGGTCTCTGTCACTGGAACAGTTTCTTCTTTTTTTTCTACGTACTGGAACAGAGTCACATGCATTCTTTCTTTTCGAATTAAGCGTCTGCTATATACGTTTATTGGGCAGCGTGGGCCGCCCGTTTCGGGGACGAATGAATTCGGGAAACTCTTTTATTCGGGAATCTCATTTTCGGGTGCTATCAAAATATTTTAGGGTAAATTGTTCCGTACATGTGGTATGACTCTTTTCTAATTTTGTCTCCGGGGTATATTTTTCCTTAAGAAGAATTATGAGTTTGGCCCTATTTTGAGAAGAGTCGTGTCGTCTACTAAATGGACGGAAATGCACACGTGACTGACGGTACACAAGTAGAAATTGACTGCTCGATTAAAAAAAATATCGCTCAATCGTAATATGACACGTGTCTGTAAATAAAAAATAAAATATTTTTTTAAAAAAATAAAAAATAATAAAAATATTTTTTTATTTTTTAAGGCAAAATTTTGGCATCTTGAAACTGTGTTGATGAATGATATGTAGTGATTTGAATTTTAAGTAACCGTGTTGATGTAATGATGTAATTCAAATACTAGTTTATGGCATATCATGGAAAAAATGAAATTTATGATGCAGATGTAATGATGTAATCTGCATCAGTACATGTTTTTGTCAACTAATACTTTGTTTTTAGTAATAGTTACGAATGTAATGATGCAGATGTAATGTTTCTGTCATAACCTTTTTTTCTATAGTAGTAGTTGCAGATATTTCAGAAATTTATTAGATGTTAGTTGCAGAAATTGCAGATGCAGATTTGTTAGTTGCAGAAATTGAAGAACTGATTATGTTAGTTGCAGAAATTGATTAGATGCAGATTTGCTACTATTAGTTGCAGAGTTCATCCTTAGTTGGTTAGTTACAGAGTTGTTAGTATTAGTTCTAACTAGTTGCAGAAATTTAATAGTAGCAAATCCTAGCAAGGATTTTGGTAGTTTGCAGATTTTGCTACATAATAGATAGTTGCAGATTTTGGTTTGCAGATTTTGGTTTGCAGATTTTGGTTAGTTTGAAAGTTGTTGCAGATTTTTGCTAACCAAGATACCAATAATACATACACAAAGCAGAACCAAAAACCAACGTTCCAATATATTACCAAAAGGTAAATGTCAATACATTACATACCAATTTGGCACTAACTAGGTAACATACCCATACCATAACCAAAAAACAAGATACTAACATTAAAACCATTCTGAACTTACAACAGCAGAAGATGATGCATAACGAATATCATTACAAAAGTAACTTTTTACATTTTCCACTACCTCTAAATTATATTCATTTACATTCCCAAAACATCACTTATGTGCGCTAAACAAGAGTACACCCATAAATGCAAGGCCAACCCAAGACGCTCCAAGCATGACCTTCAGGACCTTCACAGTATTCTTTTGCAAATCCAACTCGGCTTGCAAGGCCTTGTTTTTCTTCACTAAATGGGGTCTTACTTCCACCCACGGGGCACGTGCGTGGATCAAATAATTCAAAAAAGTCACGCTGCTTCTGCAAGTGATGGAAGACTCATGCGTAAGTGTTACATATAGGTAAATAAATGAACAAGTAATAGTTGATATAAGGAGCATACCACTTTCCCGTTCGTACTTCGCACACCCAAAGAAATGTCTTCCTGGATTAGCGTCCGTCCATGACGTCTTAAGCGGTGCTGTCAATCCACAGTTGCACCTTGTGATAAGATCAGGTCTACTCATCTTCACAGAACATGGCGAAAGCATGCTGAAAGAATGAAAAAAAGTAGTAAACTAACAGAACATGGCGAAACCAAAATTTAGTAGCTTGACAACACGCCTTTTGCCGGTGTAAAAGCATGAGTGATGCTTATGTAAGAATTGCTAGACACACACGAGATCATGTTCTGACCTCATCTTCTACTTCTAAACCAGCGCACATATGCCCAACAACGACCCATTTCATTATTAGACACCTAATAATCCATTTAGTTAGTGCCATAGGAGACCTGAATGATACAGAGACCAAAGAAGAACCCATTTCTTCAATGATAACGATTAAAGAACCACGTAACTGAGACCAAATAATACGAGTTTCAGCATAATATTGATCTGCAAATTGACTAAACACCTAATATAGAAACCTCACGTTCTCTGTAAGTAAGTAAACTAAACACCTAATAGGGAAATTTAAATTAAACACCTAATAGGGAAATATAGAAACCTCACGTTCGTGCAGACATCATGTTCATTACCTTCTTTCAGACGTTATCCCCGACATGCGATATGCGAAGCTGCTTGCTGTGGTGATTCTCGAATGGTGGCTTCGGCTTCAGAACTTCGGCTGGAACTGTCGGATCTACAATCTCTGGCTGTTCTCTATTGGGGCTTAGGGTTTGAAAGGGTGTCGAAGGAAGGCAAGGAAGACTCAACGTTGAACCAAAGGGGGAGACTGGAAACGATGCGTATTGTCTGCTGCTAAATGAGTCTAAATGAGCTAAAAATGACATCATTTTGGACTACAATCTACGAAAATTAGGACGGTGTCATTTAGCATATGACAGCTGACCTGTTATTCCGTTAAACATTTCAATGCATTGGAATTAACGGAATTTTTTTTGATAAGTATGGAATTAACGGAATTTAAAGTAATGGGTCCCTATTTCTTTTTATTTCTCATGTACAATTATCTTTATTTTTTTAACTTCCTATATTTTGAAGTGCTTCAACTTTCTCTTTTCAAGTTGAGCCTAGAAAAAAAAACCAATTAGTTTTTTTGCATTGGCTTGTTCTATGCTTTATACTGTTTCTTGTTGCTAATTATGTTTGCCTATAATATATATATATATATATATATATATATATATATATAAGTAAACCAAGTTTCCAAGTATATCTCTGTGTTATATCTTCTCTGCAAGCATGCATACCGCCAGATTGGACGGTTTTACATTTCAAGTTACATGCATTCATGCATCCGCCTTCATGGCTGGTTTATATTTCTGCTTCATGCATACCGCCTTCATGGCTGGTTTAAGTAATTACTTTCTGTTTTCTCAAGTAAACTTATTTTAAGACCATTTGCAAGTTGATACCCTCTAATTGGCCTATTATTTGCCGACCTTTGGGTTTAACGAAGCTTGTTCCCTCACAGGAGGTCTTTAAAAATTAATTTTATTTTATCTGTTGCTATCTTCTCTGCTTCTTTTCTTCCATGTCTCGTCTTCACCATAAACTCTCGAGTTTAGGTCAAAAGGTAACTTTCGAGTTTGTTCATCCTCCTCAGCCTAAGGAACTCTCCTTGTTGCAGGAAGCCTCCATAAGTAAAAGAAGCACTATGAAAAGAAGCCCTATTGATTCAGGAGCAGATCTCAATTGTATTCAAGAAGGTCTTATACCCACTAAGTACTATGAAAAGACTAGAGAACGTCTTCATTCAGCCAATGGTACTTCTATGGGTATTCAGTATAAGTTATCCAAAGCACATGTCTGTAAAGATAATGTTTGCTTTAAGTCATCGTTTGTTTTAGTAAAAAATCTGCCTGATCAAAAGGTGATCTTAGGCACTCCCTTCATATATATATATATATATATATTAAAAAAAAAAAACAAAGCCAGCCCAGAAAGAAAGTGAAGTACCTAGACGACCAGACCTCTAATCTGACAGGAAATCCTGTGGATTGATGTCTTTGCATGGCTTGTTGGTTCTGTTTGCTAAGCCAAGTAGTATTTTTTTTACCTATATGTGGATTAAATTTTTCCTTCTCACGAGAATTTCCTTTTCCTGATAAATTTCCAAGTTTTTCAATTGGGTTTTGTTGGTAAAGATAACTTTTTGAGTACACCATTGCATGCTTACTTCGGAAGTCAAAACTCTGTAGACCTTTAGCTCTGGTTGTCGGTCCTTCTCTGTTCTGCTAAGTCAGTCTCCAAGTCAACCAACGAAAAAAATGGCTGAGAGTGTGGTCGAGTGGGGCGATCTTCCGGAGGAACTCGTGACACGCATCGCCAGATGCCTTGACGCTGGCATCGACGTCCTCCGATTTCGCAGCGTCTGTACTTCATGGAGATCCTCTATCCATCCATTCCGCGAGATATCTCCTTCTTGGCCTCTCTGTTTTCCTTCTGTTCTCAGCTCTGAGGAAGGCGACTTCCTGTTGATTCCCGGGGGCGCCTTCGTCTCGCAAAGAACCATCTATTGCCTTGAACGGGTCGGCGAGAATCCAAACCCAGTCTTCTCCTTCTAAAGGCTGGATGATCAATGTTGAAGAATCAGAACATGGTAAAATACGTCGTTTAAACCCGTTTTCAGGCCTCCGCATCAGGTTTATCCCGGAGTCGTTTCCAAAGGTGATAAACCTATTGGACTTTCGGATCATCGAGGTAACCAAAGCGTATAAACTTCAGAATTCTAGCATCCCTTCTACTTCTGATGCGAGTAAAGTAGCCTTGTTTCCCAACTCTGAGTCGATTCCTGTCGAAGAATCTGTGATTTTTGCGTTATATCATGAAGGGAAATTGGGTTACGCAAAGTATGGAGATAAGAAATGGAGCCTGGTAGATGATCATAATTTCGACTATGATGACATGGTATACAAGGGGCAGTTCTACGTTGTTGACAGATGGGGGGAACAATTTCATGGATTGATTCTTCATTGAACTTGATACAGTTTTCTCCTCTACTGTGTGGACTGAGCAGCCAGAAGCATTTGGTGGAGTCATGTGGGGAACTCTATGTTGTTGATAGATACTTTAATAGAGAGCCGAGGAGACGGGACCAAAACCCTATCCCACATGAAAATCTCCCTCGTCTCAAGAAGGTTGATTTCAGAGTCTATAAGCTGGACCAGGAGTGGGCTAAATGGGTTAGGGTAAACAACTTGGGTGATCGGGTGTTTATCTTAAGGGTGAAACCGGAACCGGATGGAACCGGAATGGGTCATTCCGGTTCCGGTACTCACCGGAATGGGATTTTCCATTCCGGTTCCATTCCGGAATTTACCGGAACGGAACCGGAATTGGAACCGGAACTGGAAATTCCGGTTCCTTATATGGGCCTAAAAAAATATATTTAGTTTAGGCCCAACTTTTTTTAAAAGCCCAAAGCCAAAATTTGGCTGTTTTTTTTCCTGAACAAATGTCTCTTTAATTATTTTTTTCAAAATATATAAATACAATCATGTATAAACGAAGCTAGAGTTAATTGAAATAGGATACCAGCCACTAAAATACTAAATAGATCATTGTGCTTGTCCAACTAATATCCTCAAGTTCTCCATCTCTACAAAAGAAAAACAAAACAATTATAAGAGAAATACTAAGAGAACCAAATAATCAATTAACAAAGCAAAAAATTTAACAAAAAATAAATGTAAAATGACTCAATCTATCTAAATGTAAAAATAAATGTAAAATTTTCAGTCTAAGTATCTATAGTGTCGACACCATGGTATTATGTGTCGACACTATCGACACTTAGATTGAAAATTTTACATTTATGTCTTCTGGTGTGTGGCCAAACTTCACAAATTATTCTCATGAGCAATCAAACAATCAGCAAACAATCAACAATCTCCCATAGCCTACACCCTAGATATATGATGAACAATTATAACCAAATTAGTTTTGGTTTCAAACCAATTTTAAACGTAAGAACTTGAAATTTGAATTCTGAAACTCTATCCTGTAAAATGAACTAATTTGTAATTTGGCCTGAATTAATGAAGTGAATGCTACTAATTTGTAATTTGCATCTCCACTTTTATGTACAATCAGCAAACAATCAACAATCAACAATCAACAATCAGCAAACCCAGCATACCTTGATTTTGAATTTGTTTTTTAAAAAAAATTTCCGGAACCGGAAAATTCCGGGTTTCCGCCGGAAATTCCGGTTCCGATTCCGGTTCCGGAAATTCCCTAAAAAGGGTTCCGGTTCCGGAATTGGCCGGAACCGGAATTTCCGGTGGAAACCGGATTAATTGATCACCCTTAGTTTATCTTGGGTAATGACTGTTCCTTTTCTTTTTCAGCACCAGAATTCGCAGGATGTGAAGGGAATCAGATCTACTTCGCTGATGAGAAGCACATCAGTGTCTTCAACTTGAAAGCTTGCAGCATTGGCAAGATACCACATTTCCCAGACTATTCTCTTTTCTGCCACCCCAATCTTTGGTCAAGCCCAAATTAAATGCTGAGTTTGCTTAAATGCAGAGTGTAACTCTTGGTTAGCTCCTAATCTGACATTAAATTTACAAAATGTGTGGGGCATAGTGTCATTGTAGTCACTGCCTCACTCCATGCTGTTCTCTCTCTGTGATGAATTCAGTTTGATATGCAACATTTCCTGATCTGTCTTCTGTGTCATTGTCTGTGATTATTGTGATTCTAATCAAGTGTGGTTGATTATGCATCCAGGGTTGTTACTTGTTCAATTAACGAGGTTATTAATGATTCCAGTAGGAAATTGGGAATGGTTCAGCCGGCTGCAGGATATTTCAGCTTCAGAAGAAGTTGAACTCCTCATAAATGTACAGATTGTGTAGTGTTTTTCTGTTTTGTTTTGGGAGTCTAACTCAATATACCCAATGAGAAGGAAATGTTTGGGATTTATGTGCAGATTCCTTACAACATAGCAAATCATAGAGCAGGTAAGCAGAACTTGTCCTCGATTGCTAATGAATGCAGTGTTGAAAAGATGATTGTTGGTGATCCTTTTGCCACTAGGCAGGGCTCCTTGCAAACTGTCTTTCCTAGGAGAAGTTTGAACTGATAAATTCTGGAACACTAGGCGGGGCTCCTTAAACATTAGCACGACATTCGGCTGTGGTCTTTCATTTTCTCCCGATGACTGAACTTCCTGTCTTGTCTTTTAAGATGAATCATGCTGAGTGTGAGAACAAACAAAACAGCGGGAAGGAACCAGATTTGATGGGATCAGAATCTTTTCTAATTTACATCCAATTCGAGAAGAGATAAACACGATATATAAGTCTCACAATATTCAATAAGTGTATTGATTGCCGGTCATCATGGACCCACCGTGTGACTCAAATTTTATATCTATCCCTCTCCGAATTAGACCATTTAATTCGAACAAGAAATTAGAGAAAATCTTTATCTAATTTAACCAATCTTAGTTCTTGGATATTGCCCTAAGCAAGAGCAGGATAGAGAGATTCATATAGCAGCACTTCAGAAAAGAAGTAGCATTTCCAGTGGGATCTTTAAAGCTCAAGAGGTGCATGGGTTAGACAATGACTCCATGCACCAAGTAACGAAGCCAGCAAGAGCTGATCCACTAAATGATTCATATAGCAGCACTTCACCATTGTTGATTTCATATTATATTATATTATAATTTTCTTCTTTTTCTTTTCCCTAATGTTTCCAAAAACATATCTAATAATGTTCAAAGGAAAACTAATGGGGTTAGGATCTGATAAAAGTTTCAAATTTTAAGATATGCTTCGGCTGTCATTATTTAGAACATTAGATTACGAAATTTGTCCCATAATCATTCTATGAGCAACACTTACTCATGCATTTAATATTTATTCATATATAACGTGATTAGTGATATTCACAATATTTTATAATTTTTTTAATACCCAATCACGTGTATGCTTTATAAAATTATTTTATAAGAATCTGATTCAACCTACATTGATTCTATCAATCTATTAGCTACTGTCTTAGACTAATTATAAAGAAATATGTAAGTAAAAATAAAATAAAAATTATATACCAATCTTGGTCATTTGGGCACTAATAGTGAGGGCAATAAAAAGGAGAATTTTAAGATATTTGTTTAATTTACAATATTAAATTCAAGAAAAATTAATTTGGGAAAGAAGTTTAGTTAGAATCTGTCGTTTAATTATTATTTTTTTAAAATTATCGTGTAATTTAGAAGCTAAAATAATATTTTGACAGAATAATAGAAACTAATAAAATAAAAAGCGAGAGAGAGAGAGAGAGTCCTCGTCCTCCACAGTTCTGTCGTAAAAATCTCACTTTGAGGTCTCACAGCCTCATCGGAAGTAAAGCGGAAAATCGTCCGCCGATATCGTCACGACAAAGCGAGGCCAATCCTTTAGCAACTTCTTCGACCTAAAAGGCAAGAACTTGATATTTGAGCTTGAGCTGCTTCAGATTTCTCTTTCGCTTTACAAAATACTAGTTGTGAATTATTTAGGCATTGCAAGTCTGCTACATAATTTGTGTGGAAATTCGTGAGTGTATGTCCTTCCATTGTCTGTGGGTTCAATGCGTCAGGTAGAATCCGTGTTAACTAAGTTCTGTAAACCAACTGGGATTTTGCTTTATCTATTTACTTAGATGATAGTGCTTTTTGTGAAAAGACAATACCAAAATCCCAATTCTATATTATCAAATTTTTGTTCAAATTTGTGACTTTTGTGATTACCCATTTTAAGAGTATCAATTTATTTCTGACAGAGATGGTTTTCCTGTGCTGGGCTAGGCCGTCTCCTCAAGAACAGAAGGCTTGCATCAACAAGTATAAATGCTTTAATTTGACTAAACTTCTATTTGTCTAAAACGAAATTGACATCTTTATCTCTATTTTTGAATTTTGTTATCTGAACTGATGCATGATACTTATTATCACCAGGTCAGGCGCATTCAACTATGACTCTAAGTTCAGAGGAGCCAGTGCCAAGCCTCTTTCCTGCCTCCAAGAAGATAAGGAGTTCTCAAAAGATGGTTTCTTACTAAACCATGCACGTGTATTAGTTGGTTCTGGCCTCGATACTTTTGAAAAGGGCAAGAGCGCTCTTCAAACCTGGAGGTGTGTGGTACATTAAGTTCATTGAAAATAGGGGTGACAAACCTAATTCTATGACACAAATCTGATTGTTGCAGGCATTTTGAGCTGAATTGGGCTTTTGTTAATCCTAAGACTCCTATTCAGGGTGGAGTCAAGTTCTGTGTATGCCTAAAGGAGTTTTTCCCATGGGTCATGATGCCTCTTGAGGTTGTGTATGTACATGATAAGAAAAAGGCCAACAAGGCTTTAGCTTCTTTTGGTTTTCGAAGTGGCACCCTGCAAGGTCACCTTCTGGTTAGTGCGTTTTCACTTGTTAAATCACATATTATGGCTAGGGAACTTAAGGTCTATTGTCTCTGCAACAAGGTCTCAAGAGTTGCCAACAGTCGCTG
Organism: Myrica gale; assembly: GCA_963930655.1. Classification (NCBI taxonomy): domain Eukaryota; kingdom Viridiplantae; phylum Streptophyta; class Magnoliopsida; order Fagales; family Myricaceae; genus Myrica; species Myrica gale. Next base: position 24,579,590 of record OZ005614.1, on the reverse strand, counting down.
CACCATATGGCCCCTTTGTTTCAATAGTTCTTCCTTCTCTCTGTCTCGTCTGTCTCTCTCTCCTGCTTGCTTCTTTATTCTAATGTTTGACCCCTTGGAAGATTAGTACTAGCTGAATATGTGTTAGATTGACTTTACTGTGCTTGTTGAGACCTAATGATGCAACGTACAGTTTCGGTCCTGATGCTCACAGCATGTCAACCATATACTAATTCCATTAGACTGTCATACATTTCCTAGACACTTCAGGGAGGTAGAATTACTTATGATGCTTGTGATCAAAGCTGCTGCAACTACCTGTTATTTTATATGGAGTTTTTCTACTCAGACAACATGTCATAATCTGAGGCATGATCTCCGTTTTGCTTTTATTTTCAATTTTTTCCTTTTTAAAATTGAAGGGCATTTGCATGCAGTTTTGACATTATTTAACATCTCAATTTATTTTTCGCTAAGGTAAACCTGCTTAAATTTTATGAACCCTTTCCAATACTAATATGCGCTTTCAACTTTTGTGTAAAGCAGGCTGGGGAAGAACGTTTTTCAATTGAGTTGGACGAGAACAATCAGGTGTGGTATGAGATACTTTCCTTCTCAAAACCTGCCCACTTCTTGTCATTTGTTGGGTACCCATATGTAATGCTAAGGCAAAAGTATTTTGCTCATTGCTCTACCAATGCAGTGCTGAAACATTTGACTACTTCGAAGTAGTAACGTGAATGCCAAAGCAAATTCTAGCCTTAAAAAAGTTTCCTTCTCACTTATAATTTTTCAGCAAATAATGCTAGTTTGCTGCACTGATACATCATGAGGACCATCCTCTGGGAGAGAAAAGGCAATAAGTGACAACGAAATATACGTGCCATTATTTGAAGAAAAATATTCCTGAATTCATTGCAAACTAGATCTAGAAAGTAGATAAATATGACTTTGCAGATTTGCTAAGTATAGTCATGATGAATTAAACACAGATCAACTTTAGAGATTATAAGAATTGCCAAAACTTTGAGGGGAGAAATTCACAGATATCTAATTCTAATCCATTGATAGAACATAGACATATATAGGAATTTTCTAGGGTCTACATAGATATTTACTGAGTGTTGCCCAGATTCGAAGAGTTCAATGTCTGTGATCCGTTTGAACTTCTCTAGATGGAACAGTTTGCCTAGATCCCTACCATGAGACAAAGGGAACCTCAATTTTCTGGCCCAAAAAAATGATTCTCATCTTTGCTATCTCATGACTTGAGAAGGCCTGCTTATTTACTAGATTGCCTGCTTTCAGGAACGGCATTCTTTAGTATCTGTGTAACATACCTATATCATATACTTTGATGTGTTTACACCATGTCAGGTTAATGTTATATCTTTATTCTGTTGAACATGATGATTGAACTTGTAGTCCCAGATCATGTTGACCACAAGTAAAAGGCTAAAATGGCAGCCACTAAAACAGTGTCATGGGAAATAAATTAGGGTATATCATTTTAAGTGCACACATGAATGGCACATTGAGTTCAGGGTTTAGCTCATGACGACTATAAACTAAGTACTTTCGCAGAGATAAGTTGCCATAAAGATCCATCTACAAGGAAAAGTGCATATAGAATTTAAAACTTGTTACCTTCAAGTCATCTTATCGTTTGCCAAGTGCATAAAGAATTCAATGAGAAAAACAACACTTGAGGCTAAGACCATAAATAGGGAAAACTACTCTACAGAGTATCTGCTTAAGCGAGGAAATGACCAAAACAATGTGCTACTGGAAATGATTAGAGCATATCATGAGTAGAATCCAATGCTATGATCCTCTAAATTGAAAACGCAGGAGCCACTGTGATCCACGAAGTTGATGCTGTTGCTTCTGTAACCGGAAATTTCTAGAGCCGAAAAAGAGAGAAAAATCAGGACCCAAAATAAGCACTCGGCCACCCAAGTTCTTCTCCAAAACCCATTGACCCAACTCTTCATCCAGCTTAAACGCTCTGCAACAAATTGTAATGGCAGAATCAGGGACCATGTGAAAAGAATGGAGCTTACTATTCATGCTCCTCGGCTTCCTGTCAAAGTATCTATCAACAACATAAAAGCCCCACACGACTCCACCGAATGCTTCTTCTGGCAAGGGCTACACCAACCTGCACAGATCGGAGGGGATTACTGTACCAACTTCAAGGATGACCGTTCGATCCGCCAAAGTATTCCCGACCTATCGACAACATAAGACTGGCCCTTAAACACAATGATGTCATCATAATCAACATTCAGATCGACTACGAGGTTCAACTCCCCGTCCCCAAAATTTGCAAAACCCCGTTTTGCGTCGTCAAAGATCAAAGAAAATGAACACACCTCTGTATTAGTCTTTGCAGATTTTGGGACCATCGCGGCTTTTTTCACGCCGGGAATAGGCCGTCTGCCGCTGTTGAGGTATATTCTTTCTTTTTGTGAGCTGGTTAATCATGAGGCATTAACGTACCATCCAAGCCGATATGCTCTGGTTAGCTCGACAATTCGATAGTTCAATAAGTTCACGGGATACCTGATCCCATGGTTGGAGTGGGACTGTGTAGGAAAAAAATTGATTGCATATATAAGACGCAACTTGCCTGAATTTAACTCTTTAACCTCGATCAAGCAGCCTTTATTAGCAGCAGCAGTAGCAGTGGATGAAGAGGAGGTTGGATTTAGCCGTTGAAGTGTATAGAAAGACCTTTGGCAGAGATAAGCTACCTCATAAGATCTGTCTGACTCTGGCAACAAACGTCGCAGCAGTGGTAGCAGCTCCGGAGGCAGTGAAGTTGACTCCGTCGACACACTGTACGGGGAAGGGAAATTGAGAGGGAAGCGAGGACAGAGTGCAGAAAGGAGGGATAGAGGACCGCCATGAGCGACAGACGCTGCGAAATAGGAGAACTTCGAGGCATGTGTCGAGGCCTTAGCCAATGTTCAACCACAGTTCGTTCGGAAGATTCGACAACTCCACACTTCCAAGCATGATAAACAAGAAGTCGATTAGACTCCCACATTGATTAGGAACCATTTAATCTTGTGCTTCATATACCTATTGGGTCACCTCTTCCCATTGTCAATTGGTTTTGGGATGAAACTTGATATGGTATCAGAACCAACTATTTCTGGGCTTGACCCACTTGTTTGTGTTCTCCATTGTTGTCCACATGCATGAATCATGTTCATTCGGCCTGCACGTGACATGGTATCAGAGCCAACTATTTCTGGGCTTGGCTCACTTGTTTGTGTTCTCAATTATTGTCCACGTGCATGGATCATGTTCATTCAGCTTGCACATGAAAGGGGAGTGTTAGAGTCTCACATTGTGTCACGGTATGTAGCTGGAAGGAGCTGGAGGTGAGGGTTTGGGTGTTGTCACGGTCGAATGGGAACAGAAGGCAGAAGACAGATCTCTATCTTGAGAGGGATACGAGGAAGGCGTGAGATGTTTAGATGTTTCTAGATATTAGGCTGGACTGTGGGCTGGCATTAGTGAGTCGCTGGGCTGAATAATAATTTGGGCTCTGTCTTATTTTGAGCTGGGGTTTATTTTGTCTTTTGTTATTCCATATTGTAGTGTGTGACCCTAGCATCTACGGGTTGTTAGTTTGTTACAGGGTGTGCGTCCTGATGGGTATAGGAGAGGGAGTTGGGTGGAGGGGAGGAATCATGTATTTGCGAATAGCATATTCTCAGTCTCTCTCTCTCTCACATGAAGGTTGCCATCCTCGAAATTGGCTTTTGCTTTTGATAATACAATACAGTTCATTGTTCTACCGTAATTCCATTTTTTATCGAGTTCTGGAATCAAAGTGTTACACATTGATTAAGGATCATTTAATCTTGTGTTTCATATACCTGTTGGGTCACCTCTTCCCATTGTCCATTAATTTTGAGATGAAACTTGACAAAATTGTCGGACTAAAGCCGGAAGGTTGCCGATACTGAAGCCGAGACGTTGCCGATACTAAGCCGGATGGTTACCGATACTGATGTCGGATGCCAGCCAGAAGGTAACCGGACTAAAGCCGAAAATCTTGCTCCGATACCATGTTAGAAATAAAAAATTTAAACTTTGATAAGTGAGACCTAAATAATATATAAGGGGAGAGTTCATGCAAATATAGGAACGAAGGACGTTTTACGTGGACTCCGGTACTTGGGGTCTTTATTTTAAAAAATATTTGAATTAAGATTTAGTTCTAATTTTGGGTCTAAATTTAAATTTCAAAATTTTCTATTTAAAATTGATTTTTAGACCAAAGCCTGTTAAATTGGTTATGTTTTGGATTGGTTTCTATATTTTGTATTTTAAAAATAGCATTCTCCATTAGCAAAAATAGCTAAAAGAATATAAATAAATAAATAAAATGAACTGAAAAAAAATTCACCCTCTGCCTTCCTCCCCTCTATGCCACCACAGGACACCTTCTAGCAGTTGTGCTACTCCCGAGCACGGAGGAATGTCCCCATTCAAAAAAAAAAAATATTGTAAAACGATTCAAATATACGACTGATTTTAAAATCAACATTCAATTATTATACAAAATGACTAATAGGCTTGGTGGTCAAATTCTGACTTATTGGCTTAGACGGCTAAGCCTTCTTCTTCAACAAGTTTATATGTATTTAATATCTCACATATCGATTTTCAATCGTCGGGTTTTTGAGGTTAGTTTTTTAAACAAATTGATCCTCGTCCTATTATTGTTAGCCAACAAACGGAATGAAGCTTATGTAAACTTTTTAGATTTCATCGGCTGCCTGTGACATGAAATTTTCGTCAAAAGACCACTTGACCTGGAAAGAAAAGAATATAAAACTATCATATGCAATTTTTAAATTCATTTTTTATTTAAAAAATATTACTTTTTATTTTTAATAAATTTTAATATTTTTATCTTAGCATTTCAGGCATTTTTCATGTGGTCATTTTGAATAAATTATTTTGAAACTTTCGGGAGGCTTACTGATTTTTGTCTATAGATGTGGAACATTTTTGGTTAAAGGAAAATTTGAGCTTAGTTTAATAATTTCAGGAAAATAATAGCGTTTTTTTCCTGAAAAAAATAAACAAACAAACTAACGTTCAAACCAGTTTGAAACTCCGATCACATGGATAACAAGGTAATTACCAAAACTTAAAATTCAAATACAATCACAACTAACTAAAACCGAAATTCTCATGAAATTAAAAGAATAGCACAGCAGTAGAGTTCCTTTGAGATATTGCAAGCCAAGCTGGCGAGCTGGCCAGAACAGACGAGCAAAAAATTTCAATCGCCATGAGAGCCTTGAACCTCGAAACTGGAAACGTGAATGTCGTTTTCATGAATGTAGTAGATGCAATTGCTTCTAAACCCTGCAACTTCTGAAGCGGCAACGGAGAAAGAACAATCAGAACAAAAAATGAACACCTGGTCATCCAAGCTCTTCTCCATAACCCATCGACCAGACCCTTTATGCAGTTCATACACTCTGAAACCACGAATTCTATTCATGTCGACGTAACCAAGAAGAAGATAAAGAGCTCCACGCGACTCCACCAAATGCTTCATCCGACTACCAAAACTAAATAGCGGATCGGAAAACTGTACCGACTCCCAGCTGGATGAATATAATTTGATCCACCAAACTACTCCCCCATTATCAACAAAATACATCTTCCCCTTATACACAACGATATCATGGCATTCAACGTTCCGGCCACTACCTACGAGGGTCAGATCCTCGTCCCCTAAGTTTGCAAAACCCAAATTTCCGTCGTCAAAGACTACAAAAACCGAACGCAGCTGATCTACGTTATTCTTCGCAGAATTTGGGACCATCACCACTATTTTTGCACCCCATGAATAATTCGAATTTAATCCAGACTATACGGATCGAGACGCATCCCAACCCGCGGTCTGGATTAAATCCCATGAAATGGACGACATAGAGTCTTTCACGTCATTTAATGAGGTTTTTATGTCGTCGGCTCAGCTCGGCTCTTTGCTGAGCGAGCCAACATGCGTCCAACTCTCTTTTTTGTCTCTACATCTGTACCGGTCGAATCAATATAATTTAAGTGCAACCACACATCCGACCGGTATAACTGCTGCTTCAAAATCCCCTTCACAATTCAAAACCCATTTAAAAATCATTTGACGTTTCAAAAACCTAAATCGTGTAGGGTTGCTGAGCTTGTATATTAAAAAACTAAAGGCCAACTTGCATAATAACTTTTTCTTGCGCGAGTAAATAGTTGCAAATGCATGGTATTAATCCCTCTATTTTCTATTATCACTAATACTCAACTTATAATTTATTTGAAGAAGTTGTGATATATGCTAAGTATTCATGATCCAAAAGCATATGTGATGACATTGGTAAACCTTAGTGTGAATATGATTTTACTTCCTCTCCCTCTCTCTCCTTTGTCTCTCTCTTCTTCTCCCTCCTTTACACTTATTTTTCAGTTTTGTTTGACCGATTGTTTGAACAAAAAAATATAATAAGGTTGTATGAAGACTGTTGCGGTCTTCTTATTTGTAAGCTTTACCCCACTTGCTTAATGTATAGTAGTAAGTTGTCGAATTTCTTAGCGCTATAATGTCATTGCGTCTGCTTTCAAACAAAGATTAAACTCTTCAGCTCTGATAGATTCTGTGAAAATTTTGTATTATGAATCTTTGTTTTAGAACTAATTTTGATTTATCTTGGCAAGATTTTTCTTTGCTTGAAGTTTTCTATCACAAGATCTATAAGGTAATGGATATTATTCCTTTCTTAATGTATATTTCCAACCCCCTAAGTGATCATTGAGGTATTTTTCCACCATATTACGTCTCACTTAGTTTTGTAGTTAGTTACTTGTATTTTTGCTTGTTTGTGATGGTATATGCTTGTCTAACTATATGTTGTTGCATGCTCAAGATATCAGGCAACAAGGAACACAATCCATAAAGATGTGGTTGCAGAACATGAAGATAAAGCTGATAGTTCTTGGTCATCGGTTGCATAGCATGTATTTTGAACTAGATGTATAATTTGTATTCTCGATATTTTTTTTGTAGAGCAGATCTGTAATATGAATGGTTCTTATTTATGTGTAAGTATATATATGTATTTTGTTTATGTGTAAGTATATATATGTCAGTTGTTTATGGGGCATGTTTAACTGATATCAAATTGGTCTGTTGTTTATATGTAAGTATATATTTTCAACTTCGAAGTTGATGTATGTCTCTTTCTAATAAGCATTACCCTCTCTCCTAACAATTGTTTATATTTTATTTGTGATTATCCAATATCTCTTATTTTCAGACCCCCTTCCCTCCCCCTAATATATGAAAAAGGTTATGGTTCTTTTCTAAACGAATGCTGACAATTGTGTATGCGGGTTTTTTTTGTTTATGACAATCCTCCCTAATTATTTAAGTACAAAACAAAATTCCAACATTGTTTGTCCTTGTGGAGTTGCAAAACTATTGTTAGGAGAATATCAAAACAAAATTCCAATTCATTAATATGTCAACTATTTTTTTATATATATTTGGCCTCGCGCTCGGGGTGCTTTGGAATTTCAAGGGAACTCACGAGCGGGGAGCCCTGGAAATTTCAAGGCCTCGTGCACGGGGACGACCTAGAAATACGTCCTGGAAATTCCAGGGCCTCGCGCACACAAAATGACAACAAAATCAGAAACTATTAGTGAGCAAATTGTCAATCATCACAGGCCTAATGCTATGATCCTCTAAATTGCAAACGCGAGCGACATTTTACTCCATGAAGTAGATGCAATTGCTTCTGTACCCGGAAATTTCTAGAGTCGAAAAAAGAGGAGAAAATTCAGGTTCCAAAATAAACACTCGGTCACCCAAGCTCTCCTCCAAAACCCATTGACCCAACTCTTCATCCAGCTTGTACACTCTGAAACGAATTGTCAGGGCGTCGTCAGGGCCGACATTGCGAAAATAGTCCATATTCTTCATGCTTCTCGACTTCTTGTTAAAGTATCTATCAACAACATAAAGAGCCCCACACGACTCCACCAAATGCTTCTTCTGGGTAGGGCTACCCAAACCACATAACGGAGGGGATTACTGTACTAACTTCAAGGATAGCCATTCGATCCGCCAAAGTATTCCCAACTTATCAGTAACATACAATTGGCCCTTGAACAAAATGATGTCATCGAATCAACATTCAGGTCAACTACGTGGGTCAACTCCCCATCCCCACAATTTGCAAAACCCAATTTTGCGTCCCAAAGATCACAAAAAATGAACACACCTCTGCATCAGTCTTTGCAGATTTTGGGACCATCACGACTTTATTGACGCCGGGAATAGTACTGCCGCTGTCGAGGTAGATTCTTTCATTTTCTGAGCTGGTTCCTGTGGCAGAGCGGTATCCAAGCGTATATGCTCTGGTTAGCTCGGCAATTCGATAGTACAGTAAGTTCACGGGATAGCTGATCCCATCGCTGGAATTTGAATGGCACTTTGCAATACAAAAGTTGGTTGGGTCTAAAAGACGCAACTCGCCTGAATATGACTCTTCAACCTCGATCAACCAGCCTTTAACAGCAGCACCAGTAGTGGATGAAGTGGAAGCAGGATTTAGCCGCTTAAGTGTATAGAAAGTCGTTTGGCGGAGATAAGCTGCCTAATAAGATCTCTTTGGGAAAGCAAATTGCAGCAGCGGCTGCAGCTCCGGAGCCAGTGACGGTGGCTCTCCCGACTCGCGGTAAGGGCAAGGGAACTTGAGAGGGAAGCGAGGAGTGGGAGCGCAGAAAGGAGGGATAGAGGAACGCCATGAGCGACAGACGCTGCGAAATGAGACGACATCGACGCGTGTGTCGAGGCGTTTGCCGATCCTTCTCAAGAATCACAGCACAACATCACAACACAACAATTGTCACAGCACAACAATTGAATTGTACCACAACTCCACTGCTGATTCCATGCGCATAGAAAAGCTTGCACCCCACGACAAGCCACTGCAATGGGCAAGCTGTCCACTAAGCCACACCAAGCTTGCAGTCGGCGTGCCTGCTACCTGCCACATCTGAGAAGTGCAGAATTCTCTGCATCTTTTTGTCCTCTAGGCTCTTCTGTTTTGTATATATATATACATATTCATTTGACATTGTAATGTGAGTAAAGTGGAATAGAATTACTTCAGCTTTCACCTCAAATTCTCTCTGTTTCCTCTGCTATCTTCCTCTGCTATTTCTTTCAAACTCTAACATGGTATCAGAGGGTGTTTTGTGATCTGCAAAATTTCTCAACTCCAAGTCAGATCGACCAATCTTCCTCTCCTTTCTCCCATTTCGTTTTTGCTCCAACTCAGGCACTTTCTTCTTCAATATCATCATTCTGCCATGGAAGATGACTCATCTTCAACCTCCGGTGATGCACCCAACTTCAACTTCACTCGATCAACCCATGTGCCTTCTCCATCCGAAGACCCCAACAGTCCCTTCTTTCTTCACCACAGTGACAATGCTAATACCGTGGTGATTTCACCTCCTCTCACTGGTTCCAACTATCTCACATGGAATCGATCTTTCACATTGGCTATCTCCATCAAGAATAAACTAGGTTTCCTTGATCGAACCATTCCAACCCCAGATCTGTCCAGCAATCTCTATGTGTCATGGATGAGATGTAACAATCTCATTCTATCCTGGATTCTGAATTCCATTTCGAAAGAAATTGCATCCAATGTTTTATACATCAGCTCAGCAAAAGAAGTGTGGGACAAGCTCAAATCACGCTTTGCTCAACCCGACAATGTAAGGATATACCATCTGCAACAGCAACTTGGCTCCATTGTGCAGGGAACTCAATCAGTAAGTGATTACTTCACTCAGCTTAATGCCATTTGGGAAGAGTTACGCAACTATAGGCCATTGCCTTTTTGTTCTTGCGGACATTGTACATGTGATACATTAAGCAGTGTTGGTGAAACTCAGCAACTAGATTATGTGTTCAAATTTCTGATGGGATTAAATGAATCTTATGATAGCATAAGAGGACATATTATTCTCATGAGTCCCATGCCATCTTTGGAGAAGATTTTCTCGTTAGTGTTACAGGAGGAAAGGCAAAGGCAAGCAAGGACATTGATGCTGTCAGCACCTGAATCATCTGCATTGGCTGCGTTTCATGTCCAAAGCAAGAGGAAGCATAAATCTGAAATCACTTGCTACCATTGTGGGAAAGTTGGACACACCAAGGAGAAATGCTACAGACTGATAGGGTTCCCACCCAACTTTAAGTTTACAAGGTCTAAGCTTGGGAATGCTGGAGGTGCTCAAGTTGCCACGCATTCAGCAAACCAAGTGCTCTCCCAAAGTCATGAAGACATGCAGATGGATGGGTCACACCTACCTTGTACTCAAGCTCAGATTCAACAACTTATTGCACTGATCAATGCTCAGACACCACAGCTTAACCTGAATGATCTCTCTGGTTCTCAGTCACCCAACTTGTCCAAACCTCTTCTGCCCACACCCACCAAGCTCACAGACACCACTACAAGCAGTGCACCTCATTCCAACATGGCAGGTATAGGTTCTTGTCTCTCCATTCTCTTTGTTGTCCCAGATTCATATACTCTCTCCACCATCCATCATCAGCACCAAAAGTCACCCCACACACCACAAACACCATGGATAATCGACACTCGGGCTACTGATCACATTGTATGCTCTACTTCATTCTTGACTTCCATAACCCGTGTGGTTCAAGCTTATGTCCAACTACCAAATGGATCACGAGCTGGTGTAACTCATATAGGAACTGTCAAACTTTCAGAGTCCTTAGTCCTCACTGATGTTCTGTGTGTCCCTTCCTTCACCTTTAATCTAATTTCAGTTAGCAAGCTCACTCATAAATCTTCTCTTTGCATTGTCTTCTTGGAAAAATTCTGCTTTATACAGGTCTCCTCTTCATGGACGATGATTGGACATGCTAAAGTCCATGATGGCCTTTACATCCTTTCCCCAAGCTCCATTTGCTGCCATACTGTCAACCATAGTCTTGCTTCCAGCTGCACCACCAAAAATCAAATATCCATTTCCAATCATCAAGTGCACAATGCCAATGCACAACAGGATTTTGATCTTTGGCATTTTCGTTTAGGGCATTTATCTAGTCAAAGACTGAATTTGATTCGGCTACATGCCCCGGATGTAAAGTGTAATGAACAATTGAAATGTACTGTGTGTCATTTGGCTAAACAGAAAAGAAAACCATTTCACTCAAGTGTCTCTTCTACTTCTGCTCCTTTTGATTTGATTCACTGTGATGTATGGGGTCCCTACTCTCAAGCATCCATACAAGGACACCATTACTTTCTAACCATTGTAGATGACTACAGTCGGGTAACTTGGGTATATCTCATGAAATTCAAATCTGAGGTTAGACCACTTTTGAAATCTTTCATCCACTTGATTCAAACACAATTCAATGTCAAAGTGAAGCAAATCAGAACAGATAATGGGACAAAATTTCTCATGCCCGAGTTTTACAGCTCTAAGGGAATTGTTCATCAAAAGACTTGTGTATACACTCCACAACAAAACGGAGTTGTTGAGAGAAAACATCAACATCTCCTTTCTGTTGCTAGAGCCCTCATTTTCCAAGCTTCTCTACCAACCAAATTTTGGTGGGATGCGGTCCTAACTGCCACCTACTTGATAAATAGAACACCAACTCCCATTCTCCATAATAAATCACCATATGAGATCTTGTTCTCCTCTCCTCCAACTTACAATCATTTAAGAGTTTTTGGTTGTTTATGCTTCGTTTCCACCCTCAAACACAACAGGACTAAGCTGGGTGTTAGAGCCAAGAGATGTATCTTTCTTGGGTACCCAGCTGGAGTCAAGGCTTACAAAGTTTATAACTTGGACAACAGGTCATCAATCATCTCTAGAGATGTCATTTTTCATGAGTCTACATTTCCCTTCCAAACCTCCAACACTGACACTAATCTTTCCTCTCAACTGTCCTCTGATCTGGTCATTCCTCCACTCCTCCCTGACATTGATTTTTCTCCAAACATTTCACATGCTTCAGCTCAACCAGAGATTAGTCCATCACCGAGTCCTTCACTTTCTCAACCTGACCCAATATCTCCTAGTTCAGCACCTAATATCTCATCACCACAGGATGCTCATTTATCACCTGATTCATCTTCTCCTGATACATCCATAGTCCCTCTTAGAAGATCTGACAGAGCCAAGAATCCTCCACCTTATTTGCTTGACTATCATTGCCAGCTAGCAAGGGTAACACCCACTCAAAATCTCAGCTCTCATTCCACTGCACATCCTCTAAGTGCACACATATTCTATGACAAGTTGTCATCATCTCATAAACTCTCTCTTTCCCTCACCAATGAACCTCAAAGCTATAATGAAGCTGTGATGTTCCAGCATTGGAGAGATGCAATGAGAGCTGAATTGGATGCTTTAGAGGCCAACCGAACTTGGAGTATCACCCCTTTACCTCCTGGAAAGAAGGCCATAGGCTGCAAATATGTTTACAAGGTCAAGCTCACTTCAGATGGTACCATTGAGAGGTATAAGGCCAGATTAGTGGCTAAGGGCTATACACAAAGAGAAGGATTTGATTACCAAGAAACTTTCAGCCCAGTTGCCAAGCTCACAACTGTGAGAATTTTTCTTGCTCTAGCAGCAATCTACAATTGGCACTTGTGTCAAATGGATGTCCACAATGCATTTCTCCATGGGGACTTAGCCGAAGAGATATATATGGATTTGCCTCCAGGTTTTGAGATCAAGGGGGAGATTACCAAAAATCAAAAGTTGGTTTGTCGATTACACAAATCTCTTTATGGCCTCAAGCAATCTTCTCGGCAATGGTATGCGAAGTTCTCTTCCTCCCTTATTGACATTGGCTTCCAGCAATCCAAATCAGATTACTCTCTCTTTACTAGGAATGATGAACACGGGTTTATAGCTCTCTTGGTATATGTAGATGATATCATTGTAGGGAGCAACAATTTGACCAACATCTCTTTAATCAAGAAACATCTACATACCCAGTTCAAGATAAAGGATTTGGGGGTTCTTAAATATTTCTTGGGGATGGAAATTGCAAGATCAGCTGCTGGTATTCACCTGTGCCAGCGCAAATACACCCTAGAAATCCTTGAAGATGCTGGACTTCTTGGCTGTAAACCAGCCAACACCCCAATTGAGCTCAATCACAAATTGTCACACTCATCTCATGATTTATTAGTTGATGCCACAGGTTATAGAAGACTCATTGGCAGACTTATCTACTTAACAATCACACGGCCATATATTACATATGCTGTTAATATCCTTAGCCAATTCATGGACAAGCCGGCACAAGTTCACTTACATGCAGCCCATCGAGTTTTGAAGTACCTCAAGGGTTCCATTGGCAACGGGGTTTTCTTCTCCTCCAACTCCCCTCTTCATCTTAAAGCTTTTAGTGACTCGGATTGGGCAGCTTGTCCTGAGACCAGGCGATCAGTCACTGGTTTTTGTATATTTCTTGGAGATTCTCTCATCAGCTGGAGGTCAAAGAAGCAAGCGACAGTCTCTCGATCATCTGCAGAAGCGGAGTATCGAGCCTTAGCCCAAACCAGTTGTGAAATCATTTGGTTGCTCACCCTACTAAAAGACCTTAATACAGCTCATTCACGCCCTGCACTCCTCTATTGTGACAGTCAAGCCGCCATTCACCTCACTAAGAATCCAATCTTTCATGAGAGGACTAAGCACATAGAGCTTGATTGTCACTTTGTGAGAGACAAGGTGTTGAGTGGTACCCTCTCCCCAATCCACATTGCTTCAAAATTTCAATTGGCAGACATTCTTACCAAGGCTCTACCTACTGGTCCCTTCCGCTTTCTACTGTCCAAGATGGGCACTTTGAATATCTATGCCCATCTTGAGGGGGAGTCTCAAGAATCACAGCACAACATCACAACACAACAATTGTCACAGCACAACAATTGAATTGTACCACAACTCCACTGCTGATTCCATGCGCATAGAAAAGCTTGCACCCCACGACAAGCCACTGCAATGGGCAAGCTGTCCACTAAGCCACACCAAGCTTGCAGCCGGCGTGCCTGATACCTGCCACATCTGAGAAGTGCAGAATTCTCTGCATCTTTTTGTCCTCTAGGCTCTTCTGTTTTGTATATATATACATATTCATTTGACATTGTAATGTGAGTAAAGTGGAATAGAATTACTTCAGCTATTTCACCTCAAATTCTCTTTGTTTCCTCTGCTATCTTCCTCTGCTATTTCTTTCAAACTCTAACAATCCTCAACCACAGTTCGTTCGGAAGATTCGACCACTCCACTCTTCCACGCAAGATCTTGGATAGTAGACCGACTCTGCGATAATCTTGGTTCATTGACCGACTGCGATAACCTTGGTTCGTTGACCGACTCTACGCGGCACCGAAGTACCACAGGCTTTCTTAACTTGTTTATATTTAACAAAAGTGAAATTCAGTCCGAGTTTTTGTAAACATTTTCATTTTCGTCCGTTTGTTTCAACTTTTAAATATTTAATCTTTGAATTTTCATTATTTGACGAAATGGTCATTCCGTCAGTCTATCGTCCATATACTTAACGGAGCTCTCTGACACGTCAGCAATTTTGACCCAGTCGACCGCTACATATGCCGTTAAACATATAGACGACAGACTGACGAAATGATCATTTCGTTAAAACAAGAAAATTCAAGGACTAAAAATTTGAAAGTTGAAACGGAATGACTAAAATAAAAAAGTGTCCAAAACTTATAGACTAAATTACCAATTTCCCTTAACAAAAAAACACTTCAAAATCCTTAAAAAAAATACCAAACAAAGAAGTTAAAATATTGAGTTGCCTGGTCGACGGTTTGACGAGGGTAGGTTTGCAACTTTGCAGACCGGTTTAGAATAATAATTCTTCATTGTGCTCTTTGTATACGGTACTTGGGTCTTAGATTTATAAAAATATTTTTATAAAAATATTCGAGAAATTTTAACCCAAATAAAATAACTCTCTAAAATTATTTCACTCACTATTAAATTATTATTTTTTACTCTAAATAAATATAAAAAATTCATTTAATCGTCTCTCACTTTATTTTTTCACCAATTTTAAACACTAAAATTTAAAATACCTCAAAATTTTAATTTTAGGTGCAAATTTAAATTTCACATTTTTTATTTAAAATTTATTTTGAGACCAAAATCTATTAAATTAGTAACGTTTTGGATTGATTTCTATTATTTTGTATTCAAAAAATATTATTCTTTACTAGTGAAAATGTCTAAAAGAATAGAAGTAAAAAAGAATTGAAAAAAAACCCACCCTCCGCCTCTGCCTTCGCGTTCCTCCCCTCTGTCGCCATGGGACACCTTCTAGCAGTCCAACTAGGCCTTACAGTGGTGAGGCAATCATATCAGCATGTTCGGTTAAACAAAATTTTTAAGATTTTTTTGAATTCTCAGAATACAAAAAATTCTACAACCAAACATCATCTTTAATACTACATAAAAATTATGGGTGGGCAAAAAACTCGAGACCCGACAACCCGAACCGGCCCGACCCGTTTCCAACCCGATCGGGTCGGGTTTAGGCGGGTTCGGGTTTACATAGAAATAAAAATTATTTTTCGGGTTCGAGTATATGAACAAACCCGAAATTAAACCCGAACCCGAAAATATAATGGCCTCAACTCGTGACCCGCTTTTCCCGACCCGGACCGACCCGTTTCGACCCGATATTTTCGGGTTCGGGCTTCCTCATAAATAAACCCGATGTTTTCGGGTCGGGTTCGGGGCAGGGCAAACCCGAACCCGGTTTGCCCACCCCTAATAAAAATAACTAAAACAGACATACATATAAAGTTAACATCACCTAAAAATTCTCAAAACACAAAAAATTCTCAAAAAACTTCCTAACCGAACACCCTCATAGATTCAGTTTTTATGTGAGATATTATATTTCAGAAATTTAAATTTAAATATAAAAATATTCTATTAAACCCGAACTAAAACTTAAAATCCAAATACAATCATAACTAACTAAAACCGAAATACTACTGAAATTAAAAGAATACCACAGCAGTAGAGTTCCTTTGAGATTACAACTTATTAACGCAAAGCCAAGCTAGCTGTGAACATCGAAACTGTAAACGCTAATGCCGTCTTCTTGAATGAAGTAGATGCAACTGCTTCTAAACCCTGCAACTTCTAGAGCGGAAATGGAGAAAGAACAATCAGAGAACAAAACGAACACTTGATCACCCAAGCTTTTCACCCTAACCCATCGACCGCACCCTTCATTCAGTTTATACACACTTCTATTCATCACGGTGAAGTAACCATTAATAAGATAAAGAGCTCCACACGACACCACCAAACGCTTCATCCGACTACCAAATCCATAGAGCGGACGGCAAAACTGTACCAGCTCCAAGGATGGATATTTGATCCACCAAACTGCTCCCCACATATCAACAAAATACAATTTCCCCTTATACACAACGATGTCACGGCATTCAACGTTCCGGCCCCCACCTACGAGGGTCAGATCCTCGTCCGGGACTGCGTAGTCCCGACAGTTTGCAAAACCCAAATTTCCGTCGTCAAAGAGTACAAAAAACGAACACGCTTGATCATCTGCGTTATTATTCTTCGCAGAATTTGGGACCATCACCACTTTTTTCACGCCATTATTACCGCATCTGACGATATTTATTCTTTCGTCTCCTGGTCTGTTTCGTATGGCGAAGTTGTGTCTAATCCTATATCCTGTGGTTAACTCGACAAGTCGAGTGTCCAATAAGTTCACGGAGTACCTGATCGGAAGGTTGGAGACGTGGAATAAAGGATTCGACTTGGATGGATCTAAAAGACGGAACTTGCCTGAATTAAAAGGATGCCACTTGGATGGATCTATACGACGAACCTTGCCTGAATTTGACTCTTCAACCTCGATCAACCAGCTTTTATGATCAGCAGTAGTAGAACTGGAAGCTGTAGGATTTAGACGTTGAAGAGTATAGAAAGTCCTTTGGCCGAGATAAGCTGGCCAACGAGCGAGAGGGATAGCGGAACGCCATGAGGTACAGACGCTGCGAAATCGGAAAACATCAATGCGTCTGTCGAGGCGTTCTCCAATAATCGAGCACAATTCCGTCGGAAGATCTGACCACTGATCCAGTACTCTTTCTCCGGCCATGATCTTTCCTGATTCTGACTTTGCCTGCCACTGAACCATCATCTTTCTTGTTTAGTTAGTTAAGAAAACACCATAAAAGAAAATCAAAATAAGCAACTATGATATATTCACAACTATCTCGATTCTCAAAAACCCTATATATAGGAAAAAATCATGACTTTTTTTTGAAATTTTTGGAGTTTAAAATTTTGAGGGAGCTAAAAAAGTTAAAAGAAACCGAAGGGTTAGAAGTTTAATCGTTATCAATAATTATAAGATTCAAATTATAATCCAAATTGGATGTTGTTTTTGAAAAAAATGGTTGTAATTATTTATTAGGACAACTGTTTCATTTAATCCTCACTTATCTTATTTTTTTGGGCTCGATTGTTCGTGCTGGATTCTTCTATTGACAGAACTAGGCCCGTTAACCACTTAAAAACAGAGAAAAAAAAAAAAAGGTTGTCTACCTAATCACTCTCATTGAAGAAGGCTTCCAGGCCCATGCATGTCCTATTTCCCCATGAGAGGAGTACACCTCGTCATCTGTATCGTTTTTTGTACTACAGATTCAAAACAACATAAAACTGCACACCTCCTTTATTAGTTGCTTTTATGGTAGAATATCTGTTCATATGAATTTCTCTATTTTTTTTCAGAGAATACAGGTATAACTTGATCACCCAAGCTTTTTGTTGAGCAAAAAACGAAAATACCAAACACACAATAGGCCAATATTTAATGTGGTTCGGCAATGTGTCTACGTCCACAGAGGAGAGAACTTTGATTTCAATAAATCAAGTGTTTACAACTCTCAACTCTCACAGCCACTATCTGCACACCTCTCTCACAATTTTTCTCACTATATTTCGCACCTCCACTTCACACACCTCAATTCGCACCGCTCCTCCGTATTTCTCTCATTCACGTTACATATTTATAAAGGAAGAAGAAAAGTGATTCGGTTTCTTGTTGAGATGCGTAGTTAATGAACTGCATTCATCACTGCATTAAAAACAAGTGGTTATTGCGTTGGTTGTTGCTGCGTTGCAAAGATTTGTCGCCTGCAAATCTTGACTCCGGTGGCTTGTGTATGGAATCGCGAAAAATCACGAAAGTTTCATACCGTGTTTGATTTGTCAAGCTTTGCAGCCGCAAAGCTTGACTTTTCGCCAACAATTCTCTCCCTCCATACCCACAAGAGGAGATTGTGTCCTGACATCAATCAGTTGGAGGTATCCATCCCGGCTATATCCCACATAGCTCCACCTAAGACAACATGTCAGCTGAAACCTTCAGTGTTCTCTTTGGAAGCCTCACTAGCTCAGACATCTGATTCTTCTGCAAAGACATCTTGCATTTCTCGAATCAACATGTTTCTATGAGTTCTAACTTCACAAAAACTTTGTTGCTCCCCCTCATCAATAAAAAGAATATAATCTGATTCAAGAAATCTCTTCGACGGGATCAGTGACCACCCTCTTTCCGTCGAGGGTTGTCAATCAGAGGAAGTTCATCATCACTGGAACACTTGTGATGACCATACAACTTCTAGTGGAGCAGATAACTCCTGCTCAACACTCATTTCTGCAACCTTTGGTGGAGGGGGTACGTCTCCCCCTACTCAACACCCTCTTCTGCAGCTTCTTGTGGAGCGGGTAGCTGCACCCCTATGCTCAACACTCTCCTGCAACTTCTAGTGGAGCGATATATTCTTCTGTTGCTCAACACACTTCATCACCTTCCTCTTCAGGGGAACCGTCCTGTGTTCCTTCAGTTTCTGTGGCAAACTGAAGCCGTCTAGGACTGAATAATATCCAGAGCACTTTTCATATCACCTGGGTTTGATAACCTTCTGAAGCGATCAGCTCTAGGATCCCAAAACATGTATCCAAATCTTCTGGTGGAGTGAGTAATTGTTCTCCAACTCAACACCTATCTCTGTAGCTTGGATACATGTGCAAACACTTTACACCTAATCACTCTTCAACGAGAGGAGAATATCTTTCAGCCAGACCACACTATCGTCGGAGCCTCAAGCTTCAACAGACCTGATAATGTTCTGCTCATGAATAAATCTTTGCAATGAGCGATGTGGTAGGAAGCTGTTGTAACTACCACATATTTTGTATCCGAACTCGCATCATGAACATAACCTTCTTCAAAATCTCCAGAAAGAGTGAATAAACTTTCGCCATCTTTCTTTTTCTCGGCTGGTTGCTAGCTTTCATTTCTCCAGCTTTTGGTAGAGAAGGTGACAACATCTTCTACTCAACACCACGTGCATCTGCTGCAATATCTGATGGAAGAGGTAACAACACCTTTTACTCAACACTCTCTGCTTATGATGCAATGTCTAGTGGAGGAGGTGACAACGTCTTCTATTCAACATTCTCTGCATCTGCAGCAATGTCCGGTGGAGGAGGAATCCACCTTCTATTTAACACCCTATGCATATATCTGGAGGAGGAGGAGATGCACCCTCTACTCAACATCATGTATCTCCTACAGTATTTGGTGGAGGAGGTGACAACACCCTCTACTCAACACCTCATCATCTCCTGTAGTCTCTGATGGAGGATGTGACAGTAACCTCTACTCAACACCGAAACATCTCCTGCAGTATCATGCACAATCTCCAGAAAGATGGACTAAAGCTTCTCTATCTTCCTTGTTGCTGGACTGGCCTTGCTCCCGATGTAGCTTCCAGCAGTTTTTCTTCATGTGACATTCAATGCCACAAAAGAAACATTTGACCTTGTCCTTTTGATCACTGCCTGAATTCTGGGATCTACCTCTGTTTCGACCTCTGCCTCTACTTCTCCATCTACCACTTCTTTGGTGCATTCCTTCTGCAACAAAGACATTTGACTGGTCCATAACAACCTCTTTCCTTCTGGCTTCCTCATTAAACAAGGCATCATTCACCATCACCATGGTAAGTTTGTCGTCTGGAGCCGAATTGCTGAAGGAGACCACCAACGTCTCTCAGCTGTCTGGAAACGAACTGAGAAGTAGGAGAGCTTGTTCTTCATCGCCAAGATTCAATGCTACAGTTGAAAGCTAGTTCACCAGGTTCTGAAACTCACTGGTGTGTTCAGCAACAGAGGTACCACTCTTCAACATCAGATTCAAAAGGCGTCTCATTAAGAGAGCCTTATTCCGAGCGGTCTTGGCCTGGTACATGTTCTCTAGCTTTTGCCATAGGGTGTAGGCGTTTGTCTCCTGTGCAACATGATGAAATACACTATGGTCGGTCCATTGTCTGATCTGACCAATAGTTTTCTCATTCGACTTTTTCCAATCCTTTTTCAACGTCTAGTCTGTTTTTATTCCTTTTTCTTCTATTGGATCAAATAGATCCTTGCAATTTACAAGATCTTCCATCCGGAGTCTCCAGATGGTGTAGTTGGTTGTCGTAAGCTTGATCATTGCACTAGAACTTGAATCCTTCATGGATTCCGCCTTTACTACTAGCTCAAATGGCTTGTTGCTCTATGTTCGAAGTTGAATCTCGCAAAACGGATCCCACCGTTGCGTTCGGAATGGTCGAAATAGCTAGAAATAGGCATGGTCCGCCCAAAAAGGACAAAACTCGAAACTGAAATATTCCCTCTAGAAATAGAATATTTCGTTAACTATAACGGAATATGCTGACGGCGTTGAACAATTCCGTTACCGTTAACTCGATCCAAACTCGGCTGACTCAGCGAGTTGACTCGAGTGACTCGGTGAGGACCCGAACCCGGTCTGAAGACCTGAACCGGATTATCCGAACTGCACCGACCCGAAGATGAAAAAGGCGCGTGAGAGCGCGTGATGCAAAATCTTGGCAGGTAACAGCGCGTGAGGAAAGTGGGACACCCGCAGTGACTTCTACCGGCTCGTGTGGGCGCGTGCCGCCTTTCTTGGCCTCCGGTTGGTACCGTTGTGCTCGTCGTGTCGAGAGGAATCTCCAGTTAGTTCCAAATTTGATTTGGGCACATATCTGATATTGACCGAATTCATTAGGCTCTGATACCACTTGTTGAGCACAGAACGAAAATACCAAACACATAGGAGACCAGTATTTAACGAGGTTCGGCAATGTGCCTACGTCCACAGAGGAGAGAACTTTGATTTCAATAAATCAGGTGTTTACAACTCTCAACTCTCATAGCCACTATCTACATCACCTCTCTCACAATTTTTCTCATTATATTTCGCACCTCCACTTCGCATACCTCAATTCGCACCGCTCATCCGTATGTCTCACATTCACGTTACATAATTATAAAGGAAGAAGAAAGTGATTCGGTTTCTTGTTGAGATGCGGTAGTTAATGAACTGCATTAAAAACGAGTGGTTGTTGCGTTGGTTGTTGTTGAGCTGCAAAGAGTTGCCGCCTGCAAATCTTGACTTCGGTGGCTTAGGTATGGAATCGCGAAAAATCATGAAAGTTTCATACCGTGTTTGATTTGTCAAGCTTTGCAGCCGTGACTTTTCGCCAACACTTTTCACCCTAACCCATCGACCGCACCCTTCATTCAGTTTATACACACTACTGTTCATAATGGTGAAGTAACCATCAAGAAGATAAAGAGTGGATATTTTAACATAATGTCTTAGATTTACATCAATATATTAATCATACTAAGCATAGTGTTATAGGGAATATAAAAGAGAAAAGCACAAATAACAAATCCCACCAATTGACCAATTCGTTAGATAGATGGAGTTCAAGGATAGGATACCATCCTCGCGAAAACCCACACGAAACCAAAAGACAAGGAAAGGAGAGATTTCGTACTTGCATCTATGGCTGCATTCCTGCCTTGTGTTAAGCCTAGTTGGTAAAGGCCCAAAATTGAGCAAAAGCATCGGCGGGACATTTCAACTCTTTAATGCTGTGATCCTCCAAATTGAAAACACAAATTTCTTCATTATCAAGGAAGTAAATGCGATTCCCTTTAAATCCGAATAATTCTCTAGTCGAAACAGAGAAAGAACAATCATCACTCAAAGCAAACGATTTGTCACCCAAGCTTTTCTCCCTGATCCATTGACCCCACTCTTCATCTAGCCTGTACACTTGGAAACCCACTGTCTTGGGACAATCATGGAGTCTGACACTGAAGTTGTTGTGGAGGTAAATCCTCCGTTCCCCGTCAAGGTACCTATCCAGAACATAAAGAGCTCCACCAGACTCCACCAAATGCTTCTGCCCGCCCAACCCACATAGCGGAGGCGAAAACTGTACCAACTTCAAGGACGAGCAATCGATCCAGGAAACTATTCCCAATCTATCAACAACATAGAACTGACCTTTATAAACAATTATATCATCAAATTCAGGGCTCCAGTCATTTACTGGGGTCAGCTCCTCATCCCCATATTTTGCAAAACCCAATTTCCCATCCAGAAAAAGCACGAAAATCGCACACTCGTCGGCACTAGTCCATGCCGAATTCGGGAACATCACTGCTTTATTCACGCCAGTAATAGCTTTCATAGTGGATCCATGCTTTCTTCCAGCTTTTGATCTGGGTCCAACGGTAAAGAAAAAACTTATCGCACACGCTTTAGTCAACTCCACGATCCGGCAGTTCAGCAAGTTCAACTTCAACGTCTTTGGGTTGAGAGGGGAGGACATAATTTGGCGATTCGAGAGAGGTTCTAAAAGACTCAACTCTCCTGAATTAGACTCTTCGACCTTGATCAAGCAACCCTGGCTGCAAGAAGAAGAAATTGCAGTTGAAGGATTCAGCGGCTGCAGGAGATAGAGAGTACGCTGGCAGAGATAACTTGATCGCGATGACGAAGAGCTGGGATGGGGGAATTTAAAGGGGAAGCGAGGAGAGTTAGGGTGAAAGAGAGGGATGGAGGAACGCCAGGAGCTACAGACGCTGCGAAATCGGAGAACGTCGATCCGGGTTTCGAGGCTTTTGCCGATAATCGGCAATAGTTCTCTTGGCAGATCCGACCACCCCGTCTCACCCATGATCCGTGTTGTTTGACTGACTGTATCGCAGCACAGGCCACAGAACCACCTTGTTCGCCTTTTCTTTTAGGGTTCTATTTTCAAGAAAACACATAAAAAACTGAACTGAATTGGGAAAGTAATAAGTTCTTTTTCTTTTCTTTTTCACTTTTCTGACTGTTCTTCTCCTTACTGGATTTGGGCTCGAGTTTTGGTCCTGAAGTCTGCTTCCGGATAACTGGGGTACTGTTCCTCGTTAGATTTTTTTTTTTTGAGAATTTATCATTTTAGTTATTAAATTTTACACGATTTTACATTTTAATTTTTAGATTTCATTTTTTTTAAATATTAATCCATTAGGTTTATATTTTTTACAAAATAGTCTTTCCGTCAATTTTTCATCTATATGCTTAACGGCACATCAAGCGATCGACCGGATAAGTGTATAAAGTGAGCTGTCGACCGTTTCAAATTGCTGACGTGTCAGAGAGTTCCGTTAAGCATATAGATGAAATACTGACGAAATGACCATTTTGTAAAAAAATGTAAACCCAATGACTAATATTTGAAAAAATGAAACTCAAGAACTAAAACTTAAAAGTCTATAAAACTTAAGGACTAAAATGTCAAATTCATATTTTTTTTAAACCTGTTTTACTGTCTAGTCTTATTTGTATCTATAAGATTCTTGATCTTTATCGTATTTTCTACTGTAGATTTTAAATACAGTGAAAGTTTATGGGTTTTACTTAACCAAAGAAAATAAAGCTGCACAATAACTACCTCCTTTATTTGTTGCTTTACGGTAGAATATCTGGTCATATGAATTTCTATATATATTTTTTTTTCAGAGAATACAGATATAAGTCCTATTGACGAGGGAAGGTTTGCAGACCATAATTTTAGTCGGTCTAAAATAATATTTCTTCATTGTGCTCTTTGAATACTTTTTTTTTCTCGATAAACAACCCGTGCATTAAAAAATCCAACCAAGAAACAACAGAACGAACATAACCAATAAGACCCCGAACGGATTAGAAGAACCACTATAAACTTCATGCAAAACAGATGAAGTGCTTTTTGAATACGGTGCTTGGGTTTTAATTTATAAAAATATTCGAATTAAGATTTAGTTTTAATTTTGGGTACAAAATTAAATTTCACATTTTTTATTTAAAATTTATTTTAAGACCACAATCTGTTATTTAGTAATGTTTTGGATTTGGTTTTCTACTATTTTGTATTCAAAAAATATTATTCTCTATTAGTAAAAACTGAAAAAACCCGCCCTCGGCCTTCCTCTCCTCCGTGCCGCCATGGGACACCTTCTAGCAGTCCAACTACGCCTTGCAGTGGTGGGGCGATCAACCCACACAAGGTTTGACCCCTTTGCTACTCCCAACGCGAATAGATTCAGATTCAATTTTTATGTGAGATATTAGGGAGATGTTCGTTTTCTAAAAAAATGTAATATTTGTAGGATTTTGATAGAATTGTAAATATTTATATAAATTATAATTTTATAAGTTTTTGTGTAAAGATTAGTAAAAAGTTTTAAAGATATTTAATTTTTATTGTAGTTTGTAAAAAGGTGTACAGAGAAATGATTTGCTATAATTGTTTAATAAAAAAATATTTCAAAAACTTAAATTTAAATATAAGAATATTCTATTAAACAAACTGAACTAAAACTTAAAATTCAAATACAATCATAACTAAAACCGAATTGTGTATGAAATTTTAAAATTTTGGATGTTCGTTTTGCAAATTTTGTTAAATACATTTGTATTTTAAAATATTTTTAGAAACAAACATATATTTCAGAAATTCAAATTTAAATATAAGAATATTCTATTAAACCTGAACTAAAACTTAAAATTCAAATACAATAATAACTAAATCGGAATTAATGAAATTAAAAGAATCCCACAGGAGTAGAGTTAATTCCTTGGAGATTAATTACAACTTATTGCTAAGCCAAGCTGGCCAGAATGGAAGAGCAAAAAAATTTCAATCGCCAGAGTAGAGCTAGCTGTGAACCTCGAAACTGTAAACGCGAATGCAGTCGTCTTGAATGAAGTAGATGCAATTGCTTCTAAACCCTGCAACTTCTAGAGCGGAAATGGAGAAAGAACAATCAGAGAACAAAACGAACACTTGATCACCCAAGCTTTTCACCCTAACCCATCGACCGCACCCTTCATTCAGTTTATACACACTTCTATTCATCACGTTGAAGTAACCATTAATAAGATAAAGAGCTCCACACGACTCCACCAAACGCTTCATCCGACTACCAAAACCATAGAGCGGAAGGCAAAACTGTACCAACTCCAAGGATGGATATTTGATCCACCAAACTGCTCCCCACATATCAACAAAATACAATTTCCCCTTATACACAACGATATCATGGCATTCAACGTTCCGGCCCCCACCTACGAGGGTCAGATCCTCATCCCCACAGTTTGCAAAACCCAAATTTCCGTCGTCAAAGACTACCAAAAACGAACGCACCTGATCATCTGCGTTATTATTCTTCGCAGAATTTGGGACCATCACCACTTTTTTCACGCCGTGAATACCGTACCTGACGATATTTATTCTTTCATCTCCTGGTCTGGTTCCTATGGAGAAGTTGTGTCTAGCCCTATATGCTGTGGTTAACTCGACAAGTCGAGTGTCCAATAAGTTGACGGTGATCGGAAGGTTGGAGACGGAGTATAAAGGAAGCGATTTGAATGGATCTAAAAGACGGAACTTGCATGAATTTGAAGGACGCCACTTGGATGGATCTATAAGACGGAACTTGCCTGAATTTGACTCTTCAACCTCGATCAACCAGCTTTTATGATCAGCAGCAGCATAAGCAGGGTCAGAAGTGGAAGCTGTAGGATTTAGACGTTGAAGAGTATAGAAAGTCCTTTGGCCGAGATGAGCTGGCCGACGATCGTGTGGCCCACGTAGGAAAATTCGCAGGTGCATCGGAAACCGCGGTGTCAGCGGCTCTGTTGACACGGGGTTGGGCTGAGGGAACTTGAGAGATAAGCTAGGAGAGGGAGCACAGAAAGGAGGGATAGCGGAACGCCATGAGCGACAGACGCTGCGAAATCGAAGAACATCGATGCGTCTGTCGAAGCGTTCCCCGATAATCGAGCACAATTCCGTCGGAAGATCCGACCACTCCACTCTTTCACCAGCCATGATCTTTCTTGGTTCTGACTTTGAGCGGCACTGAACCATCATCTTTGTTGTTTAGATAGTTAAGAAAACACCCTAAAAGAAAATCAAAATAAGCAACTATGATATACTCAGAACTCTCTCAAAACCCTATATATAGGGATACATCATGATATTAATTTTTTTTTGAAATTTTTGGAGGTTAAATTTTGGGGGAGCTGAAAAAGTTAGAAGAAACTGAAGGGTTAGAAGTTTAATCGTTATCAATAATTATAAGATTCAAATTATAATCGTCATCAATAATTATAATATTCTCCTATTTTATATTCGGTTTTCTTAATTGGGCTATAATTTGTATGCTGGGCCAGGCTCAAAAATAAAAAAGACGTCGTTTTCAGGGTCCGGCTCCCATGGGGCACGATAATTTAAACCGCTTCATTCGTTATTACATGGTGCATAAGATATATGAATACACAAAATATGTAGAAGCATATATCACAAACAAAAAAGAACGTCCCCCCGAAGGAATAGTACTTGGAGTTTCTATTTTGTGTATAGAAAACGGTCTTTATTTCATAAACAAATCTTCTAACAATATAGTAGGATAGTTTATATTTTCTAATTGTTATATATGAGGTAGTTTTTGAAAAGTATCTTTTGTTAGATTAAATTAGGATAATAATAATAATAAACTTATCATGATATCTTGATAACTTAGTTTTCTTGAAATATGAAGACATTTATATATGTTATTAAAAATTGTGGAATAGTAGAATCCTTATTCTCTACTACTCTTATCGTCTTCCATTTAAGTTCATATACAGATAATGATTAAATCATAATAAAGGAAGTGAGCTTTGAAATAAGTTTATGTTTTTTTAATGTTATTGAAAGATTCTATTTCAAATTTGAATTATTTAGATAAAGGTTTATTAAGTGTTTAAGATATCTTATAAGAAGATGAGGATTGAAAAACATTTTGAATCACGAAAATTAGGATTGAAAAACATTTGAATCACGAAGATAAGGATGAAGGGCGTTTAAATTTTGAAGG
Source organism: Myrica gale (assembly GCA_963930655.1). Classification (NCBI taxonomy): domain Eukaryota; kingdom Viridiplantae; phylum Streptophyta; class Magnoliopsida; order Fagales; family Myricaceae; genus Myrica; species Myrica gale. Next base: position 24,552,158 of record OZ005614.1, on the reverse strand, counting down.
AGAAGTTCAAATTCACGAAGTGTGATCCATTCCTAAAATCTTTCAAAATTATCTTCGAAATATGACTTTGCCCGATTTTCGCCTGAACTTAGCATGTACATTTTTACACATAGGCAACTTGCCCTACCTTCGCTTGATCTTGGCTCAAGCGAAATAGGTGATTTTTTACAGAGACATTTCGCCCTACCTTCGCTCGAGAGAAATCCTTCAGATTTGAATTTTCTTATCCTTTTCTATTTTAGCCATGAGAAAAACGTTCAAGCTTTTTACCCAAGTTATTTTATTGTTCCTTGGAGTCTCGTGCTTGAGAGAAAAATCCCTTGATTCCTTTGCATCTACAGTCTTCATATTTTCTCTCTCCTAAGGTTTATCTTCATAGTGATTTTTTGTGGCTGCTAGCTCAGAGTGGTTTTTCCTTTGTTTAAGTTTTTCACTTCATCATCAATTATCAATTCTCTTGTCTTGGTGTGTAATTGATATTTGTTAATTGTTTAATTCTTTCAGATTTAGACAAGACTAATTTAGAACTTGTTTTAAATTTTTCTAACCATTGAAAAAGAAAGTAGCAACACCTATTCACCTCTTGTTCTTTAGGGTCTAAACATTGTTTTTCAAAGTTTATTAGGAGATCCAAGGCGCCTCGAATCGAACCACCCAATCATAGGTGGTTGATATTTCTCAAATTAAACCAAGTAAAGAATTTTGTTGATTTTTCTTGAAAGATTTAAAAATATTAAATGTAGCCACGTACCATCCCCCAAGGATAGGTTCCTTGTATTCATCTTCTTCTTCTTTTTGGTGAGTGAGCAAAAAGGGGGAGGGGGCAACCATAGAAGCACTTATGTAGAATTTCTGGTTTGAGCCAGAGCTACTGCTCATTGGGTGAGTCCGTTGTCATAGCTGAAAGACCACTAGCTAATTCTAATCTCATCTACTAAGCTCAAGGTCGGACTTTACTTTCGCAAGCTATTTTAACTTATGTTCTGACTCAAACTAGTCCTACCTTGAAACTAATGTGAATTAGTGAGTAATACCAACTAGATTAAAGCCTGCTTGAATTCATCTATTTCAGCAACATGCAATAGGCCCAAGGTTTGGCTTTCTCTCCATCTTCTTTACTTATGGCAGGATGTCGCATCATAAGTATTGCTATAATTTTTTCAGAGAATATACATGACTCATGTCCTCTTGCAAGACAAAACTTTTGAGAATGAGATAAAGAAGAAAAGTGAGATCCAAGTGGCAATTTCGTGCAGTTGTGATTTTATTCCTTGCAAGGATTGCTGATCTACTAATATATATATTCATTAATTTTCTCCAAGAGTGGATATTTTTACATAATGTCTTAGATTAACAATAATATATTAATCATACTAAGTATAGTCTTATAGGAAATAAGCAAGAGGAAATCACAAATAACAAATCCCACCAATTGACCAATTAGTGAGATTGATGGAGTTCAAGCATAGGATACCTCTCCATCTTCGTGTAAACCCAAAAGAAATGGAGCAGGGCATAGGAAACGAAACACCAAGAAATTTGAAGAGAGGGAATGTCGATTTGGGGATTAAATCGTGCGAGCTAAGAGCTGAAATCGTGGAAGATAAAAACGAAATCGTGTGAGCTGAAATCGTGGGAGCTGGAAATGAATGTTTTGCTATTTGAAATTTTGAGAGAAGAACTAAGAAAACAAAAATTTCGAGAGAGGAGAACGGGTCTAGAGCTGGAAACGGGTCTGGTGGCGTGACAAAACTAGGCCCTTTACGCCCCCCAAAAACCAGAAAAAAAGCCTGTCTACCTTTTTTTTCTGGAAAACAACTAATATATTAAAAACGACTAAACAACGAACACCACAGGACTGACTACAGGACAGACCGACACAGACACAACCAGCAAGACCCTCCAACGGATCAGAGGAACCACTATATACTCCATGCAGGGCAGAGAGAGTGATGGTCGGACATAGGAGGCAGAGCTACTAGGACCTGGACAAGCCGGAATAGCGCCACAAGGGACGCGAAGCGAGACCCAACAAAGGGTCGGATAAAAGCCACAAGGGCTCGGATAAGCCCACAGAAGGGGCGGACAGACAACTACGAGACAAAACAAACAACAAGCCCGAAACAGAGGGGCAAACCCAAACGGGTGAAAACACGACACAACACGAGCCCGAAACAGAAGGGCAGGCTAAAACAGGCGACCACAAACCAACAAGCAAGCCCGAAACACAGGGGCCGACCCAAACGGGTTTATTACAAGACGGACAGAAACCGGCGGTGGCGCGTGCGGCGGCGCGTGCGGCGGACGTGGCGGCGCGTGGTGGACGGCAGGGCGAAACTGTGGTGGAAAATGGAGCGCAGGAGCCACACGATCCACACCGGGGGAGAATTGCTGGGTTCGAGGGGCGGAGAGGCAGCCATGCGCGGCAAAGATCCGCCGCGCGTCAGATCCACGGGCCGCGCGTGCGGCGCGTGCATAAAGAGCGGCCACCGTTTCGGCGTCGGGGAAGATGGATCTGGAAGCTCTCGGCGGGGGGAAACCAACCAGCCGGCGCGTGCGGGTCCAAAGTAGACGGAGAACGCCGGAAACCGAGTGGAAGCCACCTGCAAGAAAATACCAAAAACCACCCCAACAGAGCCACCACCGACCGGACCGGAGAGAAGGAAAGGGAAGAGGGAAGAGAGAGAGAGGAAAAAAAGAAGAAAAAAGGAGGAGGGGGTTGAAGGAGCCGGAGCTCCCCCCTCCACCGTAAGGGCACTGTGGATAGGCGGCGACCAGAGTTGAGAGCGTTTTTCCCTTTTACAATCTTTCTAGTCTTATCCTCTTGTCCACTTGTCATTCTGTTATTACTATATCTCTCAAAAAAAAAAAAAAAAAAGCCTGTCTACCTAATCACTCACATGGAAGAAGGCGACTGCATGTCCTATTTTCTCATGAGATACACCTCATGGAGTACATTGCCACGGGTGAATCCACCGCGGGGGCACCGTAAACCCTAGGGTGGTCGCTCTCTAACCCATAATCCCTCATCGGCCGGTACTCCAAATCTTCATCATGATCGTGAACAAACTCGGGGATCTCAATCTCGTTCCTCCTCACATGCTCCCACAGCAAGTCCAGCCTGCTCACGTACCTTAGCTTCGCGTATAGCCTGCCCACATACACACAGAATCAGATTTTTAGCATGCACGTTTTCCTTTTTTGAGGTATATATTAGCTCGTTTGTGAGTTAGTACCGGTTGAGGTTAACCAGGTAGTTCTTACCCTCCGCAGAAGATAAGGCGGCCAAAAGTGGCGAGGAAGAGCCTAGCCTGGAGGCCCGGGTGGACGAAGTAGATGGCTTCCAGATTCTTCTTTACGTCGATCGGGATCCCCTCGTAGATTGATCGTAGGGCTGAGATTCCCGGAAAATTCTCGCTCCTCTGAACGCCGGTGTGCACGTACACCACAGAAAATGGCCGTTGACTCAATTGCGGATACACCTTCACCTCCAAATGCTTCTTCACCACGTCAACGCTCAAACTCCTAGCTAACCATCTAATCAACGAAACCCTCAAGAAAATCAATCTTTTTAAAAAAAAAAAACAAATAGTTATAGAAAAATCAGAAACAGAGAGTGAGAGATGGCTTACCAGGGAAGAATTTTCCGATAATGCGAAGGATCTTGCGGCCACGTTTGTCTTTGCCTTTGATCTTGAAAATCTCGTGCGTCTCCACCAGTACTTGCTGGTCGGAATGGGAATTGGGAGCGCTCATTTTCTTGAAAATATCAAAATGTCCTGAATTTCTCCAATTGCTTGGCTTATTTAATAAGCCAAGCAAGCCAAGCAAGTGCAGGAGTGCGGATTAGGTTGGAGATAATCATTGATGTATGCCGGGACAAGCGCAGTTTGATTCGGCAGACAGAGAGAGGGGGCCGGATAAGGACAAAACGTATATTCCGAAGCATATTCCCTTCTGGACTGATTCGGGCGAGTTGGATTCGAACGCCGTGCCACCATTACTGACAGAAGGACGTTCCAGATTTTTTCTAAAAAAGGTAAATCGGATTATTTTTAAAATTAATATTCTATCTAGTAAATATTTCATATACTATGCAACCTCATCCACATACAAAACTCCGTGAAAATTCTGCTTGCATTGGTTTGAAAACATACCCTAAGATTAGGGAATAAGAGGGACTTCAGAGGCCTTTTAATAGTTTAGTCCTCGGAGTCCCACATGGGGAATGAAGAAAGCCAGACAAGGCCGAGTTTGATATAAAATGAAGCCTCAGACCATCTACATTATCAACTTTGCGCTTGGGGCAATGACGCAGCTAGTGAGGTTCTAACCGAGGCGCGTCTATTGCTGGTTGAAAACTATTTCCAAACCCCCTCTTAGGCCTGGGTTTGGCTCAGGCTTTTGAGAATTTCTGGAAGGGCTCCCTACGGGGTAAAGCCCTACAAGCTCAAATCAAAATTTTTAATTGTTAATCACGGCCATCTGATCAGATTGGATATATTTTCAAATTCTGATATTTAATACAATTTATAAAAATAAAAAAAAAATACTGTGTACGACCCATAAAAAAGAATGGCCTATAAAATTACAAGGGTCAAAACTATACTAAAAATGCCATTATCTGCTCTTTTGATATCCTAAAAGGAAAATTGAAACTTCAAAATTCCTAGTGGTGGTGGCGATGTGGTTCTAGGATTTCAAATCCAATCGATAGCATCAGGGAAGCTGATAAGTTGATACTACAAATACAGGCAATAATTCTCACAAGTATTCTAATCAGAGGCAATTTTCATTTGCTAAAGTGCCCATAGAATTGGTTTACTTAGTATTTGTTCTCAAACACCTATCTTGTCATGCTTTCCTTTTTTACAGACTTATGTAAGGAACGACACTTGAAAATGGAATACTTTTAGTTAACATAACATCCTAGGCAATACCTGTGTAACATACAGTCTTTGCCCCCCAAACGTTGTAAACAATAGAGGGCGTGTATTTGTAAATAACAAGGAAGTCATCTATCTGCTGTACACGTGCTACCAAACAACTACCGCGAATCGATCGATCTAACTCGGCTGACTAAATTCATCCAACTTAAACCCGGATGACAATGCCAGCTGTGACAATTCTTGCTCCCCGCTCAAAACCTTGCAAACAGATACAAGTTTTGATGAGAACCAACGTGAAATTTAGGACTAATATTGTGTTTCACTAGCGCACTGAAATCAACTGATGCATATCATAAATGAATAAATATCAGTCCAATTCTGGTTGTGGGCGTGGGCGGTCTCTCTCCCACACATAATACTATACTAAACAATTACCGTGGGAAGCTGAGGATATCTTTATTGTTCTATAAACATAACAACTAAGAGAATTTTTTAAGAATTGCGTGTCAAGCCTACCACTCAAAACATTTGTGGAATAAAACTATTCGGACGAGATTATTTGCATAAGAGAAGCCACTTGCAATGTGATACCATCGAAGGTCAAGGGAGAGGAGTGGTTCATTACTTCTGTTTTCTTAGTTATTGATACAAAATTCTCCTGTTAAGACCCCACGAATCAATTAACAGAAGGAAGAAGCTTACTCACCTGACCATTAATCACCCACATTGGGAACCCTTCAATTCCAGCATCTGCACATGCTTTGGCCATTTTAGTTCCCTTCTTATACCCATCGGGGAAGCATTCCACATAGTTCAACAGCTTAGCTGCCTCACGTCCAAACATCTGTACAAAAGATAGCAAAAAAAAAAAATATAATTACCCAAAAATGGTAACTAAAATCAAGATGAAATGGCTAACAAAACTAGTTCTTCCTTAAAATAAGCACAAAACAGTTGTCTACTTATCTCATGAAACTAATATTAGCTCCATTCAGCTTCCTTTACCAGACTCTGCTATTTAGGCTAAATGCACTAAATTCCATGAAGGAACAAAACATTCATCAATCAAGCTGGGTAGATCTAGGTTCCCACTAACATAAATTAGAATCTCAATAAAAGAAGCTGCTTGATTACAATCTTTTCACAACACAAGAGACATGAATTTTTAAGAGATGAGTATCAACCAGGCTTTCTCAAAGAAACCCAATGGATCAAATCTGCTTTTGTCCACAAGAAACTTCCAACTTATTTTTCTAAATTTCTATTTGATGCCCGCTAACAGGAGTTGGAGGTGCATATGAAGCCTTCCAGGGTTTCATGCGGCCTCTACCAGGACTCGTAGAGACTATCACCAATCCTTTTTGGATTTCTAACACAAACACTGATGACCTACACGGATTTCTAACACAGGTACATTTCCCATGTGACACCAAGCTCCTATATTCAACTTGACTTGAAAAGGAACAGAAGCAAATAAATCGAGGTAAATGTACCTGCTTTTGTTCTAAACAATGTGAACACCAGAAAGCCCCATACATTTTAGCTCCCACAGAGTGCAGATGCTTTGCAAGAGAAAGAGCAAAAGGACTTGATGATGTTGTGATCTCAGTTGCAAAGTATGGCAGGTCAATTTCAGCCAAACTGTTCCTGTAGATATAAATCAGGAAAAGATAAAAACAAAATAAAATGAGAATGAAGAAAAGGGTGGAAGCATGCCTTTGAATGCATGAAACTTTGTAATAGTTGCATGCCTAAACAAGTAAATAAGTGACAATCAACTGATGGGCAACATGTGATAACCGAATAAAGGCCAGAAAATCAGGCAAAAATGGCCCCAGATTACATCTACAGTTAATAGATGATGTATTGACTGCATACGTAGAACCTTGATATAACAGGCTAGTTAACAGAACTATAACATCAACTCCACAGGACGAAAATTTACACCCTCAAGTCATTGAACCAGGGGGTTGGAGACTTGCAGTCAGGTACATAAAATAAAAGTAAAGTACGACGCCTGGTGATACCTTGCCGTTAGCATAACTTACCTATGAATTTATGCCATATCTATGATTCTACAATCTGTACCAAAAATACAATAAGATATCCTAACACAGTAATTGAACACAATTTCGACGATGCAATCCCCATTGACTAAACGACTCTGCTGATTTGGAAAGAGACGGGTATCTCAAACTGTGACATCAAATGAACAGACTTGCCCTTTGACTAAACAACCTGATTCTTGACATATCAGGCAGTTTTTTGGAGACAAACAAAGATGAAAAATTGTAGGTGGTATTGGAAGAGATGCACGAATAGAAACTGCCATTTTGCAAAGTTTTCCCACGACAATTCCCAACATGTACAAAACGGACTCTACTGCAGCTCCAAGAATGATATCATAAAGAGAGAATGGGGAAAAAGAAAAAGAAAATAAAGCCAACAGAACGGACTTATTGGACCCGGTCGAAGTAAGTAACCATGGCATATATGTTTGGAATATATTCCATTTTGAGAATTGAAAAACAAAAAGGAAGCCTGTAATCTGGTAACAAATCATCACCTGGAGGAGAGAGGTTGAGAAGCACTGTATGAAGTGTGTAGGGTAACAAATACCAAGCTAGCTATACATAGCTGCAAACCCACCACTTTTTGTACCTCCTGAAACCCAAAATCCTAAAGGGACAACGAAAAAATAAAAACAGAAACATTGTATCTTGCGTTATGAACAATAACAATTACAGCACGTTTAGCCACCAATCCACGATGGAAATGAAACATAAAGAAAGAATTTAAAGGAACATACCTTTAGATTAATAAAAAATAAGCTGAATGACAACAGAGCTGACATTAGACAGTATGTGCATGAAGCTCCTGAAAATTTTGTTCTTACAATGTATAAGAAATATGAACTGGCAGCCGCCATGGAGGTAGTGCTTCCAAGTAGAATTAAACGACCATTAGATTCTTCGATTCCAAAGGGCAAGTTCTTTCTGGTCAACTGTAGACCAAGTGCCGCAACTAATCCATATGCAAACATTCCTATCAGTGGAAGCGGAACACCTGGAAAATGCAAAAGGATTGGAACCCTCTGTGAAACATATAACCTGAAATGTAATTCATACGCAATTGTCCTGTCAAATGAAGCATTCCCTCACAAAATATAAAAGAAAATGGTATTTAGTCGCACTACCTAAAATAAACATTATGCATGTGGCTAAAAAAGAACATTTGCCAATTCTTTTGGGACCCTGCAGATCCACTTTGAGAATAGAGAAATTTTACACGCTTTAGAATCATGAACAACTACCAGTAAAAGACCAACAGAAAACTAAGTCGATACGTGACAATCCACATCTTTTACAATTTTATACCCACAAACTTTTAGTCCCACGCGGCCACGCCGACATGAACTCTTCATTCAAATAAGTTTTTTGGGTCACCTCCACTCTATTACACCAACTTGAATTAAGCTTCCCACCTCTTACTGATCAAGCTTCAAATTCTTTGCATTGTTCACGCTCCCTAGAAAAGTCTAAATCTATTCAATTGAGTTCACGTAATAAACAAAACATACCAAAAACGACGGCGTAATCACTGTTGAGTATGTCGCCGCAAGTGCCGCCTCCAACTGGACAAAAGGCATCAGAATTCGTGAGCTTGAGGTACGTCAAGTACGCAGTCTCAACTAGCCCTATGCCTCCACGCCGCACACCATTTATACGTCGAAGTGCTCGCAGGTGAAGAGGAAGAAGAAGAAGGAGACGATGTTGTCTCAGCTTCCGATTCGGCATCTTGACTTGGCCCGGAAGACAAGCACCTGACGGGAAGCACCAGAAATGTCCGACCATCCCAAGCACCCTTGACACCATCAATTCTGCACGGGGTAAAACGTAGAGTGGAACGCTGTGAGCACTGACTCCAGAACAGTGGAGATGATAAGCTCACCATGCTCGCCATTGCAGGAATTAAAGCAGTCTGCACCGAAATTTAATAGAAAATCTCCAAATTACGCAGATTTCTTATGGGTTCGTTATGACCAGTAAGCCAACCAGTCCTCGCTCAGCCCGAAAGCTCGAGTTGTTTGGTTCGGGCTGACTGCTGCTACACCAAATTCTCAATCCAATTTGAGCCCATACCAGGATGGGCCTGAACATTAAATTACAATACACAAGGAGTACTTTCCTGGCCCAAACAAGCCTGGGGGTTTCGTTGGGATCAGGATCAGGTTTAAGGTTTGCCACGTGTATACGGGGTCCACCATGCATAGGAAAACGTAAACGCGAACTTACCAAGAAAAAGAAAAGGATATGATAAGCATCCACACCTGTGGGCCCAGACCTAGTCTCGGACTCTCGGTTCAAACTTATCCATTAAATAGTTATCAAAATTTTGACCACGACTTTCCATGGAGTCTGTGACTAGAAAAACAATCACTGCTCTACGTACCTAAAAAATCTATTGCCTATAATCTTATCAGAAAACTGGGTTATGTTAGTTTTGAGTAAAAATGGTAGGAGTTTAAAAAAATTACGAATTTTTATGTTGAATAGTATTTGATTGGTGTTTGCGTAAAGTAGAGAGGGAAATTATTTGATGTAATTGTTTAATAAAAAAATATTGGAGTTATCTGAAAAAGTATAGAGAGAGAATTTATATTGAATAAAAAATTAAAAAAATGTTGGAGATTGTGTAAAATGTATTGATGTTTGTGTTTGAATTCTGAACATATTCGGTGATAGATTTGTGAATATATTTAGAATCCTAAAAAAAGTGTGAAAACGAATATATCCTGGTCTCTATTTCAGAGGACCTTCAAACGTATTAGTACCCAATACCCATCTCAAATATAAATGTTCCACATGTAAGGAAAGGATAACTATGTTTGGTTTGCTGGAAAATAAAAGTGGAAAAAAAGAAATGAAAGGATGAACTTAAGTACCATAACCAAAGTTGCCATTATAGCAATATATAAATTACTTGCCCACACGGCAAATGTTGTACGGATAGCAAAAGATAAAAAAGACTCCCAAGAGCTTCGTGAATTAGGAAGAAATGGAGGTCGAATCGTTTGCTTGCTCTGCTTTGTGCTCCCCTGCCTCTTCACTTCCTCCGTTACTTTGCCCTCCTCCTGTGTTCAATCAAAGGTCAAATAGGCTTTTGTTTTCCTTAAAGGCGAATCACCGGCCATTTGGCTTTGGCAGTAAGCAAAAGATTTCCAGCTTCAGGTGAGTATCAATGAATGAATGAATATCACGGGTCTGCTGCCCTGCACAACTCCTATCATATTACCTCTTTGTAGCTTTATTATGATCTTCAATTAATCTTCTCTTTGTTCTTCATCTGGGACGTTTTCTTGGGACTACTCAATAAAGTCCGAAGGGTGCTCTGAGAGGGAACTTGGAGGCCATCGGACTTCCGACCTCCGTGCCAGTCCGCGTGGCGCATGAGCTGCTTCAAGCTGGACACCGGTATTTGGACGTCAGGTAGAGTTTCCGTTTCATAATTACGTTGTTTATTCAAGAGCACGAGCTCGTCTTTGTTTAAGCTCAATAGGACAGGGAAAGTACTCACGTTAATCACACTGTGCCGTGCATGCGGTGTTCTCTTGTGTATCTAGGACTCCTGAAGAGTTCACTGCAGGACATGCCTCTGGGGCCATTAACATCCCCTACATGTACAGAGTTGGATCAGGTTCTTTCTTCTGTTCTTCATCTCTCTGGATCATTTTAGTGATGTCGTACACCTAATTTTCATTCTCTCCTTGTAGAGAGAGGAACTTCCCTCTAATTATGTTTCTCAATATGCATAGGGATGGTAAAGAACCCCAACTTCCTGGAAGAAGTATCCTCACATTTCGGAAAATACAACGAAATTATTGTTGTAAGTTTCTGTTCCTGAAAAGTTTCCTTTTTCAAAGTGGAAAATAAAATCTTGGGTTTGCTAATTTGTGCGTGACAAATCTCCTGGCTTTGCAGGGTTGCCAGAGTGGGACTAGGTCGCGCATGGCGGCCACTGATCTATTAGCCGCTGTAAGCAAATCAAGCTTTAACTTGGTTATTCTTCCTCTGCCATTATTTTCGTTTGTAGGATTTGAAACAAGGACAAAGAATATGGTAGAACACCAATGTCATCTGGTGAAATCTTACCTAACTATTTTAGAAAGGTTTCAGCAAAAGGCATCGGTTAAGTAGGTGAAAGTTTATTTAGTTGGTGTCTGTAGATAGCTTTTGAATCAAGTTTGGACCCTAAAGAAAGCGCCATTGGAAAAAAGAGGGGGGGGGGGGGGGTACTGCTATATATGTATGCACGTAAGTCAGAGCTCCCATCTGATCTCTTTTCACATAAAAAAGTTGCAAATAGCTTTCTTATTATCTATTTGAAGTTGCAGCATTTGTTTAAAGAGTCTGTTGACTTCATCAAGTTATGGCGTGGACAGAGCAAACAGAAAACAGCTAGCCTTCCCATTTTGATTAATATTTATTCTGCTATCTTCTTAGTTGGAAATTGTCCAAATAGATTTCCAAATTATTGAACTAAACGACTTTAGTTTGGACCACTAAGTTAGTGTTCTTCCACTTCTTTGTTGGGAGTACATCTCAATTGATTGCAATGTGGCTATGATCTCGAAGCTACCCTATAAGGAAATGAAACTTGAGACATGTTGGGCGTTGTTTGTCTTTCTGTGGAATTGGCTTATATTCTACGGAAACATTGTGCTGAAAGAATTGAACAAAGCTCATAAGAACTTCACTCTATGGGATCTGCAGGGCTTTTGTGGCATTACAGACATAGCTGGTGGGTATGCTGCCTGGACACGGACTGGACTTCCAACAGATCAATTGTAAAGTTGATTGCAGAATCCTCCCCTACTCATCTGATGTAGCTGAGGAAGAGCAGAGACGATCTGCAGAATATTCATTACAAATGTCACAGCAATTCCTTGTAAAAATGGCATACTGAGAATAAGCGTGTAATAAAGACTACCCACAAGAAAAAATAAGTCAATAAACAAAATGAAGGACGATTCAAGTTCTTTTCAACTTTGTAAATAGAAGCTCTGCTTTGGAAACATTTGGTAAACGGATTTCAGCCCTGCAAAGGATTTCTGTGCCATTGCTGATGGATCTCTTTGGAACCTATCTTCTAGCAGACCTTCTAGTTGTTCGTGTCATTTGATTATTTTCATGTATGTTTCTCGAATAAACTATTTAAACAAAAAGCAATTAAATTTGCTGGACAAGTCATTCGACAAAAGAAGCTCGTAAATCGTTCCATAAAGTTTTAAAATCTATATGGGATTTAAGGTTGGTGTCTGGTTTATATCTTTCTCCAACTCTACAGCAAGACACAGAAAATGTTGAGAGCCTCTAAAAATCAAAAGGTTTGATCTTCTGTAAAAGTGTTAACTAAGAAATGAGTAGGTCAAATGTTATTTTTATCCATATCGATTTTTTTAAGACAATGATAGATAGGAGCGGAAAATATTTGATGGATTTGTTTTCTTAATATATGTTTGCTTTTCTACACAAATCAATAGGATAGAGCTGATCCGTGCATAACCCAACAAAATTGTAGTAAACAAAAGACAGTTGAACTTGTAGTTTAAATTTTTTTTTTCTCATGTCTTGTATAGAATCTTTTCGCCGTATGAGGATTTGGCTGGCATATGACTCGCGGCGCCGTCGGAATTCATCCTGCCACGTTCTCAGATCACTGGCAGATACCAGCCAAGAGGAGCCTCTCTCTCTCTCTCTCTCTCACTGTCTCAAACAAGGCAAACATGGTGCGCACTTTTCCAACTCTCATGTGTGCGACCTCTTCATGAGTTTTTAGGTGAATAACATATTAAATCAAACAGACTTGGCCAAAGGAGAAACTGGAAACGACAATGGCGATATCGAAAAAGTGGCTGGACATGGTCAAGAAGAAGTTCCTTAAATCATCTCACCCAGACGCCACTCTTCCCAACACCAAAATCAACCCCAGACCAAGTTCCAGTGAAGAAACAGCCAGTTTTGAAAAGGATACAAGTGCAGCTTCTCAGAAAAATAATTTGGCAAAAGAAGAAGATGCTGCAGCCATTAAAATCCAAGCATATTTCAGGGGCTATCTTGTACTCCATCCAACCCATATGAATCTTACATGAATTAATCCGTGTGATTTACATTAACTGCTCTTTGTTTTGATGGCATTCTAACAATTTGACAGGCGAGACGGGCATTTCAAGCTCCTACTCAGAGCGTGGTGGTAACAAGCTCTAGAAGTAAAGGAATGGGGAAGACCCAAAACTGCTTCAAAATGGTTGAAAGAAAGTTACGCAAATCATCTCGCGCCAACAATAGAGCGAGGAGTTCCAGTAAAGAAGCAACTGGAACTAAATCAATGATCCATTCCATTAACGTTAATTTCCTTTCAAATATCTTGTTAATGGATAGTGCCTGATTCTGCATATAGCCTTACACTATCATCTTTCTTTTTCTGTTGATGATTTTAACCTTTTCAGGTACGACTGAGATTTCGAGCTCGTCAAAGCATCGCAAGGAGGTCGAAAAAGAAGAAACTGCGAATGTCCCCCAGTTGCTTCGGCATGGTTCAAAGAAAATTCCACAGAAAATCAAATAGAAATACAATTTCTCCCCATGTCAACAACAAGCAATGCAGTTCCACCAAAGAAGCAGTTGCTAAAGAAGAAACTATCAACACCATAGACCCCAATGAGGCAACTGATTCATTATCAGTACCATCATCACGAAAGGAGGAATTTCCGTCCCAAGAACATGCTGCCGCCATCAAAATCCAAGCGATTTTCCGAGGCCACCGCGTACTTTTATCCAAGCCATTGTGTTTTCTTTCAAATATTATTTTTTATTGATTTACTTGCTGGTACTGAATTGAAAATCATGTTTGGCAGGCAAGACGAGCATTTCAGAGACTTAAAAATCTGGTATCAAGATCCATGAAGAAAGAAAACACACGAAGAACAATGCGAATGCCTCAAAAGTTGTTCAATAGAGTGCGAAGAAAGTTCCGCAAGACCTCACACAGGGATTTAGTTTTTCCCCATACCAACATCTGTGCAAGAAGCTCCACTGACGTAACAGATCAGGAAACAATCAACGGGCACGAAGAGTTAACCGAAGAAGACCATGCAGCCATCAAGATCCAAGCCTGTTTCAGGGGACATCTTGTACTTCATCCAAACCATTATATTTTGTACCATATTGGTTTCTCGTGTAAACGTTTACTGATCTTACTTTGGGTTTGTTTTGATTTTTTTTCAAAAATTGCACAGGCAAGACGGGCGTTTCGAGCTCTCAAGAGCCTGGTGAAGCTGCAAGCAGTGGTTCGCGGGGTGTGCGTGAGGAGGCAGGCACGTATAGCCATGCATTGCATGCACGCCCTTGCTCGATTGCAGGTCAGGGTTCGAGCACGGCAGCTCCTTAATGGCGAAGACCTGTCGTGTGATGACTGATAATTACTTCTTCATCGGCCTTTTGGTAACTTTTTCTTTTCTTTTCCCAAATCAATACTGGGGCTTTTTATTAACTTGTTGCTGTCAATTTTTCCCAAGAACTCAAATAATGCAAACCTTCTACTGAACTCTTCACCTGAATTAAGTGCTTTGTAGAATGCTCATTGAACAATGCAAATGACAAAAAATTGCGTGGAGTGAGATAGTCCACTGTATTGTACTAAACATTCATCAGCAGGTAAAATTAATACGTACCCCGATTCATTTACATGAAAATTAGGGTTGATTCTTGACGGAAAATACTGTACATGCAAATTGTAAGTTAAATGGAAAAATTGGTCACACCGTCCGATCGTGAATGCAGCAGATATATGGATATATATTAACACTTTCAATGATGGCTCCTTCTGAGTGCTGAAAAAAAGCCACTAGATTTTTCCTTACGTCTATCTGCTCCTTCATGCTGAACCTGCTTCAGCAGATCATATTAAAGTGGAGACCGATTGCTAAGACCACCCTTTAGTTATGGAAGATTCAATAGGCTGTATGTTACCTCATCAGTTATATGCTGAAGGATTTCTATAATTTCGATGAAGCCGGGTCTTTGAGCTGCGTCTTGTTGCCAGCACTTCTCAAGCAGTTGAGCAAATCCTGGTTGAGTGTTTTTTGGGATTGCAGGTCTTAAGCCCTGATAGCCATGTCAGTAAAAGAGAAGATTAACTAAATAACGACGGGGTTATGGTGGATGTTATGTTGAAATGCGTAGAGCGAATACCTTTTGCACCACACCAACAGCTGCTTGTAATGGAGTCAAGTGGGAATAAGGAAGCTGGTAAATACAACATAAAAGTAGTTATTAACAGAATACTCTGCCATGATAAGTTAACGTACGAGAATCAATAAAAAGTAAAGCTGGCCTGACATCATTTTTTTCCTCAAAAAATCAAAAAGAAGACTTACTTCTCCAGTTAGAAGCTCCCAGAGTACTATTCCAAAGCTGAAAATGTCTGCCTTGTGATCATATGCTTTATGTTCAATGACCTTCGCTCAAAAAGACCACCGTAAGAACATGCTAGGAAAAGCAGAAAGCATGTAACACTTGTATGTAAAGAGTAAGCTACTAATAAAACTAGATCATCACAAAATTCAAGGAGTAACGAAAAAAACTTCACAATGAGAGAGAAAGAGTAGAAGAATATCCATCTCTATCTTGCGTTTTGTAGTGATGTAAAGAATACAAACACCAAAAGCAAATTGGCATAAAAAGTTACAGACCTCAGGAGCCATCCAACGGTATGTTCCAGTTTCAGCAGTCATAACTCCAGATTCAGTCTGCACTCTTGCAACCCCAAAATCAGCAACCTTAACGACCTGCTCAGAAGGGTGGGATTTTAGGATGAACAAACCAAACGTCTTGCTAAGCTTTTTTCAAAAAGATTTATTTTCTTTCTCGCTTGATATGAGAGAAAAAACATGGGAATACAAATGGCATTAAATAGCGTGAGAAAATATCACTAGGGATTGAAGAAAATAATGGACTATCATAACCACATTAGGTGAGAGAAGAGAGAAAGAAACGCCTTGAACAAAAAATGGTGTTGATTGAAAGAAAATAAATCAACCATGTGCGGATTCATGGATTCTTACTTCATTTTCATCCATCAGAAGATTGGCAGTCTTGAGGTCCCTGTGGATTATATTATTCTGGTGCAAATAATCCATTCCTTTGGAAATATCAATTGCCACTTTGAGTAGAGATGGGAGCTTAAATACACCCCTTTGTTTATGCAGAAAGTCATAGACACTTCCCCTTGACATAAATTCTGACAATGCACAAACATTAGAATATGGAAGACGTGTTAGCAAATTGGATAGTCAGCCAAGTCATCCTCCAGTCATAAATATGACATATATGACGCACCTTTTTAAAAAGGGATGTGGTTTTGAGTTAGTTTCAGAAAGAAGGACACACCAATTAAAATCATCAATCACGAGCTGTAGATGTAATGAATGAGAAAACAGAGTATATAGTATTTAGATATCAAAAATTATCGTGGATTTACCAGTCACAATGCACAGGTTTGGAGATTGTGTACAAGCACCTATGAATTGCACGACATTCTTGTGACGGACTTTCCTGAAAACTTAGAGAAGTCATTACAAGAAAAGGTTGAACTGTCAAGAGAAAGATGATATGCAGAGGTCAAAAACTACCTCAAAAACAGAAAGGCAAGTCAAATATCATCCACGAAAATTGAACAACACTATAAGAATATAGCAACATCCAAAAGTTGAGGCAAATTATAAATCATGGGTTGTCCACATTCTGGAAAAAGCATTCTATTTGCTCCATAACCAATAGATATAATGAGGCACTAAAAGGGCAATTCTCATAAGTGAAATCGCAGTCCTTTCAGTTTGAGTGTTGGAGAGACAGAAAGATTTTAAAGGAGGCATCAATGACATCATAAAGCTAAATCTGGTTTGCAAATGGCATGTGGTGCCACAGAAAATGATAGGCAGGTATTCTAACTAACCTCATTATATAGACTTCCTGGGAAAACTCTCTAAGCATTTCTGTATTGACACGCTCAGGCTTGAGTACTTTGATAGCCACTTCCTGACTAAAATATGTGCCTTTATACCTGAAAGATTATTTTGCGGGGGGAGAAAGATCAGCTGCAACCAAAACACAATCAGAAACAGGTTTCAAAGACAACTTACAGATCACCAAATGACCCAGATCCAACTTTGTTTCCAAATTTCAGGTGCCTGGGATCAATTTCCCAGACATCAGTTTCATCAGTCGGTATTTCTACACAATTTGAAAACGCTTCACTTTTCGTCTGCTTATGCTCACCAACAGCAGGAACCAAATTATCTTTGGACCAATACTGCTCCTGCAGAGATGTTAAGAAATACTAAAGATGAGCACTCTGATTCAGATTACACCAGAAAACAGTTATTGATTGAACTAATTTTTGTACAATGGTTCAACATATGACTTATATCCATTCCAATACGGAAGACAACATAACATTTTGAAATGGGGTATTTCGGAGAAAAATTACCTTAGACACCAAAATTTCCTTCTCCAATTCATTCTTAAGCTCCTCAGTTTCCTAAACGTTATACATGCAAATACATCAAATCACAGTGACGTAAACCAGCTATAAATTCTGCTTATAAAAAAAACAGATATAAAGTCTGCTATTCTACCAAGAATCTCTCTAAGCAGAGAAAGTACTCAGAAGATACTACAGCCAAGATGCTTTAGAAACACTTGAACAAATTCAAGTTGGATCAAATGCAGAAATATCTTGTTCCATATCTAATACATTACATTGAACCGGAAAAAAAAAGAACAGACCAAAAACAAATGAATAAGCTATGTGATGCGAGTAATACTTAAAACAATATGATAGAAGAAGACAGAACTTGATTTGGTTGCAAATGGAATTATATGAACTACAAATTGAATTCCTGGAAAAGGAAAAAAAAGAAATGAAACGTCTAGAAAGCAAGGTCTTCCACATCTGCAGATCAGAAGCTGTCTCTTAGCACTGTTGAGATTGTTTATTCCAATCCTCTGAATGATGCTTTTCTGATGTTCTAACAATATTATGCTAAGATCAGATTATTCTTATTTTTTGGCTCCAAATAAGAAACTTCAAAGAAGATCAAATAGAAAAGTAAAATGCTTGTTCTACAAGGCCCTTGAAAGAGAACCCAACAAGGAGTGTTAAGATTCATCTAGACACATCAATAAATAGGTACAATTATGTAGAATGGAAAATTCTGACTTGAGAGATCCTCATAAACACAGGAATAAATTATAATTTTCTAAAAAATATAAGAAAGAGAAAACAAATAAAAAAATTGTACTTAAATGTTTAAATGCAAAAGGGAAAGAGTATGCTCAGAAAAGATTGTATATTGGAATAGGATGAAGATATTGAGAACAACTTCAAGCGCATTTTGCTCATCTTAAAAAACCCTTATCTAAGCCCTCACTTAAACTATCCTTCACTGCAATTACCAGCCCCAAAAGTCATTTTCCACACCCAATCATCAGCCGGTTATCTTGAGCTTGAAGCCAAAAGTAAAAACTTCAAGATAATGGTGCCTTACTTAAATCGCTCATATTTGTCGAACAGAGGAACATACCAGGAAGGCATAGTATTTCTAATGCTAATTGCTATACATTGAAAAAAATAACTATAATAACCAGATATCAAGATACCAAAGTGTCGAGAACATGCTAATTTTACCCGATCACCAAGATGCCTATCAATTGGATTCATTATGCACAAAAGTAGATGACCATACCTCATATAGCCAACCATCAACAACAAAGACATCTAGAGAGAACCCATCCACGGTGGAAAAAGCATGAGCTTCTCGAATGTTCAGTCCAATCTCAGAGAGTAACAAAGTCAACTGGCAAATTCATCCATTTTTTGTTAATCAATGCACAGAGAGAGAGAGAGAGAGAGAGAGAACCCCGTAAACATTTTATTACCCAATAAAATCAAAAAAACATGATTACGCATGCCAGGCACGTGACTTACTACCTGGTTTAGGAGTTTAGGCTTGTCAACCATTGAAAAGGTAATCTCGTGCATAGGCCTACAAGTTTAGCACAACAGGTAATATAAACCTTGTAGGGATGAACAGAAGGCATATACTAACATCAGTCAATAACTAAAGAGATTGTGTTCATTGTCTATAACATCAAACTGTTTACTTCCAAGTATAGATTGCCATCACAAGTATAAGAAGTTAACTCTCGCCCTTCACAACAGACGGTATATCGTGTAAACCCAAAACAATAGAAGAGAACTCCAATTGACAATTTTGCCAAGGGACCACAAGAAGGATCTCCAACATCCATAAGTTAGTAAAAAGAGCACCAAAAATCTACAATTTTTCGCAATTTTTGTCTCTCTCAGGCTCCAACACATGCAATAGAGTGTGTCATGTCCAAGTCCAAACAACATTTTAAGATTCATTACATAAATTTCATGGTAAGTTAATAGACAAACAAGCCAGTAACTCACTAGACTCCTCAACAGCATGGGAGATAGGGAGGGAAACATTGCATTATATGCAGTGTATTGATAACTACTCTAGGTGGTGTTCAAATTTTCATTTCTTACCGAGATAAGTATGGTGTGACACTCATGGCACTATCTCCATCTTCAACATGATGTCTATTTGCTTGACGGGCAAGTGCTTCAAGATTTGGAGATGAACCAAAAGTAGGTGGTGGATGGATCCTGAGAGAGACAGGGAGATGAGAGCATAGTTTAATTAATATTGCAAATAATATCAAAACTACTCATGAATGTGGACTGTCTTCCCAAACAAAAAAAATGTATGTACATGCCATTGAGGATTTAACTAGAATGGAGACCAAAACTATAAAAGTGAACGACCCATACCCCTGCCTGCTAGGGTTATTAAAGGAACTCTGTGCATCTTCTTTCATTGAAGAATCTGAATGCACTGAATCATTGGAATTCCCATTTGCAATTGGATAAACCTGCATTGAGCAAAGAGTCATAAAAGAAAAAAAACTAGCTCAATACTGTTGTTCCAAACTAATTATGTTGGTTAAAGGCAAGTCTCAAGTCCAAGATCTTCATTTTTGTTTTCTCTTTTTCCTTTTTTTTTCTCAGAACACCTCCATCTCGGAACATTACTCAGATAAGACAAGGAACAGTTCTGGAGTCATTCAAACGAACATAGATCTATTTGTCAATGTGCGCATGGTAGGATCATAAGACAAAATAGGACTCCTCCACTAGGAACATTACTCCGAAAGGCTCACTTGACTGTTGCTCGACCCTAGCTCAAGCGAGAATCGAGGATTTAAAAAAAAAACTCAGCTTTTCAGTCCTATTCTACTTAAAACTCAAGGTATCCTTTAAATATTTTGAAATGTCGACTTTTAACCCTTGCAAGGCATTATGATATTTCCTATCTGCATGTTGCCATAAAGAAAAATACCCTCTATGTAAGGAAGGTCCTCCATTGTTTATTTGAGCCCCTATTTAAGAGAGAAACACCTCAGAAGGTCTAAGTTACTAGCTTTTTCTCTCACCCAATTATCTTAAAACCAACCTTCTGTTGTGAAGCCTTTAAAGTGATGAAGGAGTTTGGCTTCCGGAGTTCCGGTATTGAAGATTGTTCTCGAAGAGTTCATAAGAACCCCAAGGTTCTGAAGTGCGTACCACACGGAGTGAGTCTGAGTAGGATTATTTAGATTATTACGTCAGGGTTGTCAGAGTCAACTATGGGTTTTGCCAGTATCTGAATTGTTGTTTGTAATGTTTTATTTTTAGTGGATTTCGGGTGACGTTGATAGCCCGGAGTGATTTTTCTTTTGAAGGGTACTTCAAAAGTTTTCACTTCGACCACAAAATATCGTCTCTTTGTTCAGATCTAAACTCGATAGATTTTGAACGTGTTTAGAAACTATCGAATAGACACCTATTCACTCCCTAGGTGTCAATTGGATATAAACCATTGATTTTTCAGAAAGGAAGCATAAAAAAGCTAAAGTCTGCATACCTGCACAAGGCGAACATCAAATGCTGGACGATTACCAGGATCTTCTGCCAATTGCAGTAGTCTCTTATGAGTCAGCACATCCTCTGCCCTATCCACATTCACATCCAACGCATATCTATAAAGTTAAGAATCAGCAACCTCAAACACGTTAGCTCTCTGACAATGCATTTCAAGCTTTCTATAGAGAAACTTATATCTCAGTAATCAAAAATGATGATTTCAGAAACTAATTCCCCCAATGCTGTGTTTGGTGGCATCAAAAGTCTGAACAAAATGAAACACAAATAAAAGAAATTAAAACCCGTCCAAAAAAATGTATGTTAGGCTTGTCTGATTCCTACTGTTTACTAGCCGATAGTACGCACAAAATATATATATGAAAAAGGAAAGAATTCATATGTAAGCAAAGCAATACTCTTATTCCAGAATCTCATCTCAGTAATAAGATCCTAGTTTCATTCTCTTTGCCTTGCCTAGTTGTTCCTCAGCAACAAGCGACCAATGCGAAAAATAAATAAATACATAGATAAATAAGACAAATTTAGTAGACAAATAAAGTAGCAAAAAGCTAGGGCAAGGAAAATACACACCGAACAGGGAAACGATTAAAATGGAGCCAGAGCTGATCGTCGAAGCCGAGAAGGTTGGCGTCCTCACAATTCGACTCCTGAATTCGACGAAGCACCTCGTTGTACACCTCCAGTTTCTGCCTACTAGGGTGAGGAGGAGGCTGCGACTGCGCCGGTCTACTACCAACACTCTCGTTTTCTTCCTCGATCACCATTATCAAGAAGACCAATAAATCAACGGAGTGAAGCGGAAACGAAACGATTTTTATCGTTTTACACGGTGAGAGTGTGAAGCACTAAGGATAAGACAAAGAGAAGCCGAAGAATAGTGGAGGATCGCGCATGGTTTTTGGTCAAGATTTTTGGAAGCAACAGAGGGAAAGATTCGGAGATTCTTTTTTTTTTGGTTTGGCTCTGTCTCTCTCTCTGTCTTCCATCAGGAGCTGCACACGTCAGCAACCAGTCCAACGAGGTGCTGACTCAGCTACGATATTGAACTCTTCTTATTGGATAAACAAGGGGGAAAATATCGATACAGCCATTCAAAGTTGCAAAATGCAAACCCGTCGCCGTTTTGCCTTCTCCAGTACACCCAAAGCCATTTACTTGTCCTGCAATCTATTTTGTCAAATAATATTGTCCGGAATATCGGCAAAGCCGGTACGGTACAAAACAGTATTCGTGGGGAACTCATTTTGTACGTCGAAATCTACGGACACAATTCAGAAGATAATGTCGTTTTGGCTTCTCGAACTCCATCAAGCCATTCACATTTCCTGTCTCCTGAAGTTGCAGCGCCTAGCCGCCTACAGTTTATTCCTCGAGGCTGAAAGAAGGTCGTTTTTCTTGTCGGCGTATATACGGGGACTTTAGTTTTGTTAAAAATTTTAAAATTTGAATTTAATCTTTTAAAATTACAATTTTAAAATTATTTTTACACGAATATTAATATAAATCAATATATTTTTTTACGAACATCAATACAATTCAACAACTTCTACACAAATACCGATACAATCCTAACATCAAATAAATATTCACATCGTAATTAAAAAATTTAAAATTTTACCAAAATAAACATGCCCTAACTCGAGCAATCCATCTAGGGCAAAAGTTATTGTGTGAGTGAAGCTATTGTATGAGTGTGTGAGTGGACGAATGAGATTAGAAGTTGAGAAATTTAACGGCTGACAAAATGCCACGTCAATTAATGAATCCGAAACCCACAAACCCGACCCGGTTTCATTAATTGACGTGACATTTTGTCAGTCGTTAGATTTCTCAACTTCTAATCTCATCAGTTCACTCACACACTCACACAATAGCTTCACTCACACAATAACCAGTCTCATCCATCTAGTGGGCGTCCAAGTTTGAATCCATCTCAAGATATATATTTGATTATATATTGATTTTTATTGAAATTTGTAAAAAAATATTTGAAAGTACAAATGTAAAATCAGTCCATGTAATATAGGTGAAAATCGAATTAGTCTTTGATAACAAATGCATAAAATTAGTCCCTCTAGTTTCACTTTCGTTTGTTGTTGGTCCTCCATCAAGGACTGATTTTATGCTTTTATGAAATTCGATAGACTAATTTTATGTTTTTCTTATTACGAATATTAATTCGATTTTCACTTATACTTCAGGAAATGATTTTGTATTTATTCATTTAAAAAATTATTTGATATAAATTTTTAATAAAAAAAAATTAAAATTTAGAGAAAAATATAAAGAGAATAAATTTTAATTAAGAAAAAGTATTGAAATTTGTATAAAAAATTATTAGATATGTAAAAATATTTTATATCTGTGTTGAGATTTTGAGTACTTTTAAAATATTCACTCAAAAATTCAAAAGGATGAATATTTCTCTAATAGAATATCACCTAAGTGGACAACATGGGCATTATCGTCGTCTATTATCCACTACCCGAGTGATTATTATGTTTTTTTTAAACAAAAATATTCCCATAAAATTGGACTAATTATTAAGCTGTCTCCTAGCAGTTTCCTTGAGAAATTACTTGGAAGTAGCCATTGCTGGCGCTGCAGATGGGATTATTTAAAACAAGGAAGACGATCTTATTCATAATTGTAATCCATTGTTTTAGGGAGGAAATGACGTCGTCCTGATCAGCCTCTTTATTGGGCGGTGACATATATACGGGTATATACGTGTTTGAAAGTCTAAACCCCACCGCTTTACCAAAAAAACTCAGACCTGATCTGTATTTTTAAAAAGCTTTAAGTATTTATTTTCTTTAAAGAAACAAGCAGGTGAGGGAATCGGAGATAATGGTGTGCACCCCACTGATCCCTAGCTAGTGGCATTATCCAATTTTGGGTGCATATTGTATAATGGAGGAAGTACGTCCTCTCTAAAGTGCAGGGCGGCATATATACCTTTCAGGTTCCACCAGACTTTTATGAGCCATTTGCAGGTTTTGAGATCCAATGGATTTGGTTGAGATCATTAAGTATATGACCATTTTCTCTTTCTCTTCTAGCGATCGAACAGCCATATTTTAAGCTTCTAGCTTGATATTTCCAAGAGGAATTAATAAGCTTGATATTTTAAGCTTCTGTCCTCCTTTAAGTACTTTCCCATGAAAGCAAACAAGGCCTTGAATATTCAAGTTCAATTCATAAGTGAGCCGGAGTTACATATTTTATCCATTTCTGCAGAATTTGATCACCAACGAGGAAAGATCAGAACACTTGATGAGACAGATATCTCGTATAAAGTATTTATGTTGAGGCGTTTTAATAAAGCATAACTAATGTTGCTTCATTAATTCATTTTGCGTACACGAAACGGAAAAGACACCTGAGGATTTCTTATACAACATCCCTATACCTTTGAATGCCACCCCTTACTTTCATTAGAAGCACCCACTGTAGTGTACTTGTGCCTGCTTCAGTCGCTGTCAAATGATAACGATCCCTCGAAATATCCTATACATGCTTTAATTTCTTTAATAGACGAGCAGGATCCAAACATCGACCCATGCATCTTGCGTTTCTTTGGGGCTGCATCGACCCACCTCGCCTGTTAACGAAGATCAACTTTATATCTCTTTGAGACCCAATAGGTGAAAACAACAGTAATGTGCGAATTACTGAAACTGCGTTAATGGTTTGAAGGCAGGACGTTGGTGGAAAGGTTGAAGCCATAAGTCAAACATTGCGTTATGATATTTGGAACCCTAGTGGTTCGACATTAATTGCTATCAGTTACGGTAAGCACTCTCTCTCTCTGCATCATTTAGAGCTCCTTGCGTGAAATAACACACGAGAGCAGATGCATATCATGTCCTCTCCGAGCGAGATGCCTTCTGCAGGTTCTAGTACTGCAAATGCTATGTGGAAGCAAACTTGAAGTACTTGAGGAAGATCACTCTTCAGCATATATAACAAGTTTGGATCACAATGCTAAATAATTTGGTACAGGCATAAAGGGGAACAAGGAAAACAGCATTTAATCTACTATATATCGTGAGGACTGTGGGCAATCTCCCAAAGATTATAATATCTAATTAATTAACCAGTTTTCGTAAATCAAAAATCAAAAAGAAAAAGAAATTGGTCCCGATTAGCAGAAGTAGAAAACATTTGACCAGTTTATTTCTATGCTCCTTGGCAAAAGCATGGTGTAGTAGCTAGGACTTGGCAGATATTCAAAGTAAGGATCCATGAGAGACGACAAGTAGCCAAGAGGCACGGGAACAAAACTGATCAGCTTCAAGCCTGAGCAACAACGTTCAGCGACTAAAACTCAAATACGATCAAGAAAATATGCTCCATAACTCGTGAAAAAGAAAAAAGCCACCAGGGATCCCTTCCTCTATATCCTCCCTGCGTGAAAAGCCAAACTTCTAGCTGACTCACTTTTTGCTGTAATATTTGATCGTCAACTGGCTACTAATATGTCTATAAAGTACTTCCAGTTTCCTTACCTAAGTCAAGTGCTTCTTCTAATACAAATCATTATATCTCCTTGCTGGAGAAACAGCCTGCAGAGGCTGCCTCTCGCTCCTCTTCTTTTTTAGATTCTCGATCTATAAAACATAAAAAAAAAAAAGACAAGAATATATACTAGTTGTAGCTTTTTGCAATATTTTGACTCATCAATATATAATGTGGAAGAAAAGAGTCCAAAGATTTAGCATCGACTGCGCCTTCCCGTTTTGTATATAAGCAAACTAGCAAAGTTCCCAGTTTAATCCCTCCTGAAGCCTTCTCCCTGCTTGTAACGAGGAACTGTTTCTAGTCCTTCCACCTGCATATTTCAATCTTTACCTTCACTGCAAGAGTAGTAGGAGATCAAATAGAAACAACTGCATGAGATAAAATAAGCCCACAATATACGAGGAAAACGAAAGTTAGCACTAAAAAAAAACCCCTCATTATAAAAGATGAACAAACCGCCCGCTTTGATTGGTCTTCTCGGCCTCAAGTCATGTGGGAGTGTGGAAGAATGAAAGAGCACTGAGATATTGGCACGGCTCAATCAAATCAAAAACAACAACAACCTGCAGTCTCTGTTTTGGTTTTTGGTTCCACAAAGTTTTATGTTTTTTTCGTCTGAGTGAACCAGGCCAATATCGAAGTAACCATATCACATGTACTCCTTCAACAAGGCCACGAAGAAACAGTTAAAAAACAACCTGTTTAAGGATCAAACTAAAAGGCCTTCATACAAGAGAGAAGAACATAGAAACTAGGTTGAAGAACACCGAAAATACCAGATAGAGAGGGTAAATGCTTTGAACCGAGTGTGTGAGAAAGGTGAGAATGTCTGGGTGGAGCTTAAGAGGGCAAGGGGGGCTGCACGAGCATTTAAAACTCCGACTACCAAAGCAGAAAGCTGGGCCAGAGCATTTAAATCCATAATTCTCCCTCCATTTATTTCTCTCTTTTATTTTCTAAACCCTACTGCCAGGCCTTCCGTTCATGTGAGGTTCGAGGCGCCCAAGCAGATAATTAACACCAACACAAAGTCAAGAATAACCTTTACCAACAGTAGCTGGTGGGTTGGAATATGTTCCACTGTCAATGATAAAACTGTCTTTCTGTGTGTGAAATGGGTGCTCTTGTTGAAAGCGAGAGGACCAGAGGAGTTCCAAAAAAAAAAGAAAAAAAAAAGATTATCTTAGTTTATTAAATTTTTTTAGAATTTAAATATATTCACAAAACTACCCGGTAGTTTATTCAGAATTCAAACATAAACACTAATACATTTTACACAATCTCTAACAACTTTATACTTTTTTATTCAACATAACTCAAATATTTTTTTTATTAAACAATTACATCAAATTATTTCTCTTTTCATTTTACACAAACACCAATAAAACACTATTCAACATAAATATTCTAAAATTCTCTAAAATTCTCAATTTTTACACAAACGGAAGATATCCTTAAAATCTCTGCCCCAACGAAGGGGTCGCATACGATCGTGATGCTCACTATCTTACCGAACCAGAAAGGCCACCACCATTAATGAGGGAATCTCTCGCTGGGATGGACAGGCCGCGACATTATTAATAGGTAAGGTACCGATGAGACTGTTCTTACAACTGTTAAATCCATTTGGCTCCATCCTTTGAGAGGCTGGTTGACTTGCAAGGGAAGGGCAGGCATTTTAGCACTATATAGTTCTGATGATTAATTTGCTTAATATGACAAGCCAAGTTTCAGTTTGCAACATGGCTCTGCTTCAAAGAAAGGTAAATCTTAGACAACACTTAACAACTTCGGCTGAGAAATCAATATTGCATAATTTGCACGAATAGTTAGGTGTAGTAAGGGCAACTTTTAGACTGAAAAAGATTTTAACCAAAGGTAGGCACCGCTGTATTAATTTGAGCCAAGTACAATCATACTTCCAAGTGATATAATTACCTGAGGATTCATAGATCTTCTTTTATTGTTTGGTACGCTGGTTTCTTTTTTTCTTGGGGTTCCGATCGCAGGAGAATGATAAATGCTTCCTATGATTTGACTACTAGGTCTTTCGTTAAAAATGTTTGGTCCAATATTGGTATAAAATAGGAGGAATTTGACAATTTAACACCCATGGTCTTACATTAAATGGTTTTTTTTCCTCTCTTTTTTCTTTGAACGGGAGTAGTAAGAGGATTGAAAACAGCCCTGTACATGTATCCCAGGTATATATATATACTATGGAGATCAGACTTGACAGAACTTTATGAAATAGGGTCAAACTAAATGCATATCTATACGGATTCTTTGGAACATGATCATCATATATCCTTCTCAGCAGTTGCATATATATTCTCCACTATCGATCGGACCCAGCTTGTACGCTGAGCAAAAGATGGGCGATGCACTACAAATTACAATGAGAGCTTGCAAAAGCTAGCTGCAGGAAGAATCTGTTTAGAAGGACTCGTTCAATTGCGAATAACACGGGAATTTGAACTGGGTGCAAACCGAGTGGCGAGTAATCCGCCAACTTGTTTTGCCTTGAATCTCGATAAGCCCAAAGAAGTGGAGAGCTAACATATATTGTTCTCAATCATAGTTATCAGGAAAGAAAAGACGTGATCTCCATTCTACACTGAATCTGAACAACCGAATATATATATATATATATGAAAGGATATGTAAGTTAATGTAAGCTGCCTGTAATGCACCACTATCTAATTAAAGTTGGAGGGACCCCATGCTATAGCTCCAGCAGCTATATATTGCCTATTTATTTCTCTAATTTATTGCAAACCTACAATATTACCCTCCCACTATTTTAGGCGAACAATTATCATGCGTACTTTTTTTTATTAGTAACGTTTCAGAAATGAAACCGAAGCATACAGACCAGGTCGGGATCCCAAAAAGGATCGGAAACTACTATATGCTTCGTGCTAAGCAGTGAGAGCAGTGACCGTACACAGTAGACAAGATACCAGGACCTAGACAAGCCATTAATTAGAGCATCGCAACCGGGCACAAAAAATTTCGACAAAAGGTCGGAAAAGATCCACAAGGGATCGGAAATGATTCTCAAGTGATAAGTTATTAGCCTTGAAATCAACTTAGCATATACGTGCATATGCTCGGCCAAAACACTCAAAAAGCAATCAATCTCTTAAGATCTATTCTCTCGATCATCATTTTTTTATTGCGCCTGAGGATGTTTATATAGACATCCATAGGAGCTTGCAATCCCTAAACAAATCAATATAAATCAAATCAGTTCCTTAAATCAAGGAGATTTGATATTACAAACCTAATAAATTGAATTCAAAAATAAAAAATAATTTTCTAGATCTAGACAATTTGAATCTCCTTCAAAAAGGAACCGAGCGCGGAAGACATTTTCATAAAAGTGTGGTCGCGCTGCCACTACTCCCTGATCGGGTCTTAACCTCTGAGCTGGTCCTGATCTTTCTGCGATTGGGTGGCTGACATGTCGCAAGGCTCCTGGTCGATCAGCACGTCTGAGCTGTCCTGGTCGGTAGGCGTGACTTGGTTTCCCTGGTCGGTCAGTCTGCCTAGGAGGTCCTGGTTGTTCAACATACTTTGACTGTCCTGGTCGGTTAGTCTGTCTGGACTGCTCTGGTCTGTCAGTCTACCCTGATCGGTCCGTCTGCATGGTATGCGCGCTCAGGCCGTGTGAGGAACGCACTGATTGATCACTGGCGTGGCCTTTTGCCATTCATTCTCGCCCTCGTGGTAATCTAGGTCATGGTCTTCACTGGGGATCCTGTCAGCCTGGGACGTCACGTACCGACCGAAAAATGACGGACTGAAACGGTTGAACTCGCCGGGAGGAGTAGGTGGCGTCGAGCTAGGTTGTGTCCACTAATGAGATACGAAAATATCGGGATCTAATCACCAAAATTCCGACCAAAAATGAGAAAATAATAGGGAATGAGGGGAGAAAAAGGACCAGAGAGGAAGGAAGGATGGATTGGGATAGGGGCGACTCTAAGGTAATTGGGGCCTAAGGCTAAATTCTAAAGTGAGACCTTTTATATTAATTTAAAAAATAATATATTTAAAAAATAAAATAGTTAAAACTATTCTTATAACTTTTTGACATGCAAAATTACTTATAAAATAGTTAAAATGTTCTATATTTTTTAATATATCATTTTCAATTGATAATATTACTAATTCATTTAATCTTTATTGAGTCATACAAAATCCGACCTAAGATTTTATTAGTTTTAGTTATCGCTTTAGTGAGGAAAGATAAAGTTGAGAAGAACCAAGAAATGATAAGAATAAAAAACAGAATGGTTGAGAAATGATTTTTTCGTATTTTTGGTACTCGACGGATATTGTCTCATGTAAGTTTAAGTCCTTTTAAAGATAGATTTTGTTAGGGCTTAAACTGCTAGCAATATCTAATAGTAAAAAATTAAATAAATTACTGTAAAAAATGTTAATCTGGATATAAAAAGGTAATCTCAAGGAGATTGTATATGGCAATTTTTAAAAAGATTGAATCAATTGGTGGAAACATTATAGGGGTTCTTTGAATTAATTACAATTAATATTTTAAAGAAGAAGATTTTATAGGTTGAATGGAGACTTTATAAAGACCGCAAAAAAAGTTAATGCTCCTTCAATCAAAGAGATTTAGTAGGACTATTCAATCAATATGCTCTTTAAGTTAAGTTTTTGGGGCCTTAATATAAAATTTTCTTTAAATATATCACTATTTTTTTTGAATTGGGCGCCCCTAAATTTTGAAAAAGATAATGTTCCTTCAATCAAGAAAATTTAATAGGTTTTCAATATGTCTCTTTAATCAATATACTCTTTAAAGTTTAGGTTTTCAGGCGTTAATATTAAATTTTCTTTAAATATACCATTAATTTTTTTTAATTGGGAGTTTTAGGCAACCGCCTAAGTTGCCTATAGCTGGAGTCAGTCCTGAATTGGGGGGTGGGACAAGTCGGAACTCCTTCCACCGCCAAAGAAATTGTTGTAAGGGAAGACTAGAGTGCGGAAGGACAAAAGTTTTAGAGAGACGGCAGAGCCTCTCTCTCTAGAATACACGAAAGGGTCCAACGCCAATTATCATGCATATATACAAGTCTCATATAAGATAAGATGAAGAAATAACTTGAAACCCACAACTGCTACCATCTATATATATATATATATGGGTTTTCTCTGTGCATGCATGCCCAGTTGTACAAGGCAATATTGATCATTCAATTCTTTAGCAAATTGGATGATTTAAATTTGGAAATTAATTAAGTTGGATCAACTTTGACACGGTTGAGAGGAATTGTAGAGGTCTAGGAGGGAGCAACTAGTGCAAACCCAGTACAATTGGATACCAAAATGAAGGCCTAATTAAGGTAATTCCAGAACCACAGTCAATCTTCTACCACATATACTGCCAGACGTAAGATCTGAACTCATGATCTTGAAATCGCCAAATCATATAATGAGTAAGTTTCACCATTTAGGCGGAAAACAAACTACTAAATTCTCATCCTCCAAATCGAGAGAATTTAGTTAGGAAAAAGGCCTACAGAGAAAAGGGGCATTCGAGTACTTCATCGTACATCGATCTCATCTAGGGAATCATGAGTTTTTTGCTTTTTCATCGAAGACATCATGTAAATTCCAAGTGATTATAAACCAAGAGTCTTTGGCGCGCGGTTCTTCTGTAGATATTTCTTTTTGTTCTTCGTCTGTTTGTTTGAAGTATATTGTTTTAGACAACAATATTGTTTCATTATTTTCGATAACTTTGGGGTTATCTGTTAATGTAAATGGGTCAATGCATATCTCTGCAAATGAAGCAAAGAGAAGGGTTTGAAGGACCTTCTTCTTCTGCTGCTGCTGCGTGTTCAGAGAGGCACGGGTGCTTGGCCAGTTGGCCGTGGTAAAAGAGCAGCGGTCCAGGCTTTACATTGCAAAGAGATGTGTAGTGATGCTTCTTTGTTGGCACAAATACGGAAAGAATTAAATTCTTAATTTTTCCTCGTCTTAATTGCATGTTCTTCCATGAATATGAATATATTTCAAATTGACAGTTGCTGAAGTAAATATGCCTGGAGAGTTTCTGGGAATAAGAACTTCAAATTTATGAGGAAGTTTTACTGCTCCTTTCTTCTCTCCAGTTACTTCTCTCTCTATTTTCGGAGCTCTTTCTCAGAGAGAGCGTACGTAGGTTCAAAAGAGAACCTTTTGGGTAGTTTTTCTTCTCTTTTGCTTCTTGACATGACAGATTGTTTAATGATGTTCTTTAGGGAGGAGATTGTTTCAATTTTTACGTACGTACTCATCGAATTCATATCCAGCAATTTTAGCTTTCTGTTATTTTCTGAATGGCTGTTTCTTTAGTAGCAAATTAGAGAGCTTTAATCAATACTTTGTGGACTAATTGGTATATTATGCACGTAGATAATCAGATTTGTATAAACTTCGACAAAATATATTACAAACTATAAGATTGATAACCCTGTTCTGGATGCCCAAATTTTGATTTGATTAATTCATTAATTTAATCTCTTGTTGCTGCTCATGATGTACGACAAGGCGCAAACGGCAAACTGTTGACATTGTTTCGTTTGCCTCAAAACAAAACTTTTTCCACACAATCACAACTCGCCACGTGTCATATATATATATATTTCTATTATTTCTATGGGAGAGTGAGAGTTTAATTGGTTAGAGAAAAGGTTATTACTTTTCTCGTTTGTTTATCTTATAGTATATAAATTAGATCATGATCGTCATAAGATTAAATTAATTAATAAAAAGTAGGTTTAGATTTTTTGGGTTCCAATATCATATTATAACTCATTAATTTTTTAACTTTTATACGAAAAGCTAATCATGTGTTCCCTGAACAGTGAACATATATGGGGCTGTGTATGCATGTAAAATGCATTAATCCGAAATTTAAGCCGTAAGTTATTAGGATCAATATTCTTGCTGAGTACTTCGTCTTTTATCTCTTCAACTGAATCATGTTTTTTTTGTTGGCACTAATCCGTGTGGACCAAGAATCTCGAGCATGGAACAACAATGTAGACAATGCATGGCCAACTTTGGTGGTCCTGTAAAACTGTCCCCGGACTCCGTATTCCCTTTTACGGGGCTTTTTTTTCAGAGTGGGCTATGAACTCTGCCTTTATGGCCCTTTTCGCCTTTGCTGCAGCCTGCAAGTCCTATATCTCTTGCTCTTCCAAGTTCCAAAGCCTGGATGACACGTTGGGGGGCCTTCCATACGCACGCCGCAGGGCTGGTACCTTGGGGTTGGGGGAACTCCTTTCGGGCATCTTTTGCCAAAACCAACCTCTCGTTTTATCTCGTGGATCTTTTCCGACAACTAGTCTAGGTTCCGGTAACTTTATCTACCACTTCCGGCCACCGCTCTCACTACCTAGTATGGAACATATAGTGGTCTATTCGATATCTTTTGAGATTTTGTCGGGGTTTATTTTCGACCTGGTTGTAACTTGCTCCGGTTTCATTTTATGAAATTTGACTTCGAAAAAAAAAACCTCTCGTTTTATCGCTGCATGTAATGCTGCCATGACGAGCTTGGTTTGTATTCTGATTAGCCACGTCGTTAATCCTAAGAGGAGAGTGGTGGTGATGGTGCGCATGGAGAGGAGGCCTATGCACTTTGCAGGTGCACATAGCTAGCTCCCAGACTAACACGTCTTTAAGCCAAGCATTTGGCTCATCAAGAAATTTTTTGAAGCAAGATAATCATGCATAAGAGTTCATGCATGTTGGATACTCTCTGTCCAGGCAAAATTTTTGGACTTGGTTTCGGTCTGATAGAAAAAAAAAAAATGTCTAGGATAACAAAAACTACAAGTCTAGTATACCTTCAAACCCTGTTCTGATAGGAAAGACAAGTCTAGTAATGCCTCAAACCCTCCCACCTGAAGACCCACGGCGATCATAAATTATCATAAAAACTGGTCTAAGACACTTCAAATTGAAGAGTTCCAGCTCCCTTTTCAATTAAGATTTTGAGAGAGACCATTTGAATGAACTTGGTAACATCAGAAAATCATACAACCAACGAATTTCATTACCATGTAAAATTGCATGATTACTGTCGAGGTTCCAAAGAGATCAATCTATATAATTTCTTTTAAAAGGGGGCGGAAACCGCAATCCATTTGAAAGGACCTTAATTTCTTTACATGTGGCTGAACCTTGTAAAGAAGCATTGCCTAACTTTGTCTACACCTCACTGCTAATACATACAAGTACTTGTGATTAGAAGAGAGCTTATAGATTCGATTCAATGTATACAGGGGGAAACTCAGTCTTTCTTTTCATATATAATTGCTGATATTTACAAAGCATTTGTGGTTCATTTTGGAACTTACATCTCCAGCAAGAACAAGTTCTGATAACCTCTATGGCTGGAGAAATTTAATCGAATATTCACATCTTCCTATAAAGGATAACAGGTGCAGATTCAAAGCTGTACATAACATAATTTTGAAGTTTCTTTATGCATCATTTTCCCGAGCCATCCGTAACACTTTCAGTATCCTGACTGTCAAATACTAATAAAGCATTTTTCTCCAACAATAAGTTATCCTGCCACCCAAGAGAAGAGATATCTGAAACCATCTCTCAAACCACTCAGAGGGAAAAGGGAAATAAAAACAGCCACTAGCACAAGATGATAAAACTTTATGAACATATTTGGTTCCAACGTTTATTATAACACAAAACAATGAAGACACCTACCTCATAATTAGTTAATGTCATTGCATTGACTCGCGGAGCTTCACTAGTCTGTCTCGCCACAAGGCTGCAGGAATCAGTCATCAAACATAAATACTCAAACATAGAACCATGAAATTCCCTAATCAAAATTAAAAATCGATACTGTGACTGAACCAACAAAAGAAAACTGTAATCATATAAATAGGTGGGAAAATGTCCTACTGTACCTGCATCTCTGAACCTTTCTTCTTTGGCAGCCAAATTCATATTCCTCACCAAATCAAGTTCCTCAGATAGGATATCTGGACCATCTGCAGCACTGGAAGAGATATCACCAATGCTTTAGACATACTACAAAAATAGATAAAGAGCAAAAAATAAAAGGCGCTCAAATCTGCAGCTCAATACCTGTCAAGAGATACATCATAAGTTGACTTAGTACCACGCATCCTGCCCACCCCATCACCAATTCTAATAGCATCCGTCAAGACGATTTTTCTACTTACATATATTGGTGCCTGCAGAAAGCAAACATCAAACAAGATCGATGGAAGTTTTGAAAGAAATTGATGCAATACCCAACCATCTTATTAGATCTGGTGAAACATCTCAAAGGTTATTTTACAACATGAGGATCGGGAGGTGCATGGTTGGGCCACACTCTGACTCCAAAGAAAAGAAAACATTCAAAGTGCACCATATATGCGCGACTATATAAAGTGAATACATGGATCTATTTGACCACATACTAGAACACTTCATTCAGACCAAGAAAACTTCAATAGTTTTGAAGTTCAAAGCCTCAATTTCATCATTTTAAAAGATTTTATTCGTTGCATTTTCACTGCCAAAGTGAGAAGATATATACCTTGCATCGCTTCGCCACATTTATGGCATCTGAGGGACGTGCATCCACACTTAGAATGTCATTTTTCCCAGGCTGCAGGTAATAAAATCCGTGATGTAGCATAAAATATGTATTGAAGAGGATTACAATATTGCATACTTAAATTTCTAAGCACCTTGCATAAATATAGTCTGGAAAAGTAAGTATTCATCACTCTTTTTGTAATTCTCACCATACTAACCTGAAAACAAAGGGAAAAAAGCTCAGAATAAGTGACTAGATAAACACATCAAAATAGGAGAAAAAGCTTAATAAAACATAAGTGAAGTGCTTTGAGCCAGGAATGACAGACACTTTCAGTTAGCAAAACTAATAGTAGAAGTAGTTCTCAGTTTTCCAATTGACATCAATGAAAGATACCATCTAAAACAGGAAAATGACGAAATAATGCAAGCCTTAAACTGGGTTAATCCCAAATAAAATTAGCTTCATACTTCATAGCCTAGATTGTCCACAAGATCTACGACGAACCGGAACTGATCTGGGGAATCCTGCAGAAAGCATATATCTGAGAATTAAATATTGGTAGTACTTAAAGAAAAGACTCATATAGAGACAAAGATAATAATAATAATAAAAATACCCCATTATTTCCTTCCTCTACTGAATCTATAAGTTTTTCAACAGCAAATTCCCCTGCAGTAGCAAGACATATAGGGGTTAAATGGCAATCAGAATGACAGAAGGGAGCACCACACTAGTTAGGGTCGAACTTCATCCATATACCTACAATAATCGGTAGCAAAAAGTCTCCACCACAAGAAATCTTCAGAAACATTGTAGGACTCTGAAAGCGGCGGAGAAGACCCTCTCGGATCAAATCAACACCAACTCGGGAATTTTTCCCTTGGACTGAAAAGGGGGTCAATTGACCAGGAGGCTGCCATTTCATCTCTTCTCGAAATCCTTGCTTTCGCATATGGTAATGCAATATTGTTTCTGTGCTAAGTTGAATTATTGAAAAAAATGTCAGGAATGCTAATACCTAGATGGGCCACATCATCAGGAAACCAAAGTAACTCAAGTTAGAGGACTAGATACTAGAGATTTTACCATATTTCCAACTACTAGAGGATGCTTAATTCTTCCTTCACTCATTCTATGTAACTGAGCAATTGGCCCCCAAAACACGGTGCCAGAAGTAAGCTCAACATAAGTAAAGCGAAGGCATTCCTAAAGATCGTTGAGGTTTGCTACATAAGCTAAGCTAGAAACTGCCAAGTTTTACGAAACCATTAGTATGAACCTTCCAATTAAAGAAGTTGGCTTGCAATTGCTATAGTAAAATCCACCATGAATGAAATATTAACTAAACATCCATGATGGTTTCTAAGAAGAAAAAAAGCACCGATAACTTCTTCGACATTAAATTAGTCTCGCAGTTCTAAACAACAACCAAATTTGAGGAACAAATTCGTGGTGATGTGTAGGTGTGTGCGGGGGTGTGAAAGAGAGAGGAGAGAGGAGAGAAAGCGAGATGCGACCTGGGAGGAGGAGAGAAGCTTCGAGAAACTCGTGGTGGCGATCGTCGTCGTCATCGCTAGATGTTCCGCCGACGCTTCCGCGGGAAGACTTACAAGAAACGTCGAGGATCGTTTGGGGCCTACGACACCGTTTGGCCCCGAAACCAAATCGAGTGGGGAACCGAAGGGAGTTAGGTGTCGGGGTCGAGCAGGAATGGCTCGCATTTGCTGGATCGCCGAAGGTCCCGAACCCCGAGACTATCCGGACGTAGAAGCGAGCTCCGAGCATTACTACAGTAATAACTATAATTGATTATATCTGAAATAACCGACAGGGCGAGAGAGAAGGCCGAGCTTAACTGAAGCACAACGAAGAGACAGAAGCGGAGTTGGTATTTTCCTTTTTTTTCTTTTCTTTTTTTCTTTCCGAAGAAGCAGTTGATGTTGAATAATGTGACAAAAGGCCCTTTTATAAAGACCCATGTGCAACGTGTGCTCTGTCATGCCGATTCTTTTGACAGGGGTAATTACGGGTATATTCGCGTAACAAAATTATAACACTCTAAAATTTTATTATCATTACAAAACACTCTTCATATTTTTTCATCAATTTTCATATATTTTTTCACTTTTTTATCAACTTTTTTACTAACTTTTTCATTATCTATCCTCACTTTTTCATCAACTTCAATACCTAAAATTTTAACCACCCTAAAATTTTACTTTTCAAACACAGCCTACATATCTACTCGAGTATCTAGATTTTTTTATCTTTATAAAATATTTTTTATGACTTTTTTTTTATCGTATAGTCCTATGACCTATTTTTCAGACAATCCTGACGTACACTCCACTGAAAGTTAACACACTAATCTAGATGATATTCTAGATAAGTTATTCGACTCTAAAAATAGACATTATGATCCTAAACTTATGTCGGTCTTCTATTAATTGTCTCACTTTTGACAGATAAAAGGACTTGTATATTTAAAAAATAGATTACATGGACTAATCCGTTCAAATCTGTATCCTAAGAATTGATTTGTTAAAACTCAATAAAAAGTAGAGGTAATTATTTTTTTATTTAGCTATTAGTCTATCCAAATATGTTTTTTTAAATAAAAAATTCTAGACAATAGAGAAGAAATGGAGAAAAAAATAATAATTTTTTTTTGGTTTTAACTCTAAAGGAGTCTATCTATTTTTTTTAAAAAATCAAGACAATATTAAAGGAAGGAAGGAAGAAAACCAGAAGAGAGAACATATAATTAACTTGTATAACATCTATAAAAGACCTTTTTTTTATTTAACTTTTAGGCTACCCAATTCTGTTTTTTTTTTTTAATTTCTAGAAAATATAGAAGAAATTGAGAAAAAAATAAGGGATAACTACAAAATCAGTCGTGTGGTATAGGTGAAAATTAAATTAGTCTTCAGTGATAATAAAAGTATAAAATGTCCCAAAACTAATTCAATTTTTAGCGTATACTACATGGACTGATTTTGCATTTATGTCAAGAAAAAATAATGTAAGACCAATCAATGATGATGTTTTTTTTTCTGTTTTTTTTGGTTTTAGCTCTTAAGGGACATGCGTTTGTCCGTATACAATACCCACTGAAAATTATTCAAGATATTTTTGTTTTTCGCCTGCACCCAATTTGTTTCTGCATAAACTTTTCGTTTGAATTTAATGAGTTGAAAAAAGCAAACCCCACCCCCCTCGGACAGTATTCCAAATCGGAGATATTAAATGTTTAATTAATTTCTCAAATGGATTTCGATTAAGATAATAAATATAACATATGAAGGTTGTCGAGACAAAATACTACACGCCTTCGCATCAAATCAATGATAAATCATACACAAAAGATGAACAGATAAAGACACGTTAAGCATCATCAATGAACTGGGTCTTCCAGAAGAGAGACTCTTTTGGACGAATCTCGTAGGTCTGAATCAGAAGCTTTGTGATTAATTGAACCCAGTCTGCTTTTTTTATCAGTTTTGGGTTCCAGAATTTCAGCTCGTGAGCCCAGTCTGGGTTTCATGGTCCCCGCCAATATAATACGCCAAAATTTGCAGCAAACTTTAGGGTGAAACCAATGGGCAGGACAAGTTAACTGGTCCATTACGAAAAATCTGCGGGCCGAATAAAAAATATACACATTTGAGTACAGGATTTGAACCGGATTCTCTTCCTTTTTTCTTATTGCAAAAGAATCGTTTATCATTAATTTAATAACTACAAAATATTACACACTTCAGTCTTCAAGCTTACGGCTATAGAAGGTTCAGGTGTGTTTGTTGATGCCCCTCCCGCACATAATTGTATGGGGGATACCAAAAGCTGGAGTTGGAAACCTCCCAATGGATTGGCATCCCGTATTGGAGATCCTCATACACCTGCCACGTCAGACACATGTGTTGCCACATCACCAGCCACATCAGATAAGTGTGCTGTGTCAACTTGAAGCTAATTTCTTATGTGTCGACTTGGTTCAGCTGCTGTTAAGCTGTTATGCTTATTGTTAAGTTGTTATTTGCGTTCTGTTAATCTAACTGATTTTAACTCAGTTAACTACGCATGTATATAAGCTAATCAGATTGATTAGTGTTTGAATAAGAAAAGCTATTCAGTCAGTCTCGACATTTCTCTCGAACTTCCTCTCGAACTTTCTTTCCTCTTTCTTTAGTTTTCTACATGGTATCAGAGCAATCTGCTCTTCTTCATTTCGCACTCTGATCTGCTTGAAGAATCATCATTTCTTCAAGATCTGGTTACAGCTATGGCAGATTCAGAAACTCGTGATTCCGAAAACGTTCGTAACCCTATTTTCCCAAATCCAAACCTAAATCCAGCTTTCCTCAATCTACCACCGAATCTTTTCAATACTCGACCTATTCTTGATAGTGCTTACACAATCACTTCAGGAGATACTTCCAATACTCCTATTGTCTCTCCACATCTAAACGGAAAGAACTACTATTCTTGGAGCCGAGCCATGCTCATGGCCATTGGAGCTCGTAACAAGTTTGGTTTTCTCGACGGGAGCATACCAGTACCTGCACAAACCGATCCAAGTTTCAGTGCTTGGTATTGATGCAACTTGATGGTCTCATCGTGGATCTGTGCGTCTGTCTCACCAGAAATTGCTCAGGTGATTTTGTACATTGATACAGCTGAGAAAATGTGGAAATTGCTCAAGGAAAGGTATGAACAGAGTAATGAGCCTAGAATTTTTGAATTACAACAATCACTTAGTTGTATTTCTCAAGGTCAATCTTCTGTGAGTGATTACTTTACTCGACTGGAATCACTATGGAATGAGCTGCATCAATTTTCTCCTATACCAGTTTGTTCATGTGGAATTTGTCATGGTTGTACTTTTCATGTTCTAAGCACCATCACTGCCCGAGAAGAAAAACAATTAACCATGATATTTCTTATGGGATTAAGTTCGGCTTATCTCACCATTAGGGGAAACATATTGATAATGAAGCTTTTTCCTTCTTTGAATGAGATATATTCATTAATCATTCAAGAAGAGAGACAACGTGCATTTACTAGAAGTTCAGGATTTACTCATGAAAATGTTGCCATGACTGTTAATCAACATTTTTCTAAACCTGAATTTGTTGTTGCACCTGTTCAAAGGAGATACTTCACTGGTCAGAAAGAACGACCCTTATGTACTCATTGTAATAGAAAATGACATACTATAGATAAATGTTTTGAATTGCATGGGTACCCCCCTGGTTGGATATCAAAGAAGAAGCTCACTGCTCCTGCCAATCCAGTTGGTAATTTTCATCCCTCGGCTCACCAAGCTATTGCAAACACAGAGGCTGTTATTAATAACCCGAGCTCTACTATTTCTCAAGAGCACATTCAGCAACTTCTGCATCTTCTTCAAACACAAATGAAACCCGAGTCCTTGTCCAAGACTCCCCTTGACTCTCCAACCTTTAGTTCTGCCAATATGGCAGGTATACACTTTCCCATGCATATGATCAGTACTAATGTTGCTCACTGTTTTTCTTCATCAAATTCCTCTTTTCATTCACCTAATGTTTGGATTGTTGATAGTGGTGCAACTGATCATATGATTTGTTCCTTTTCATTATTTTCTACTTACAAATCCATAAATGCCACTGTTAGTTTGCCTAATGGTCAATCTGCACAAGTTACTCATATAGGTTCAGTTCAATTTTCGCCTGAACTTATTCTACACAATGTGCTTTATATTCCTTCATTCACATTCAATTTACTTTCTACTAGTAAACTCACATCCACTTCTCAAGTTAGCTTGCTTTTTCTGTCTAACAAGTGTTTTATTCAGGACCTGCATGCTTGGAGAATGATTGGGGTGGCTGAGCAAAAGGATGGTTTATATCTTCTTCGAACCGAACCCATTTCAGCTTCTGTATGTTCTGTTTCTTCCAATAAATCAGCTACTCAGCTATGGCATATTAGACTAGGTCATATGTCTCATTCAAGAATGAATTTGTTGCATCATTCTATTCCTTTAGTTTCTTTTGATTCTCATACATCTCAATGTCAAATCTGTCCATTAGCTAAGCAGCATAGGCAATCTTTTCCCCTTAGTTCCATACAAACTTCACAAGCTTTTGAAATGATTCATTGTGATATTTGGGGTCCTTTTGCTGTGGCTACTACTCATGGTCATCACTATTTTCTTACAATAGTAGATGGTTATACTCGTTGTACATGGGTTTTTCTCATGAAACATAAGTCTGAAACTAGAATGATTATTGAATCATTTTTTCATCTAGTTGAAACACAATTTCAATCCAAAATTAAAGTGCTTCGTTCTGACAATGGTCATGAATTTTGTATGACTTCTTTCTTTTCCACTAAAGGAGTTATTCACCAACAAAGTTGTGTTTACACTCCTCAACAAAATGGGGTGGTTGAACGTAAACATCAACATCTCTTAAATGTAGCAAGAGCCCTTCGTTTTCAATCTAATTTACCTCTCAAATATTGGGGTGAATGCATTCTTACAGCTACATATTTGATCAATCGTTCTCCCTCTCCTTTATTACACAACAAATCCCTTTATGAACTACTTTTTTCTGTTCAACCATCTTATTCCCATCTTCGTGTTTTTGGTTGTCTTTGCTTTGCCACTAACACTTATCCTCATAAAACCAAGTTTGATGCCCGAGCTAGTAAGTGTGTTTTCCTGGGTTATCCCTATGCTGTCAAGGGTTATAAATTGCTTGATCTTCATAATCAAACAATTTTTATTTCCCGAGATGTCATATTTCATGAATCTTCTTTTCCTTTTCTCACTACATCCACTTCTAACCTTTCTCCTTCAGACTTTGTTGTTCCCACATCCATTCCCAATACTTTATCTTATAATCATTCTGCTGCATCTTCTCCTGATCATACTTTTTTTTCACCTACTGATATTCCAAATTCCCCTCCATCTCCATCTCCAACTCCTCTGCCTCTTGTTGTTCCTTCCCGAAAGTCCACCAGAATTAGAAACCCTCCTACTTATTTACAAGACTATCACTGCAGATTGGTCCATTCTCTTGCTCACGGTTCACCTTCTTCATTATCCTTGCAACAGCCTTCTGAATCAGCATATGACATTAGCAGGTATCTTTCTTATTCTAATCTCTCATATTCTCATAAAGCTTTCACTCTTGCTCTTATGACCCATCCTGAACCCAACACCTACAAACAAGCTGCTCTTCATCCCCAATGGCAAGAAGCCATGTTGAATGAAATGATTGCTCTTGAAAATAATAAAACTTGGGTTATTACTGATTTGCCTCTAGGTAAGCAAGCCATAGGTTGTAAATGGGTTTATAGAGTCAAATATAAGGCAGATGGTACTGTGGAGAGATATAAGGCTAGGCTTGTAGCAAAGGGTTTCACCCAACAAGAAGGCGTTGATTATTCTGAAACCTTCTCTCCGGTTGCAAAGATGACCACAATTCGTTGTT
This sequence comes from Myrica gale, assembly GCA_963930655.1. Lineage (NCBI taxonomy): Eukaryota > Viridiplantae > Streptophyta > Magnoliopsida > Fagales > Myricaceae > Myrica > Myrica gale. Next base: position 24,509,586 of record OZ005614.1, on the reverse strand, counting down.
TTTTGGCTCTTGCTGCATCTCATAATTGGTTTCTTGAACAATTGGATGTCAATAATGCATTCTTGCATGGTGATTTGTATGAGGAAGTGTACATGGTTCTTCCTCCTGGTTTTGATCCACATGGGGGCACCAAGGTATGTAAATTACTTAAGTCTTTGTATGGACTTAAGCAAGCCAGTCGTCAGTGGTTCTCTAAGCTTTCTACAGCTCTGTTTTCCCTTGGATTTACTCAATCCCAAGCTGATTACAGCTTGTTTACTATGATTGAAGGTAATTCTTTTACTGCTCTGCTCATCTATGTTGATGATATCCTCATTGCTTCCAATAACATGGCTTATGTTACTCAAGTCAAGAATTTTTTGGATGCTCAATTTAAAATCAAGGATCTTGGTAAATTGAAGTATTTTTTGGGTCTTGAAATTGCACGTACTTCTGCTGGTATTTCTCTTCATCAACGCAAGTATGCTTTAGAGATTTTGGAAGATAGTGGTTATCTTGGTTGTAAGCCTGCAGCCTTTCCCATGGACTCTAAACTCAAGTTATCTCGCACTAATGATGACTTGTTGGAAGATGCTTCTTCGTATAGACGACTTATTGGTCGTCTCCTTTATCTCACAATTACTAGACCTGACTTATCCTATTCTGTTAACACTCTTGCTCAGTTTATGGAACACCCTAGTCACTCTCATCTCAGTGCAACACATCATGTTCTACGATACATTAAGAGTTGTCCTGCTCAAGGATTATACTTTTCTTCATCATCTTCTACTCAACTTAAGGGGTTTTCAGATTCTGATTGGGCAGCTTGCATTGATAGCCGCAGGTCAGTGACTGGTTTCTGTCTTTTCATTGGTGATTCTCTGGTTTCATGGGGCTCTAAGAAGCAGGGCACAGTATCTAGAAGTTCTGCTGAAGCTGAGTATCGAGCTCTTGCTTCTACTTGCTGTGAAGTTATTTGGTTGTTACAAGTTCTTCATGATTTGAACATATCTCATTCATCTCCTGCCTCTTTGTATTGTGATAGCAAGTCTGCTTTATCATTGGCTGCTAATCCTGTTCATCATGCTCGCACCAAGCATATTGATATTGATTGTCATTTTATTCGAGAACAACTTGCCAAAGGTGTCATTAATACCTTTTATGTTGATTCTGCTCATCAATTGGCAGATGTGTTTACAAAAGCACTTGGCAAAGCACCATTTCAGTATCTTATTTCCAAGCTTGGTCTTCTTGATATTCATACACCAATCTTGAGGGGGCATATTGGAGATCCTCATACACCTGCCACGTCAGACACATGTGCTGCCACATCACCAGCCACATCAGATAAGTGTGTTGTGTCAACTTGAAGCTAATTTCTTATGTGTCGACTTGGTTCAGCTGCTGTTAAGCTGTTATGCTTATTGTTAAGTTGTTATTTGCGTTCTGTTAATCTAACTGATTTTAACTCAGTTAACTACGCATGTATATAAGCTAATCAGATTGATTAGTGTTTGAATAAGAAAAGCTATTCAGTCAGTCTCGACATTTCTCTCGAACTTCCTCTCGAACTTTCTTTCCTCTTTCTTTAGTTTTCTACATCCCGAGCAGCCGTATAATTGAAGGTTTGGCTCGTTGAGTTAATGAACCTCAGGAAGCTTGCTTCAACAGTTTAATTAGCTCGCATGTCCTTGCGTCTAGACCAGAATAAAGGCAAAGATCGACTGGAGTTAAACCATCCTGAGAAAAGAAAAAAAAAAGTGCTGTGATTGATCAAGAACACCAAGAAAACGAGCAGTGTGGATTTGAAAAAACTAATTTCAAAATCGCCCATAATGGAAAACAGAAGGAGAATATTTTGATATGATTCTCGTATAGAAAGCATCTCAGGTATTTTTAACACGCAAACAGCTAATCAAGACTCATCCTGAGAAATATTCATCGACATTTACATGTTTTTTTCGCTTTCAAACAATCAAAGCAGTTGAATATGAATGTGAGCCTCTGAACTCAGGCAGAAGGTGGAGCACAGAAGTTTATTTCCTAAAAAGCTGTCCAAACATACCACTAGACCTTTACCTTGTTTTTTAATGTCTTTTCAGCTCCTTTAATCAGTAAAAGCCTCACTACATCTGTTCTCCGGGCTTGAACAGCAACATGTAACGGTGTCCACCCATCCTAAATCAGACGAATAAAGACATCACTCAAAAGATTATCCAAAGTCAATAAGAAATCATGTAAGTGACAAAGCTGAATAATTGACCGTACATTGTCCTGGTGATTGATATCAACATTATACAACAGAAGAATTTTAATTGCCTGACTGGAAGCTGTTTGGACTGCGTAGTGCATCAAGTTCGCCCCATCCTGTCTTTGCACAAACATCAAAGAAGATAAAAGTGATATCAGGAGACAAATTGGTCTCTTGAATATATCTCCTTACTTGTTGCGTAAAAGAAACATGACTAAGTCACTAAATACCAGGATCTCCAAGGTGCTATTGAAATGATCTAAACTCCAGAAATGCAATGCATAGTCCCACAAGAAACACACTTAACCATCTATAAATATAAACTAAAGATAATTCAACATTGGTGATGACAATGATGACAACAGAGATCGATTGATGCATGGAAAAAGGCAAAAGAAGCAAATAAATAAATATAAGCAACGATTAATCGATAAAACTCCTTTTAAGCAGTTAAAATCAATCAATGACACAGATATTTGTCCAGAACCAGTTTGCATGAATATGCTTCACCAAATTTAAGTAGCCATCTAGTTCACATGTTTAGGTATCAGAAGTTCTGCATAAAGTTTTATTTTTCTTTTGCAGTTAACAAAAGTAACAAATCAGAAGAAGCAATTGGTGAATTTTTTTACTTACTTTATCAAGAACAAATGGATTAGCTGACTCTCTCAAAAGATAGTTCGTAATGGCCTGCTTTTTTCCAATTATTGCCTTGTGAAGTGCAGTCCAACCATCCTGGAAAGGAAGAAAAGATCCAAGGCTCAAATCAAGAGCAGAAAAGAGATGGTTATAACTCCCCGGCATTTTCCCACCCCAAATAGCATGTGTTGGTTCTGTATACCTTATCCACTGCATTGATATCAGCATTATGTTTCAACAAAGCATCCATAAGGTAAAACTCTCCAGATGCAGCAAGAGTGTGCAAAGGTAGCCACTTGGCCTGAAAACAATTCCACCAAACCTCATCAATGTCCTAAAAAAAATGTGCAGAGGGGGCCATGTTGGGCTTCCCAATGTTTAACCAGCACCTGAGAGAGTCATTTGGACCCTCAAAATCCATGAAGACTGGGCATCATCAAACTAGTCTTAAAAAAAAATAAAACACCTAAACACCATTAAAGGTAATGAAACAAGAAGCAAAAAAAAAAACAGAAATTCAAAAGAAAACTGAACAACTATCCAACGGTAGTGATTCTTGTGGAACTTACAGAGGTAGCAGCAGCCACATCCGGTTTCTTCCTATTCAGAAGGAACTTTTCCTCTTTAGTGAATAGCTTACGACGGCCTATTCATTCAAGGATAAAACATAAGGATGGTTTACAACAAAACTACCATAGTTATCTCTGTGAATGAAAACCACGAACACCAAGTTCTTCCAATCCTAACAGAACAGTGCATGCGAAAATTCTTCAACAAAAAAGACCAAATAAAGCTGTGTATTAGAAGCAGAAATTACACAACAATTAACTATCACGGATTAAGATCCTCTTGATTTATAGGATAAATCACTGTGGAGGTTCATATTTCATCATCTCAACATTTAACATCCCTCAAAAATCCTTATTTTTTTATCTTATGAAGTTGTAAACTGATTATAAAGTTGACATAACAAAAATGCGAGTCATTTCACGAAATAATGGTTGTATTCTAGTTTATCAAAAATCTAAAGATCCTGATCCAATCTATCTACACTGTATCTAATCTTGAAGGGAAATCTACTTGTTTCTGAAATAAAATACATAAATACACACACGAGTCCATATCTTTGCAGTACCATCAGTATATCCGCAACGTACTGCTTCGTTTTAAGCCAACACACAAGCATTAAAAATATATCACTACCTTCCGAGGATTCATTTTCACCGGGCGTGTAATTGCCACTGTTGAAGAACTCCGTCACATCCTCCAAGCCCCTACCGTATACTGCCCACCTGGGGTTCTTGGGCGCCACTCGCTCGCTCGAAGACTCAGTCTCGTTCATTTCACCTATTTTATCCTCCTCCTCCTCCACGGGGAAACTGGATGGGTTGTCGAGCACGAGCGGCTTCAGCTGCGCCAACTTGGCCTCCTTGAACTCCAAGTATTCCTGCACGTTCACATTCCTTATGGGTTCGTACCCTTTCCTGTTCTTCTCTACTCGGCTACCGTACTCTAACTGCTGAGCAATCTTTCGCCTCTCTTTCTTGGTGATGTTAATCTCCGCTTGGACTTCTTTCCACTGCTCCGGGACTAGATTCTCCGGCTCGACCTCAGTCACGGGTTTCTTGTGCTTCTGCTTCTGCTTCAACTTGTTCGGAGTGGCAGCGGGAGTCTCCAAAGCGAGGTCGCCTTGGATGCCGGGGTCTTCAAATACGCCTTCCTCGAAGACGACGCAGTCGCCAATGACGTGGTCCTCGGCGTCATCGTCTTCGATGGGAAGAAGGGAGGAGTGGATGGAGGAGGTGGGCGAGAAGGAGTGGGGTTTTCTTGGGAGGTTTGGCGCGGTTCTGGGGGATGATAAGGGATTGTGAGTGATGGACAGGGAAACTGGATGTGGGTGAGTTGGGAGGAAAGGGAAGATTTTGGGAGGGGCTTGGTAGTTTAGTACAAGAGCTGAGGAGAGTGCCATGGTTTGTGGGTTCCGAGTGTCCTGCAAATGGGGAAGAACCGAGCAACGCGCTCTATTTGATTGAATGGGCTCGTTTGTTGTGTGCACCAAAGATAAAAGGCCAGACCCGTGGCCGTGTGCTCACTTGGACTACAAGTCGTTTAGGCTTTTCCAATAATATGCTTTAATTGCGAACTTTCTAAAAGTGATCTCATTTGTTTAATTAATTGTAGAATATATATCAAGAAAAAGATTAGTCCCCAATCCAGAGATTCCAGATGTAAATAATTATCTTTTATGAGTCCATCTGATCTGATAGAGAACAGGCTGATCATGAGCCATGTCCTGGGTTGGTCTTTGGCATCTCCAGTACAGGGGGACTGTGATGACTGAGAGTCATGTATTTTTTTTAGTGATAAATACAAAATCAGTCCCTGTGCTATACGCAAAAATTGTTTTAGTCCCTGTGATATGAAAAACATCGATTTAGTTCATGTGATTCTATTTTCGTTTGTTATTGGTCCTCCATCAGGTACTGATTTTATCACTTTCTAAAATCACATGAACTAAATTGATGTTTTTCATATCATAGGGACTAAATCGATTTTTGCATATAGCACAGAAACCAATTTTGCATTTATCCCTTTTTTTTTAAGGGACTGAGAGTGATGGATTATATCAACTGTTTGATGAACCTTTGCTGAGCCGAAAAGTGAGGGCTCCGTTTCAAACGGGGGCCGGATGAAGCCGATCAAGCTCTCAAATAATTGCAGTCAGGGTGAGCAAAAGAGGTTTAGGTCAAACCACACATATCAAGCCATAACCCAAAAAATAACAATCTTACTTCTTGAGAGGCAGCCACTTCAATAAAAGTTGGGTGCAACATACACCAACAAACATGACAGAGATCCGAAATAAACAAAACACTAACCAAACATTTGTATCTTGCTTCAATACAAACCAAAGCTCATTACATTACCAGAATCAGTTTACAAGCTTCCAAGTCTACTTCACTGAAAATGCCAAAAACCAAAAAGCATCACCTAGAACCACGAGCATACTTCCTTTCTGGGCTAGGTGAATAAGGAAGTGACCTAGACCTGTCCCTCCTTGATCTTCCACCATAGGGGGGCGACTCACGACCCCCTCGATATGGTGAGCGCCTTGGAGATCTACGATAGCCATAGTCATCACGTGACTCACGTCCACAATACCTACCACGGTCGCTGCTGCCACGGTCGCCATGAGCAGGGCCTTTCACACATGCAGGAATCAAAATTTCAGTGAATTATTGTTAACATGCCTCTAAAACCACTAAGCATTGCATATATATAAATCATCTCTATGTTTAGCAAGAAAAAAGGCAAGCGAGAGAGAAAGTGAGAATAAATGTCTAGACAAAAGAGTCTTATTAAGATTACCGTAGTCTCTTGTACTTTTCAACCCAAGATAGTGTCCAGGTGTAGGAGTTCTACCTCTTTTCCTCCGAGACTGAAAGACAAAAACATCATACCTTAATTTCTTCAAGTTCAATGGCACAAATTAAACATCAATGAATCATGCACGCATCATTCACATGGAATAGAACTTACAGCATAATGCACCAATTGCATGCTGTAGCCTTTTAAAATTTGGTTTTTTCACAGGCTTGAAACAAAAACCTTCATAAACCATACTTGCTAGCAAATTAAGAACAGGACATCCAGGTACAGATGACAACTCTCCATGAAATAAATGCCATGCATGAGATACCATTATAGGCTGATTACAAAGTTGTTGATAATGTCCGTTGATTAGTTGAGAGTTGAAAGTGAATGCTGAGGTTGTATAGTTGTTGGGCAATATAGTTGCTATGTTAAGTTGATCAGACGCATTTGATAAGCTGTTTAAGCTTGCCACTGATTAAGCTGTTTCAATAAAGTTGACATGGATGAAGTCATCATCTTTGATTGATTGCTGCCAACATAGCTGACGCAATGTGTTCTGAATATAGCCACAAAACCTCCAAGTCAAGAAGAAAGAAAACCATCGAAATTGTAAGTGTTTTATCACTAATGGAACAATCAAATTACCTTCTCGACAGTTATATATCGACCTTCAAGAACAGATTGGTTGAGATATTTAACACAGCGATTGGCATCCTCAACAGTTTCCATTGTAACAAAAGCAAAGCCACGTGAAACGCGTGTACGAGGCTCCACCACAAGAAAACAGGATGCTACCTGAAAGGGAGGGGAGGAAAAGTAAGCACCAAGAAGATGAAGGATTTGGTACCATGACACAAGCAGAAACAGAAAATAGATTGAAACTCCAATCAACTACCCAGGAAAAAAAAGAAAAAAAAAAAGGGAACTGCCATGAACTTCCGAGTACGATTAAGAAACCAACCTTTCCCTCCTTAGAGAAGTGCTCTTCAAGGTCCCTTTCTGAGACCCTTTGGGAGAGGCCAGTTACATAAAGTGTATCTCCGGGGTTGTTTATAGCCTCAGACCTGCCACATTCCAAAGATTAGACTGGAGTATTTTAAAAATTAGCATTCCAGGTAATAGGCAGCAATCACAAATATCAGGGCCTGACGTAGATGATTGACTTAAATTACAGTCATGTTAGAAGCAATAATACTGGGTTGGGAAACAGGAGTAGTAAAATCAATATTAGAACCCACCCGACATGACTTCTGGACCTTGATCTGAACCAGAAAAACCACCCAAACATCAAAAAAGAAGACAAACAAAAGTATCAAAGTCAGAGATGAGTGAAAGGAAACACAAAATTTCAATAATTACAAGCCTAACATACTAATGATAGCATAGCTGTAGTGACAACAAACCTGCCACGACTTCTGGACCGTGATCTGGGCCTTTGCCTGGACAAGGATCTGGATCTAGACTTTCGTCTAGACCTGGACCTTGATTTGGGTCTAGATCTAGATCGGGACCTGGACTGAGCTCTCCAAGGGGAGGGGGAACGTGAATACCTACTGTATTAGTGCATGTAATATTAAAATTTGTGAAAATTGGATTTTAGGAGCTTCATACTTTAGGTTTAGTTAAAGAGAATAAGCTCGTTTACAGAGAAAAGACACTTATTTGAATGATGCCATTTTTAGCCAATATTTAAAAATTCATAACATAATCCATCTTATATGCTGCACAAACTTATGTTGATATCACAATTTTCCATTCACAAATTCGGCATCCAAACTCCTCAGATAAAGCCCCCTCCTGATCATTATATTTTAACTCCACATTACGTTTTGACTACTGTCTAATACACCTCCATAAACTTCACCCAAACATGTGAAAAAGAGTAATAACAGAAAAAAGGAGAACATTCCTGGCCTTGCAATAGCTTAGATTCCATATATCACCTTCCAAAACCATAGAAAATTTTAAAAACTAAACAAACAAAAAAAATAAAGATTGAGAAACAGTACTTAGAAGGACAGAGATTAAAGTGTATATTCAAATTTTTATCACCTCCTCCTCCCAATTGAAAAAGTAGCTTAACCTTAGTGACACATTTCCTTTAATATACTCAATACAAATCAGCAAGCCTTACAGATCCCAGGTCATAGGGTTAACTCAACACTAAGTATCTTTGCAATAGAAGTGTATATCTTAAATTTCAATAGATACAGGATATGCATCTAAAACCAGTTTAGGTACACTAATATCCATAAGCTTTTCCATTCTTGAAAATTAAGCAACGCAATTAGAATCGTGGAGTCAAACGAACTTACGTATCATCTTTGTCTCCTTACTACAGCTAAAGCTAATTAGCGCTTCGAGAATCCACGAAAAGGCACGAGTGTCCTAAAGTATCCTATAAGATCAAAAATTGATTGCAGTCCCAGAAACCTTATAGACCAGACATAGATATAACTAGGTTTCACTGCGATTGATTCAATTTAAGAACTACGACAGAAATGCTCGAAATTCATAAAACCAGGAACCAAGAAGATCAACCGGGATAAATCCCAAATCCCTAATGCACCATGTATGATATTGAAAATTCCAGCAAAATTTTTCGTAGGGCTTACCTTTTGCGAGGTGAGTCAGCCTGCGACAAGAGTCAAAACCCCAAATGATTCACAAAGGATTGTCAATCTAGTAAGAAAGAAAAAGGAGCATCGAGAGAAAGCAAGAGCGGAAGGGACGAGCTTACCATTTTCGCGCAACGTCGTCGAAACCCGAGAGACAACGATCGAAGAAAATAGGGTTTAGGTAACTGAGCTTTCACTCGCCCACCAACGAGTCGCAAGGTCGCAGCTTGCTTTGTTTCCTCGGTTCTGTAATAGATGGAATTATTACATACAGGGCATGTTTGGAAATGGGGTGTGGTTTTCTTTTTGGTTTTGGGTTTAAATTTCAAATTTTAAATTTTAAGATTTAAAAATAGTTTTGTTTGGTTGATTAAGATTTTTAATTATTTATATTTTATTTAAATAAAATAAAATTAATTTATAGTTATTATGATATTAAAAAAAAATAAGGGTTAGATATACTTTCTCCCTTTTATCTTTGAGAGTATTTACACATTGGACCTCGATGTATTATTTTTTAGGCATTAGACCTATAAAGTTACACATTTTTTCGATTTAAACCATGTACGATAATTAGGCGTCAATTTAGACAGATTCCGTCAAAACGTGCCTCTTACTTGATTGTCATCGGAGTGCAATGTGTAAATACCTCAAAAAATAAGGGGCAATGTGTAAAATCCCCTCAATGATAAGGGAACAATGTATAAATATTTTAACGAAATCCGTCTAAATTGAATCTCAATTACATTACAAGGTCCAAATCGAAAAAATGTATAACTTTATAGGTCCAATGTCTTAAAAATAATACATCTATCTACAATGTGTAAATACCCCTAAAAATAAGGGAACAAAGAATATTTAACCCAAAAAATAGAAAAAAAATATATAATTAAAAAAATACGTAGAAAATTGTTTCATAAATATAAAAATAGATAAAATATCAAACTTATTAAAAGTACTCTTAAAAATAAAAATACAAGATAAAAATCATGCAAAATTTTATAACAGATAAAATTTTACAAAAATAATAAAAATTCACAATAAAAATTAATTTAAATTTCAAAAAAAACTTAACAATAATTAGCAAATATATTCATTATCAAAAACAAAGAAAATGACTTCCTTGATTCAAGAAAGACTTAGTGAAGAAATCTATCTATCTATTAAATTAAATTAAAAAGTTAAGAGCAGTTTACCTCTAGCATATTAGAATCTGCCCATCCAGTTTTCCTCTAGCTTATAAATAATTCAAAATCTTAATCAACCAAATAAAACCCTTACAACAAAATAATTTTTAAATCTTAAAATTTGAAAATTGAATTTTAAATCCAAAACCACAACTACAATTATAACTCATTTCCAAACAAGCCATAGGGACTGTGCACACTTTTTCAGTGGCACGGATAATAATTTTGGGAAATACTTATTTTGTATGGGTTTTTCGATTTTCCGAGGATATTGCTACCACTTTGACTGGTAAGAAAGTTGCTACTAAAACCGAATTGCATGTGATCAATTTTTATTACGAGCGGTGGTGGTCAAATTTTAAAATCTACCCATCCAGTTATAGTGAGGGTTATTGCTATAACCCCACTTCCATCGGACATGCAAAACCCTACAACAGACAAACATGTTTGCTCGATCATCATGTATACAGGCGAAGTTAGTATATTTGGATAGGTGTGAGCAAAAATTCCTGCAATAATCGAAATTTTCGGCTCCGATTCCGGCGTATAGCAAAATTGGATGCTAGTATTCTAAAGTACACAATTTGATGGATCCGCTATATAAATGTTATCCTTCCTGAGTATCATTCAGTTCAGTGCTGTGGTCTCCTAGCCTCCAGACAAGAGGCACACATACTAGTACACTAACACGAAGTAGCTAGAAGATATTTAGAAACGGAAATGTCAACTTCTTTTAAACATGGGTTGCTTTTAGGGTAATGTGAAAGTTCAGTGTTTTGGGAGATTGAAGGGGTTTCTGTTGTTAAAAACATATTTGGATGAAAATTTTTCAGCACGGTGGAGAAACATAGCCTTAAAAACTCCTGGCGAAAGGTGAATTCAATCATTTACCATATATTTCTATCAAATCCTATAATCAAAGAGTTCTGTTAACACGGTTTGTTAATGAATTGGCAACCTAAACACTTGTTTTTCAACCTTTCTATATGCCTACAAAGAACAAAGTAAGTTGTGTGATCTTTTTCCTGCATACTATGCTTGTATATTAGGCTGGTCTTATTGACATGATCGCTACTTTGCCTCTTTATGTGCAGATAATGGATGCAATCAAATCAACTGTAAATGACTAGGTGCATAAGCACTGTGCTGCTTTGTTATGCTACAGATGTGTCATTGTCGTCCTCATTATTACCTTATACATCAGTGCATGTAAAGGAATCCCCACCTCTATTCTCTTCAATGACAGTGAGACAGACAGCATGAAGAAATTTGAAGTGTGCTGCTCTCTCTGTCAATCTCTTCCAATGTGGAAAACAGAGAATTTAAGTGAAAAAGTGAAAAAAGATGAAGATGAATATACAGTGCCTGATAGCTACAATGGCTAGGGAATAGGGATTGATGTGGGTACATTTTAAGTGAAATTACACTTTACACTCTTATTATTATAGTTTTTGCAATATGCACCTTAAACTACTAGTGGATGTACACTTTGTACCTTATATTACAATTAGACCGTTAAAATTATGATGCATAACACATTTTTAATTAATTTTAATAGTAAAATCTTTAGATAAGATGTAAAGTGTAAAATATTAATAGTATAGATGCAAAAGTTACATAATTTAGTTAGTAGTAAGAGGCTAGAAAATATATTGATTTCACTCATGAATTATCACGTATTTTACATTTTGTACATTAAACTAACACATTTGAGATATTGCATCTATAAATTACTCATCCCTATTATCTACTTTTTTCACCAAATTAAACAGAAATTGACATTTTTTTTTAAATGAAGTGATGATTATAAAAGTCAGGGTATAATCATCATTTTATTTTATTTTAAGTCAATTTTTGTCCCATTTAACAGAAAAAAAATAAACAAAAAAATGTAATTATTATTTTTTTATAGATGAAAAATTGTATTTTCCCGAAATATATTTTCTACCGAGAGAAAGAAATGTCTTCGTTGGAATTATATTCAGTATAAAAGACGTGGGATAGTTTTTATCTAATTTACGCCCACCAAAGTGAACAAGAGTCCTGATTTACACGAGGCCGGGAATTTGATTTTACTTTTGGAGTCATCAAACTTGAGCCAATTAACAACACACCAAAGTTCAAGTTTCATAGAACAACACTCAAACAGTGTATCCAGGAAGTCAAGGACCGACGTCCAAAGAAAAGCAGAAAATAATTATTCTTCTCACCCACCAAAAAGAAAACCTTTTTTGCCCCTTATGTTTCACGTTGACTGTAGATAAAATGGTTATCCAGGGTTACATCGGTCGGAAGTAAAATGCAGATACTAAACACATCTTTTTAACTTTAGCCATCAGAGAACCAATGCACAATTTGCTTCCATATTTACAGTTCAACCAGGCTAGGTATTCCACCTACAAACTTTCCGCAAAATCAAATCTGGCTTCTCCACCCACAAAATCTGCATGAAACCGAATACAAATGAGATGAGTTCAGTTCACGTTGAAATTGGGACCCTGGCCTATCATAACAAGCCAAAACACAGCCTACAAGATGTCAGGACAATCGAAAAGGCAATCTGCGGTCAGCAAATATCATTGTCCTAAAAGTTCAACTTATCTTCAAAGTCTATTATAAACAGCAGCAAAAACAAATACTTCTAATAGTTAACTAAAAATATTGGCTGTAGTAAGAGAGAAAAGAGTGTTGGAGCCAAGGATAGGACTTTCTCCTAACTTGGGACAGTACCCCCTCGCATCCATTGCATCCTCTGGTCAGATAATCATATTTCCTACTTTAAATCCATCACAGGAAACTGCATCTAATTAGAACCTCAACACGCTTCAATAATCAACTCGAGGAAACGACAGAGATCAAAATGATCTTGCAATCGAAAGTGCCTAGAAGTTCATTTGCAAAGAAATATACTAGTTCTATTACAAGCCATGACAACTCACAAATCCTAATATCCCAAATTTACTTTTTGCCTCCCCAGGTAATCAAACTGAACATGTCCTATCTTCTCTCAACTCGAAGGTCATCCTTTATTTCCAGATGAAAACCTGAAATGCGAGGTGGGAAAACTACTTCTTCATTAAACTGTAAGCAGATTGAAGAGGTACTCTCATATTAAGAGGAGAAAGAACTATTCCTTGACTCGACTCTAAGTCAAGGAATGAATACTATCTTCTATTCTTAAAACCCAACCCCACCCTTTCTCTCTCTTGTCCCCTCCCGAACCTCCCCAAACAAACAGCGAAGCAATAGTGGAGCGAGAATGCAGACTCTCTTTAGGGAAGCGTTCGACTGCTCACCGCCTACTGCTGGCTGAGGAAAGAAAGCAAACCTAAAGAAATTGTGAGTTAACATCTTTCTATGTTGTTAAAAAAGGCTCAAAATGTCTCATAATGTATACAGGTGGTGAATCATAGTTGGTTACAACCCCTCGCTCATGCGCCGTTAGATGGTAAACTGTCAGTTATAGCAAGTGTAATGGGAGTTGGGAAGGCTATTACAATGGTTAATAAAAACTTATTATTGCAGTTAAATCTTTTCCAATCCTTCTTACAAATTCCAGACAGAACAAACAAGACTGCCAAAGGAACATCAAAGACAATCCATAGCGAATTAAGATGGGCACTTGAACACATCCCGACAAAATGATGTGGCCGAGCCTTTCCACACAAACTATTAAATCTGATTTTAGGAGGGTTCTATCAATATAACTACCCCATGTTGAGAGATTCAGAATCAACTCCAAACTCAGTGTAAAAGCTTGAAAAAAACAATTACAACTGTCATACCATTGTTGGTTTTTTCTGAACTCCGTAAGAACTGGGTATATGTTCTCGAAAGCTGTGTAGGTCTCATCCCTCACCTAAAGATGAAATAGAATAACACACTGATCACCAGCCAGAATAGGATACAAAACCTGGGAAGACAACAAAATGCCTGATGGTATCACCTTAGCTCCTGTAAGAACGATTTTTCCTGACACAAAAATAAGCAGCACAATCTTGGGTTGTTTCATCCGATAGATCAAGCCTGGGAACAGCTCTGGTTCATACTGATCATCAATTGAAAAGAGAGTCAATAAGAGTACTTTTTTTTTTTGATAAGTAACCAATCTCATTAGAAAAAGCGAAAACAGTACAAAGGGCTATACCGAATAAAACAATCCAAAATGCAGCTGAGAATTTTGCCGAAGAGGAAAGCGGCACCTACACTAACTCATTGATGCTTATATCACAGAACAATGATATATGACGCAAAAAAAAAAACCTAGAGAAAATCCTTACTTCATCATGTGCGCTTTTTCGAGGGTTTACGACTCCTTAGAATTCTCTTCAAGTGGAAGGCAGGGGAGATCAAATGGAGTAGACAACTCTTCATATTCTTTCATTATGTGCGCTTTTTCCTTTATTTATGGTTCAAACCCATCTGCTTTAATGGGTTCTCAACACCATTTTTCTCCGTTCTCTCTCCTCTTCGTTCTCCTACCCGTAGGTTCATCCAATTGTGTTACTGTCCTGAGTTAGTGGTTTGAGATGGCTTATTATAGTAGTTTAGTGATAGAGGCGAAGACATTTCATTTCCCGGTTAGCAGGTTGGGTCTTGTTACGTTATCGGAGTCGAGTCGTAAATCGCAGAGCTTCGTTCGTATTGGTAGATATGGGGTGGTTTGGCTTGCCAACCTTTTTGGCAAACTGGTGGAGGGGAACGACGACGATGATATTCCGGTGAAGTTCAATGAATCCTCGCGAGCGTTTCTTGCCCAGAAATGCTCGAATGAGCATGGTAGATTCGTAGTTTTGGCGGAATTTGGGGACAGACGGCGGAGGGGGGTAGTAAGGATCCCTGAGGGATGGTCGGGCCTTGGCTGGCAGGCTTTCGCTCAGTCTTGAGAGGAGACGATTTCTGCTATTGGTGAGATGTGTCGGTCAAGCGTGGGGCATGCAGTTTCAGAGGTTAGGAAGGGCGTTTCCTATGCCCAGCTGGTGAAGGGTTGCTCGCCGGAGATGCAGGAGGGTGTGGGGGAGTTTCGTGAGCATGGCAACGGTAACCTGACAAGGCACGTGAAGCCCATTCGAAATGTTGTTGTTGGGGGGGTCTGCGGAGACGGCTGAGACAGATAGGGAGGTATGGGCACATTTAATGCGTCTGCGAGATGAGCTGGACAGCCTGACCAATCTCGTTGTGAAACAACGGAAGGGAACAATCTCGTCTGCGAGATGTTTGACATGTGGTTCTCCCGGGTTGGGCCAGTTGTGTGCACCTGTTGGTGTTGAGAGGGTGCTGGTTTCGGCCCAGGAATTAGATGTGCATGCTGGTGTGGAGAGGCCAGGTGGGTGGGCCAAGCTGGGTGTTGGGCAGGATGGGCAGGGGGCCCAGTCGGTAGCTGAGGTTGTTTCGGGAAGGGTTTTGGGTGGGCTTGGTTCTGGGCCGGGTGGGCTTGCAGATCCGGGCGATGGGCAGGAGGGGGTGGTTGACCCAAGAACCCCTTTTGAACCTGATAATTGCGCCATCTCCAATCCGCTGGAGATGGGCTCGGGTGTTGACCGGAACACTCTGCCGGTGGACGATAGGCCCTCAATGCCAAGAATAAAACAATCCAAAATGCAGCTGAGAATTTTGCCGAAGAGGAAAGCGGCACCTACACTAACTCATTGATGCTTATATCACAGAACAATGATATATGACAAAAAAAAAAAAAAAAAACTAGAGAAAATCATTTGCAATTATATCCTACACATCTGGGATGTGGTTGTGGTCATATACCCATCTATTTCATCACAAAGTCACACCAAACTAACTTTGCTTTCTGGTTTGATGAAAAGATAAAGAATGTTCAGTGAAATTGAAAAGTTCAAAAATATGTAACACAACATTTTCCAGTCATTTAAGCACAGGAGGGAAAAAAACTGAAATAATAGCAAGGAAATGTAGGAGAAATATCTGTTTTAAAATATATTCATTGACACAAGTATTTGTACATGTACTCGAACATATGTACATGTGTACCAAGGGATTTAGCATGCATGTTCAAATAATACCTCTGTACAAATGTAAGCATGCATTTATTAGACAATAGGAAGCTTCCAAGAAATTGTTTCATTTTTACAATAGTTTTAGAACCATGATTATTAATACCAATTAAATGTACCTATCAATGCAAAGGGAGGAAGACTAACTAGGCTTGATTAATGGCCATAGAGGTACCGGTTTGGCCAAAACCGGCACCGGTAAGGCCGGTGTCCAAATTTTGACACCGTCACCGGCTGGCCACAGTAACCTGCCCACTCTTGTCAGCCACAAAAATCACTCAATCAAATGTTTTTCTGGCTAACTTCAGAGCACAAAAATCACTCGATCAAACAATTTCCAGTTTTAGTGCTACATTCATAGAAAATCAGAATGAAGAATAATACCTTTTTAAAATACAAAAGCGCCCGTTTGGCAATTTCTCTGGGCAAAGGAATACACTCGATCAAACAATGGTAGAAAGAGAGGGTGGGCGAGGGCGTAGGAGTAGGGAGAGAGCCAAGAGGCAAGAGAGCAATTGGGGGAAATTTTGAATTTCCTGATTGCTATAACCCTAACCCTAGAAACGGCGACGTTCTCTTTAAGTAGAGAACGACACCGTTGTTTAACAAAAAAATAATTATAAAAAATAAAAAGAAAAACCCAATGGCAGTGAACCGTTGGGAAGCGTTGGAGAGGGAGAGAGTGAGTAGAGAGAGGGGACGCGGGGGTGGGGAGAGAGCTAAGAGGCAAGAGAGCAATCGGCGCCGTTCTCTTTTCTTTTTATTTTGTTTAAACCACCGATTTGGCGGTTCCCGGTGCCAGTGACAACCCTTTTGCTCAGCCCTAGACTAACAACAGCTCTTAGAATGAAAACTGAGAAGGCAGAACGAAGTCAATGGCCAGAGAAGGAACACATTCCAAAGATTTTCTTTTTCATTAAGCGTAAACATAATTCAAATATAAATGCCCAGATGGATGCTGTCATCACTTACACTTGAAAAAGCACCGTGGGAATATGCAAGTCCTTCAAGCCTGATGGGGAATTTAACATCACAAGAGCCAACTATGTTCTGAATCTTGAAATCCTACAGCAGTGAAAACCATCAGGACCAGATAATTAAAATTCCAATAATCAGAAAAAAATACTTCCACATGTGCGTCGGAGAGCGAGAGGGAAAGAGAGTGCCACAGAAATGAATTACCTTGAACTTAGCTGGAAAACCAAGCTTTTGAATAATTCGAGCATACTGAAAGCAAAGATACAATGTAAGATTGGAGAGAAGGCACTTCAATTTCAAAACAAGAGTACTGGGTCATCCTTAAGAACTATACAATTGAGGGTTACTATGGTGACAGCATGAGAGCAAGTAGGTAAATTATTTTTCTTAACCTATTTCTAATATGATAAGGAACTGTTTTTCTAGTTCATCGTACATGTCCGTTAACAAATGTGAGAAGTTACAGACTAGTTTAACATATGAAAACAAAATCCCCCCCCCCCCCCAAAATAACCACCACCAACAACAACAAAGGGAGGAGACCAACTTCTCCACTCGACAAGTTTGTTGAGAAAAACCAAAAAATACAAACATGGTTTCAGATCAATGAAGCCTGGAAAGAAGAAACGAGGCGACAAAATGCAGATCACTTGTCTAATAGAGTAAGTAGGATAACTTTTCTAGGGCAGTGAATGTACTTGTATAGATAAGCTTCTTCTTTTTTTCAGTGGTCTCCTGACTATTGTTTATATACACACTGGTTGATACCACGGATCAAGAGTTGAATGCTCAAGACTTTTTTTAGGGAAACGAGTGGCTATGGACTTGGGTTTAGAAAGCGTGAAACCCCGATACACACATGGAGTGGAAGAGGACAAGGAATGAGAAACCAAACCCCACATCGAGACCTTACAAGGTGAAATTGGGCCTTGTAATGATTTGAAAAAAATTTCAAAAACAAACTTGACTAGGTCATTTGAAGTCAAAGTATAGATACGCATAACGCTTACTTTGTTTTTTTTGTTATAAAAGGTACGATAGTCACCAATATGTATGTGTATAGTGATATCTTTAATAATTTGATAGGCAGGGGATTCAAAATATTGGTAATATCAATTTCCACTTTCTTCCAATCTCCTAAACATCCACGCATCTCAAAAACTTTTTTATATGCAGCTGGATGCAATTCGCAAGAAATCCATTACCTTCCGTGCCGCCAACTTTGATTGCAGTTCACTCTTAGCTCCAGTACAAACCTAAGAATCATGGTGATGTATAAGTACTCAAAAGATGACCAATCAAAACATGTTAACTGCACAAAACAACTAAAGAACCAATAGTATATATCTTTTTATTGAAAAACAAAGAAAGCACTAGAATCAAAAGCGCATTGCAATTGCAAACACTGAACACTAGCAAAAAAGGGGATACATTTTACTACAACAAAAGGAGCAGCATGCTTCCCGTTCTATGACTATGATTTTTATTTTGTCACAAAGTCCAAGTAATGACATTCAGGGCTCATTCAACACTTACCACTCTATACAAATAAGGGAACTATAAAGGTCTGTTTTCATCAACATAGATGAGAGAGAAGAAGAATGAAATGACAGTGATAACCGGACGAGCCCAGATGGCATTTCTGACGCTATAAAAACAAGCATATAAAGCGCGTTTTTAAAGCTGTAGTTACAAAAGGAACCAGATGCTTTGGCAACACTTACCATCTTTCCAGAAGCAAAAATCAATGCAGTTGTTTTTGGTTCCCTAATCCTCATAATTACAGCAGCAAAACGCTGTAACACCAGAAGGAAAATTTGAATGTACATCAGATACAAAACAAGAACTAACATTCATTATAAAACAACAAAAAAGCTCAACCCACTTCATCAAATCACATCAACTTCCACCGACACCACCACCCACCACCCTGGTGTGTGGGGAACAAAAAAGAAGAGGGAAAAAAGGACCAATAGAAAGAGAGAAGCCTGTCCAAAATCAACAAATGTGGCAATTGAATTCATATCAAATCAATAGCTCAAACCCAGCTTCTTAGAGTAACCAAAATATACAGCATGAAGTCGATTTCATAAATCTCTATGATTCATCCCTTCCCGGCTACGCCCACAATCACATACCTTGGGATTGTATTCAGCGTTGCGAGCTTGCAATGCAATGGTCTTCAGATCCAACTTGCAGTCCAAATTGACTGTTGAAACAATGTTCCTACGCAGCAAATAATACCTTGTTAATCTATGGTGAATTGGTCAAATATGCACATAATCTCCTGTGACATCTCAGAAATCATGGAAGCATGGGATGATATGTATTAATTGCCCGAATGAATGTGTACCAAGGTGGAACTAGCAATAGAAGAAACTACGGTGAACTCCAAATGTCAGATGTCCTTTTCAAGTATACCAAAGATGTGACTAAAAACAGTCCATGAACGCGGCAAATGATATGTGACCTAACCTAAAAACAGCATCAGAAGGGCACCACAAGAATGTGTCTTAACAATAATTTGCTAGTAAGAAGCCATAGTGCCTTGCATACTATGATCGTGTTGCATGAATATGTACCTACTTTAGGTTGGGTATACTAGATTGAATTGACATATTGAAGCAATTACAAAGACGCAATTGTGATCAGTCCTTTTGGAGTGTGCATAATAAGGAAAATGCATGCCGAGGTCCTGAACTCCCTATTCGGACACTAATATGTTGACTTGAAGTGCATTAAACAATAGGAAAAAATCATGTTCACTCACTAGGTTTTGACACAATATTGAAAAACTCACTGGGTTTCAAAAACAATCTTAAAACTCACTGGGTTTTAGCTGTTAGTACAATAGATCACTCAGTCCAACTCCGTTAGAGAGATTTAACAAAACTTTATTTCACCCGATCACAACTCCCCACCTAATCACTCACTAGGTTTTGACGCAATATTTAAGAAGTGTGGTGCATTGTGATTGGGTAAAAAAAAAATTCTGTAAACTCACTCTAACAGAGTTAGGCTATGGGATCTATTATACCACCGGCCAAAACCTAATGAGTTAAGATTTTTTCAGAAATCCAATGACTTTTACAAAATCACGTCAAAACCTAGTGAGTAAATATAAATTTTCCCTAAACAATAATATGCTCGTAACAGGACCAACATGCAAAGACACTCAACCCTAGTACAAAAACACATATAAGGTCAAGGATTTCCCAATAAATATTAGACTACACTCTAGTCACTGGATCCATTCTTAAGACACATATCTTTAGGTAGTTTTCCAACAGCCCAAAAGAGCTCATCAAACTGAAGAAACAGAAGCATGCTTTTGGCATAGTACGCTGTCACAAGATATGCTTAGTGAAAGCACGCTCTTTGCAAGACTAGAGAAACCCAAGACACAAAATAAGACACTAGTACATGCAAACTAGAGAAAATTACACCATCGGCAAAATATTGAACAAAGAACTACAATATGGGCCCTGCAGATAGGGCATCAAAACCTAGGTAGACAACATCCAACTTGTAATGTCAAAGCACAACGTATCGTATAAAAACCTCAATATCACCTCCTATAAGTTTGTATGGTTGTGATGTGTTATATGGTTAAAGGATCAACAGTGATATATACTTTGAGTCATCACCAAAAAAACTTCTAACACAAGATTCTAGATTAAATTATTATTACCCTTAAATTCTAGTAAACCCCGCCATTCATGTTCAAACATACTAGGGACATCATTATATATCACAAAATACTCTCCCAATCATAACATAACCCACATGTAAATGCATAACTCTGCCCACTACAACACTCACTATTTCCCTTTCCTTTACAAAGACAGACAGCATTAACAACTCATTTAGGGGAACAAGTGACCCACATCAAACTGTCATATGGTCCCGTCATTAGACATTGGGATCAATTAGAGTGATTGACAGTACTAAATTGGCCAACATAGTTCCAAAAATAAAGGATACTAACCCATCACCACATCATAGTAACCTATAATCCTCATTTTCGTGAACTTGTAACAATTGACCCATATGAATTTTCAGTTTTAATGATCCGACTACTTGTTTCCAAAACAACGAAACAGGGTTGTATATAACCAAAAAGTTCACATTAAAAAGGGACTCACTGAAGTATAGGGACAATCCCAGAAGGATGCTTCTTGAGATCTACAGGCTGGCTCCCTTCCGAGCCTCCTTGATCTGCCATTCGTATGAATTCTTTTGCTCTCTAAAAAACCACCAAAACAGAAAATAGGTTAACACATTATCCATGACCAAAACTCATTCTTACTAAAATCCTAAAACAGTTTCATGAATGTCACACATATGTTAAAGAAAATACATACAATAACCTTCCAATCCCCCAAACATAGAACTATACCATAGAAGACAAAACATTGTCTCCATATCCGTGTAGACAAAACCAAAATATCTCCGTAACAGGGACCTCAAGAAATTTTCGTAAACAAACAAAGAATAATAAGTTTCATAAGCCCATTCATGTGTATGAAAAATATTCTTGGGTGCAAACGTCAAAGCATAATAAATAACAAAGAAATTATCAAGATATAGCATCAATCATGATAACTTGCAGGTGGGCCGAACAAGCAAGTCTAAATATGTATCGCATCAACCCAAAATAGACATGATAACATCAAAGTTGTCACAATTCGAACCTGCAAATAGGTAATTCCACAACATAGGCCAGAGCAAACTCATTTCATTCTTTCTAACCTATACACTTCAAAAAAGTAACAAACACCACATAACCATACATAAGTTAGTGCCAAATCAAAATATTCTTTTTTTCCCTTTTGATTTGGAAGATCAAAGTGAGCGAATATATGATGTTGGATGATGAGAAAAATCAGACGGCTTCCCAATGATATTTCGTATATGATATCACAACCAGCTACTTCTGACAACATCATGTTCAATGATTTTCCAAATGATATTTCATTTGCCGGAAACCGGAATCCACTACATGGTTATGCGGTATTTGTTACTTTTTTGAAGTGTATAGGTCGACTAGGGGCAGTATTAATACTAGGGTTATCGTCATCAAGATCAATATGCACTCCATCCAACTCATCTTTAATATCAATCACATTCTTGGGAGTCTCATTATCAAGGGTACTTATTGGAGTCGCTTCCATCTAGACCACATTAAAAACACAAATTAACAAACAAGCCAACAACATTAAGTCAGCAAATCATCCAACAAACCTAACCCTAAATTCATCCAAATCCAACATCAAATCAGTCCGGACCTCCAATCTCCACAGAACCAACATAGTCCCAAGTTTCAATCTCTATCATAAACTTAAAAGTAACTTAGTAAAATGAGAAATACTAACCTGATTTGATTCTCGTCAACAGCAGTACAAAGAAATTATCAGCAACTTTGCAAATCACCAACTCTGTAAAATGCAAATCTTCAAATCTGTTAATGTTCTTAACTTCTTGCAAATCAGCAACTAATAAAATAAACAACCTAAATTGGAATCCTAGTTAATTTGTAAAAATCAAACCTAGAAAAAATAAGCAAATATCAAGGGCATGTTCGTTTGGCTAAAAATTTTAGAATTTGAATCCAACTTTCTAAATTTATACTCCTAACATTACTCCTACACGCATACCAATACAACTCAACATTAACTTTTTTACACAACAATATAACTCAACAACTTTTACACGCATGCCAATAAAGCTCAAACATCACCTAAATATTCACACTATTCTTAGAATTCAACAAATTTTCTCAAAACGAACATGCCCCCCGTTTTACTGTAAATATCCAGTACCATCTATACTCACTCTATCAAGCAGCCAGTTCTCTCTTTCGCGCCCTACCTCAAATGCCGCTCAAACGTAGGGTGAGAGAGTTCTGAGTAAGGGTGAATACCAGAACGGATGGAATCGGAATGGGCCATTCCGGTTCCGGTACTCACCGGAATGGAAAATTTCATTATGGTTCCCTATCTGGGCCTGAAGGCCTAGTTTTTACTTTGGCCCAAAATGTAAGCATTTTGGGCCGAAAATTGGGCTTTTTTTGTTTTTTTTTTCCTGTTGCAGCAGTTTCATAATACTATTTTTCAGCATATCATTTCATCATCAAGACATCAAAGAAAAAAAAATACATAATTACATTTGTGTCCATACATTCATTCTGTCAGAAATAAACTATAATGAATGAAAAGAGATTTCTGAAGATAATAAGATTGTCCAGTTCTTGTACACGAAGTGGTAGACTGAGTGAAAGTTGCCACTTTGGTCTGCAGGCATAATCTATGACGTAATCAAATTATAATCTTAAAGAAAGTACACCATGACAAGGCAACAAGCAAATACAGATTGGGTGCCACCCTAAATGAACAAGCAAATACAAATTGGGTTCATACAACAGATGACATAAAAGAATCTGTTGGCTGATTCCAAGCATTTGTTATATAGCCTTTGCTGAGTTTCTAAACTGAGACCTTTTTCTACATAATTGTGAATGCATATTGAAATCATATCTCATTTCAAAATAAACAGGGAGTTCAAGATGCAGTCAATGAGTAACAGAGGTAACTCATTATCAAGAAGATGTTATTCCCACAAATAAAGAAACCGAAAAACTTGAAGTTCAATGACAGATATTCTGAACAAATATTGCTATTCATTGGTTAACATATACACTGTAACAATTGCATGTACTGAATGAAATATCAAACTAATTGAAGTCTGGTCTATCTGAAAATCGATAAATTTCAAAGTATCAGAAACACAAGAGATTCGGCCATAATCATCGTCTATATTCTGTTCATTGCAATCATAATCTATCTCCATGGCATGAAAAATTACATGAACAGATTTAAACGCTAAAGCAAGTTAAAATCCCCAAATCAAATTAACAAACCCTAAAGCAATTTAAAGACAAAATACAACAGATACAAAACTAAAATTAACAAACCCCACCTCAAAAGAAAGCTGGCGAGAGATTCGGCCACCAAAGGTCCAAAACTCAACTGAAATCCCGCGAGTGAGAGGGAGAGAGGGAGAGAGAGATTTCGAGAGCTGAGAGAGAGGGAGAGAGCTGAGAGAGTTGAGGGAGAGAGAGGGAGAAGGAGATTTCGGGAGGGAGGGACGGACGGACGACGACGGAAGGAGGACGGACTCAGTGGGGGTGGCTGGGCCCTGGCTAAGGACGGCTGGGAGGCGTTCAGGGTTGGGAGTCGGGAGAGTTTCGAACTTTCGATGAAGGAAAGTAACGAAAGTTTACATAGCGTTTGGTTTCTCACACATTTACGTAAACTTTTATACCTACAGTCTTTGAAGTAGGACTAAAATGTCCCTCAAAGTAGACAATAAAATGTCTATTTTAACCTCCTCAGCACTTAAACGTAGGCCAGAGCCAATTTCCACCGAATGGATCCCAGGCGTACAACAGAGAATTAGAACGTGTGATCATATGTTGGGCTGCTGTTGGCCCAAAGTCGCGGAAGGAAAGCCTTGGGCCCTCGACGCCCCTAACTTCGTTCTTTTTCTCGTTTGTTTTTTTTCTTTTTACCATTGAAGAAAAGAAGGTCCCCAATAAGTTATGGAAAATATATAAATATTACATCAGTTTTAACGCATTTTTTAAACATTCACCGGATTTTAAAATTTTTTAACAAACACTGAACCTAACGTTGTTAGCCTCGCCATATTGTGATTGGACGTGATGGATTTTTCGTTAAACGGTCTAACGACGTTGGGTTAAGTGATTTTTGATACAAAAATGATAAACCTAGTAAGCAGTTTGAAATTTTTTCAAACCCGATGAGTTTTCAAAAAATGCGTTAAAACCCAGTGTGATATTTGTATATTTCTCATAACTTATTTTGCCTCTTTTTTTCTTCTCATTATGTTTTTATAACATAAATTATAATTAATTCATTTGATAAGATTTTTTAAAAAATATGTCACTCCGTACATTCTCATTTCTTCAATTAATAATAGATGCTATGCAAAACCATTCCGTCCATTCTCGTTTCTTCAACTAATAGTAAATGTTATGCAAAACCACCCACCCACCGTACAACACCTGCTCAAGTAACAACCGTAATGCAGTAACATCTACAATTAATAAAAGAACTATGGATGCTTTGCAACTTTCTTTTACCTCGAGGGCTGTGAGTACATGTATTTTTGTTTTTGGCCCAAATTACCTCAGTTTTGATGGACCTTCACATTGCCCGCAGAACTCTCCCTTCCATCTCTAACTTATAGGACTCTACATGGGGAATGCAGGCATAGGCCTCAATGGAGACAACAACCAACTTTCCCTTGAGGTTTAGAAGCATCAACGTACTTACCCAGATACTTGAGATTGTTCAGCCCATCAACAGCTGCGGCAGTCTTGACAATGCAAAAGCACAGAGCACTAACTGATAAACAACTAAACTTCATTTTAATTTTACACTTTCTTTTCTATCTTCCAAGGCCTGTGCTAAACCAGTTTCTCCACGATCTTTCATGAAGCTCCTCAGACACCAATTGATGACACGGGGTGCTGCTCCATCACAGAACCTTTTGGCAAGATCGACAGCCTACACAATCAGCAGTAAATCATTATCCAATAAATAGAAAGGGGTAGAGATGTGCACCAAAGCAAAATAAGCAAACTCGAAAAGAAATGGAAGTGAATGCGTTAATGAGTAGTGGTGGGTTAGGCTTAAGGAGGCTTCCCATGTTTAATTGAGCGAAGTATGGTAGTGAGATGGGTGATTAGAGAACCAATGAGATCCATGGCTCTCATGGTGTGAGCTTGTGGAATACATTAGCGATGGATGAGATTTATTTTATGGGAATCTCCGCTTTGTGGTAGGTTGTGGACTTAGAGTTAGCTTTTGGCATGATCTTTGGTGTTGTGAGCGGCTTTTGAAGCTCGCTTTCCCTCTTTTGTTCTCCTTAGCAAGGTGTAAGGAAGCAACGGTGGCGGATTGTTTGGAGGAGGGGTTCGATCATGGGGTGCGGAATATTCAATTTGCTCGAGCCACCAATGATTGAGAGCTAGTCGAATTTTCTGCTTTCTACTATCTTCTTTACTTTGTGGTTCTGAGGAGAAGGACGCAAATAAATTGGTTTAGAAAGGGGTTTTTCGGTGAAGTCATTGTATGGGCCCATTCTTGGTGGTATGGGTGTGACATTTCCATGGAGGCAGATTTGGCGGACTACGGTCCCGCCGCGCGTTTCATTCTTTGTGTGGGAGGCGGCTCAAGGGAAGGTTTTGACCATTGACAACTTAAGGAGGAAGGGTCTTTGCATGATCAACTGGTGCTTTCTTTGCAAGAGAGACGGAAAATCTGTGGACCATGTGCTTCTACACTGCTCGGTAGCGAGAGCATTGTGGGTGCATTTGCTAAGTATCATTGACTACCCTTTGGTCATGCCTACAGGGGTGGGCGAGGTGCTGAAGTGTTGGAAGCGGTCATTTGACAACCCTTTGGCTTTGGCTTTGGCGGTGTGGAGAATGATACTTTTGTGCATTTGGTGGAGCTTGTGGAGGGAGAGGAACGACATATGCTTCGAAAATTCGAAGTTGTCCCTAGAGCTTTTGAACGACAAGATGTTGCAGACTTTGTTTTTGTGGGCTAATGTTGCGCTAGGGTCTCCTTTTATAGACTTTTATGATTTTATCAGTTTTCTAGCATGTTTACTATAGATGGTTTAGTATAGCTCCTTGTACTGTTCTGCCACCTTTTTATTTCAATAAAGCTTTTCTTACTTATAAAAAAACATCTATAACGAGAAGAGATACAACTGAAATTCTTTAAACGCATATTCGAATTTGCAACCCTAACTCACCACTTCTGTAATTCCCTAAATCCATTACAATCCCAACGAAATTTGATGAATCGAATGGTAACCAACTTCATACCACGTACCTCTTTGGATTTACTTGCAAACAAGACAGAAATTTCGAGCTTGCCCTTCTCCTTTTCCCTTCTTCTTTCTCTGCCTTCTCTCCCCTCCTGTACCTCTCTCTCTCTCTCAACAACATCAAAGCAAGAACGACAAAAAAGGGGGAACCTACAGCGAGGCTTCTATCGGGTGCTAATAAGATACAATATTCATTTTTTATGGTGAAAAAATTTAAAGCCTATCGTTGCTAGGGGCATAGTCATACAATGACCTGCAAGTTTTGGTACTTGGATTGAACTCCATCAAGTTTTGGTACTCAGAAGCTCTAATTCTTCCGGCCACAAGAAAAAATTGGTAAACAATAAAAGCGCGCTTCTCATTCGGTGAGTACCAGAACAGATGAAACCGGAATGAAAAATTTTATTTCAATTCCATTCTGGAATGGAACCGGAATTTTCGGAAACAGAATCTGCAAATTCCGGTTCCATATATGGGCTGAAGGCCCAGTTTTTAGTTTGGTCCAAAATACTTTTTTAAGACTAGAGTTAACAGGCCCAGGTCAGCCCAGCCCGGTGAGTTTCGGTTGAAGACCCAGTTATGAGTAATTCAGCTCGGGCCTTGGATCAAGCCTGTTAGATACAACCAGGTTTCGCCTACCGATTAAACTACTGACCCGATCCGATCACCCAATCGCTTGGTCGTGTCGATACTCTCTGTTTAGAGACACTGATAGTTCATGAAAAAGCAACATGTTTTTCTAATTATAGTTACTGAGCCAAGTGTGGCGGTGGAATTTCCTGCCCAAATTGGACAAATTCAAGATTGTCATAAAAAAAACAAAATTACACTGATTGAATGGGTTTTCTACCCCTTATGATGATCACTAGCATTAATAGTGAAGTATACTCCATAGTAGGAGGTTCACTAACAGTACTTGGACTGAACACCATCTAAAGGACAGATACATCAGGTATCAGAAGAATGAACTATACAAATACAAGCCAAGGTCTCAGTTAAAGGTATCAATCTATGCCGACTATGCCTGTTTAAATTCCCGGGTGCGACGGCCGAGTTTCCGTGTTTCCACATCAGCAAGCCCATTTCTGTCCACTACAGATTAACTACACATGATCAAATGAAACACAAGTCAGCATTGTGTTCATTACCTCATACATTCTGGTAATGAGAAATAAACTGATTGTGACGGGGAAATGGTTCATCTGGCACACAACAGATCACAAAGCCTAGAGAACCCCAGTTCAAATGAGTCACTCCCTGGCTCGATCCAGACTCTAGTTTTTTCTTTTCTCGGCCATAACTTCAACATAACAGAACCATATGAACTGTTGTTTACACTTTGAATTCAGTTATTGAGGCTTTCACACTTTGAATTCAGTTATTGAGGCTAGGATCTACAATTGTTGCCCCTAGAAAATGACCAAACTGGCTTCACTCGGCTCTGTTAAACCAAGGACAAACATCAATCTCAAGTCAGGAACTAGACAAGCAGCATATACATGGATGTTTGCATATGCTGAAATGGCATAGAACCAGATCTGAAGCAGGCATACATGCACAACTACCTGTCTAATTTCAGACAAAACAGAAGAGAATAGAAAATACTGATCCAAATTCTTACAAGAGAGTCAAATGGAAACATAAATATCAGGGCTTCATTTCTACAGATGTAGTAATGAGAAGAGAGCTTGAAAAAGTATATACCATTTCCTTCCATTCAAGCTACCAATGATATGGCTCAACGAGTGCTCCTGTCATCTTTGTCACTTCTGTCATCTTTATTACTCGTTTGAGGAGTATATTGGCTTGTAGATGACGGTGAGTACCCAGGTTGACTCGGTGAGTACCCCGCACTTGGACTGTATCCGATTGGGAGAGGAGATATGTAAGAAACTTATTAGTACCAATTACTCCAACAAAAAGATTACAAGAGCTATTACAAGAACTAATATCGCTTCTCAGCTTACCTGTATGGGGGAGAACTTGGGCTGTAGTCAGGACTCACTCCAGAGTTGTATGGACTAGAAGGCAAAATATGAAACATCATTTCAGACATTTTTTACATTCAAATGAAGAGGTATATGTAAGATTAGCAAAAACAATTTGGGGGGATTAAAATTGCTTGTGTACATCTCTCCATTCAAAACTTACAACAATTAAATATCTGTAATAGATCAAGTTCACAATATCATACAACCCATGCTATCTTAGGTACTACTATATTAATTCTCTTCGTCGCACCCTCAAAACATAGACACACAAACCAAAGACAACAAATCCGAGAAGGATTAACTTCCCCCAATATTAAATGTTTCGATGAGAGAATTAACATTAACAGAATAAAAACAGCTCACTAACCCCACCCCAAAAAATAAAATAAAGAACATAGACAAAACAAACAACCAAAAAAAAAACAAAAAGGTACACCCAAATAAAGAGGACACTGCTCAAGGTGTTAGTTGATTAACTTGATTTCACACAATAATGAGTTATATATCCCATAAACAACCAAGCCAATCATCACCAATTGAGGCAGACAATTAGAAAGTTTGAACTTGATATGCATGCCGCATATGGCGCTATATATAAAGGTAAAAAGAGGACCGAGAACATTTTTGCTACAACATAGTAACTTACCTGCTTGGACTATACGTTGGGCTCGAGGGAGAATAAGATGGGGATGTCGGTGAATATGACGGTGATGTTGGGCTACAACAGAAATTGAAAGGTCGAAGCATGTTAGACTGGGCAAAAGTAAATCACCATACTATGGAAAACCACGCACACAACACTAGTCAGTAGTCGAGACAAAACTGGGAAAATTCAGCTAGCAGGTGAAAATGGAATATGGAAATGTAAAAACAATTACAATAAGCAGCTAGCATCGTCAAGCACACAGTACACCGAAACAATCAACACTTGTTATAAAGATACCTGTAATTGGGAGACGTAGGGCTATATGGACTCGATGGCGTCAATCTCGGGCTGCTTGGTGAGTATGCCAGTGAAGGACTATATTTAGCTGACTGAGGATTATAACTTGGAGATGTAGGGCTATAGCTGGGTGAAGTTGGGCTATAGCTTGGTGAGGTTGGGCTATAACCTGGCGAGGTGGGACTATAAGCAGGCGAGGTAGGGCTGTATGAAGGAGATGTTGGGCTGTATGAGGGTGAGGTCGGGCTGTAAGAGGGTGAGGTCGGGCTGTAGGAAGGTGAGGTTGGGCTGTAGGAAGGCGATGTGGGGCTGTATGCAGGTGAAGTGGGGCTGTATGCAGGTGATGTTGGGCTGTAGGCAGGTGAAGTGGGGCTATAGCTAGGTGAAGTTGGGCTGTATGTGGGAGAGGTGGGGCTGTAGCTTGGGGAGGTTGGGCTGTAGCTTGGAGAAGTGGGGCTATAGCTGGGAGAGGTGGGAGAGTAGGATGGACTTGTAGGGGAATAGGCCGGACTGGTTGGGCTATAACCCGGAGAACTAGGACTATAGGTGGGGGATGTTGGGCTATACCCAGGAGAGGTGGGGCTATACCCAGGTGATGTAGGACTATATCCAGGGGATGATGGACTATAGCCTGGAGATGATGGGCTGTAGCCTGGAGATGAAGCAGGAGAAAACGCCATTCCACCAACATAAGGCGAAAACTGGGCATCTGTAATGGGTGAGAGTCTGAGATTTGGGCTCAGCAAATAATTTGGAGACATCAAGCCCTCATGATATGGAGTTCCTGAGACTGGAGAGCGGGAAGGTGTCATGCCAAAATCTAGACCATCCATGTAACTAGGTAGCTGGAGTTCAATAGCATTCTTCAACATCTCATCATTGAGATACAAGGCACAGTCTCCAGTGCCAATTGGTGCAAGCTGACCTAGCATTATGTTCTCAGTAACACCCCTCAGAAAATCTGTTTCAGCATACACCGCCGCATCGAGAAGAATGTCCACCGTTTCTTCAAATGAGCATCTCATCATCGGCCCAGTATCATTTCGATTGATGCCATGACGGGTGATGGCCATTAAATGGCCACGATAGGTCATTGTATCACACAGGATAGCCAGATGGCGGTAATTCACATAAGATCCATCAAAAGATATAACAACCCGCAATTCATCTAGCAGGGACCGACGAACTGCCTCAATTCCAAGAACTTCAATAACTTCGATCAAATGATTGCTTGTGGTCCTCCTCGCATCAATGTCTTCATGGCACATGACAGCCAAAAGATTGACTCCTTCTGTATCCAACATCCATTCTTGTTCTGGTTTAAATCCTTCATTCTCATCAAACCTGTTTATTTTACACTGCTTGATAAACACCTTGTTGATATCAGGAATACCTCGAAGAGCCATTTCAGTCAGCATGTTACTCTCAATCTTCTTCAGGAAGACATCGTCTTCAGCAGATTCATCCTGCAGTTCCCCCTTTGGTGCTTCATCATTCATGATACGGATACGAAGGATCAGTTTTTCAGCATTGTCATCATTAAATATACAAGTCAAATCATCATCGAATTCAAGGTTGATCTTCTCAGCGATGTCAGCCATGCTCAACTTTTTATCCACCATCATTTCGCGATTCAACTCTATGCGAAGCAACCAAGGGGAGATTTTTTCAGGAGCAACCTCTTCATCGGGCATTTCATAATAGGATCTGACAAAATCGACATCCTCTTCAATTATGGTGCTCATGGGGTCAGGATCATACCATACTTCAGTAGCTTGCGTTACACTTCGGAGAGTAGTGTATTCCAAAGCACATTGAACATTCTTTGCCCTCTCCTTAGTTTTACAAACTTCAGGCTTCAGGTAGACAGAGAGAGAAGGTGTTTTGATCCTCTTAGCTACATTAATGATTTCCCTCAACCTGGGAACACCAAGAGTGACATTCTTCGCACTGACACCAGCATAGTGGAAAGTGTTTAGAGTCATCTGTGTAGCAGGCTCGCCAATAGATTGTGCAGCAACACAACCAATCATTTCCCCAGGTGCTACAAGTGACTGTAGGAAGCGTGACTCTATCTCACCAATAACCCACTCAAATGCTTCACGAGTAAGCTTGTACTCCTCCAATACCCTCTTACTGGCAAAAGTGCTGCGAAGCAAAATACTAAAAAAGAGGGTAGCATTCTTCTGAGCTTCAACACTCAACAAATCATCTCCTGGTACAACCTTCAGCCTCTCCTGGAGCTTATCAACAGCTTCCACAATTTCCATTGGGTGCATATCAGAATGCCTTCGAGGGTCAATCTTAAAAATCTTCTGCGCATTCCATATAAGCCTCTTGAGGTTGACAGGTAACGGCCAAGAATTATCACCAGTGGTGGCAATTTCTGTTCCAAGTTGGTACCTGTCAGCTTCAAGTTTCTGAACTTCGGCATCAAACACATTGCGGAACTCCCTGATGGTTTTCAAGTCTTCAATGTGTTCTTGCATCATATAATCTGGGTTCCAGTGTTCATCATCGAGCTCATACCTGAATACTCGCTCAAATTCTAATTTTTTCATTTTCAAAGAATCCAACCTCTGTGATTCGATCCACACAGCATCCATCCCATCCTCCCCATACAGAAATTGGATAACATCACCCAAAGAGTTCCGTACAGTTCCATCATATTTGACCATGATATCTTCCATAGCCTTTACAAGTCGCCTTTGGATATATCCAGTCTCAGAAGTCTTCACTGCAGTATCAATAAGACCTTCCCTACCTCCCATGGCATGGAAAAAGAACTCTTGTGGGGTCAATCCACGAAGGTATGAGTTCTCCACAAACCCTCGACTTTCTGGCCCATAATCATCTTTGGTGAAATGGGGCAATGTCCGGTCTATGAAACCGTATGGTATTCGCTTACCCTCAACATTCTGCTGCCCAACACAAGCAGTCATCTGAGATATGTTGATGAAACTTCCTTTGGATCCTGCAGTAACCATAGCCTTCAGATTGTTACTCTCAGATAAACTCTTCTGAGCACTACTTCCTGCATCATCACGGGCCCTATTCAATGTCTGGAAACAGCCGATATATTTAGTTAGAATAATCCAGAAAGCAGCAAAAAAAGGGAAGACTATGCAAAAGAAATTTGAGTCAGGACCTGGTTCACTTTGTTTTCAAACGATTCCATCATAGTACGTCCAGGTTCAGGTTCTAGCTCCCTAGCTTGGGCTTTCCTGATAAGTTCTTTCACTTCATTTTTGGCCTTAGAAATAGTTTCATTAATAGTTTCCATTGTCGCTGCATCGGCAATTGTATCTCCAATCCCAATGCTAAAACCATTCTGCAAAAGCCAATAATTAACAAGCCACTGCACATGACCAAGGAACTTGCGGGCTGCATCAGGACCAACCTCTTCCCTGTATTACACAAACACATTGTATAAAAATGAATAAGTGAAGAGGAACTTTAGGAGACATTAATAGCACAGAACTCTATGTTTTACTATCGATACTCCGTATGGGTGTATTTAAGCATAAACTTCCAACAGCAGATGAAGATCACGTTTCATTAGAACAGATGGGAACATCTCTAATTATAAGCTTTAGTAAAAGGAAATCTTCTTTCCCCACCCTTATGTTATTATCAGCTTCAAAGGAAAAAAAATAGAGAAATTTTATATTTACTCACTGGATTTGACAAGATTTTGAAAAACTCACTGGTTTCTAAAAAAATCTTAAACTCACTAGGTTTGGCCATTAGTACAATAGGTCACTCAACCCAACTTCGTTAAAATGATTTAACGGAATTTTTTTTATCTCAATAAAAACTCGCCACATGTCATAAAAACTTTTTTAAAAAAAATTTAATTCGAAATTTAAATTAGTTTTTGTGACACGTGGCAAGTTGTGATTGAGAAAAAAATCTGTCAAATCACCTTAACGGAGTTGGGCTGAGTGATCTATTGTGCTAACAGCCAAAACCTAGTGAGTTTTAAGAATTTTTTTTTTAACCCAGTGAATTTTTCAAAATCGCTTCAAAAACCACCAAGTAAAAATAAAATTTCCCAAAAAAATAGTCAATTTTGGAATGTCCCCATCAAAACTAAAATGGCTCAACAAATTTTGGCTGAG
Organism: Myrica gale; assembly: GCA_963930655.1. NCBI lineage: Eukaryota > Viridiplantae > Streptophyta > Magnoliopsida > Fagales > Myricaceae > Myrica > Myrica gale. The sequence continues at coordinate 24,475,554 of OZ005614.1, read as the reverse complement.
AAGATGTCTTGAAGTCTAAATCAGACAAAATATACTACCCCTAAAAACTGTGACCACATAACTAAATGTATAAAAAACATACCATATAACGTGTATAAGACTTCCTGAAGATGTCCCAAGAGTCTTCTTGCAAAGAGTTCCGGCAAGTAGCTCCCCCCTTTCAATTCTCACTTGTGTGTCCCCAGGAGTTATGAATCCTGTTTCTGACTCCGCATGCCAGGCAGAAGTCCGGGTGAGATTTATCTGCTTTGGTATAATAAGATTGAAAACTTGTTTTCCAGTCCAATAAGGCCCTGGCTTCAAAATTGCAGGAGCCGGAATTTTCCCATCAAAGTCCTCCCACCACATCAAGATGTTCATGAATACATCCTACAGAAACCAGCCAAAGTTAGACTCCCGGAAAGGTCCATAAAAAATAACAATATCAAAGCAATCAGAACAAGAAACATATATCCCTCACTGTCACCTTTGATATTAACGTGTCCCTCTTAGTGATTTTCCGGCATCCCAAAAGTGTATCCTGCACTATTCCCATAACAGGCCGATTTGCTTGAGGAGAAACAATGCATTTAGGGACCATCATTAGCTCCAACACCTCTGCTCTAGTTTCAAATGACTGAGGAACGTGCATATTCATTTCATCACCATCGAAATCAGCATTGTATGGTGAAGTAACAGACAAATTCAGCCTGAATGTTGAGTATGGCATAATCTTGATTCTATGCCCCATAATAGACATTTTATGTAGACTAGGTTGACGATTAAAGAGTACAAAGTCTCCATCATTTAAATGTCGCTCCACCTGCAACCATGAGAATGAAAGCTGAAACAGAGGGTAAAGATAGAGAATAATTAAAATCCATTAAGGACACAAGACACTGCCTTATATCCAAGCTCCAGATGGTGATCGCTACTCTTCTTCAAGTAACGGAGATCTAGCCTCTGCCCATCATCCCTTATGATGTACTTGGCACCAGTTTTACCAGGTGGCGGATGAGGCCCGTATTCAACAAGCTCCTTCAACCTGTTTCATTGAAAAGGGCGAAGGGGAAAAACGGTTTACCAACCTCTCACCAAAACAAAAAGGCACAGAACAACAGGGGGTTTGGTATCTCTAAAAAAAAAATTACATACCTTTCAATGTTATATGGAGTAACAGTCTCTGGATATGTGAGATTTAGAGCAATACTCCATGGTACTCCCAATTCATCTATATTAATGTTCGGATCTGGAGTAATAACAGTTCGTGCAGAAAAATCCACACGTTTCCCCATCAAGTTACCTCTTATCCGACCTTCCTTTGCCTTAAGTCTACTACATATAGATTTAATAGGTCTCCCTGATCTCTGAGTAGCCTGTAGGGTGAAGAAATGCCTCAGCCGATGCATAAAATTGTATATCTAAAAGACACGTATATATGTGTTAGCAGCCATACCCTCGGCTGTCCAGGCAAGTCATTGTCAAAATATGTGGCTACATGGAATTGAAGCAACTGTGCAAACTCTGAAATTATATGAGCCGGGGCCCCATTCCTCTCTTGTTTTCTCAGATTCTCATTGTGCCTTATAATCATCGCCAGCTGATGGGTCAAATCATCCTGCACTCACCAAACATCATAAGAAGCGTTGAACAACACACCCTCTCTCTCTCTCTCTCTCTCCCCCCCCCCACTCCCTGACGCTAAAAGCAACACCTGCTCTAACTACATTACCAACACCCCACATAGGACAAAATAAAAAAGTTGGCACGAAACAGGATTAACAAAAATCCTGGTATCCAGGAGAATTGAGAGAGATAGTAAAAAAACAGAAAAGGCTTGCCTCACTCCTGGATGAGGTATCCATCATCACAGAGGGTCTAACAGGAGGTGGAGGAATTGGCAGGACTTGTAGAATCATCCAGTCCGGACGAGCGTACTTAGGATTCAAGCCTAACAGTTGGCAGTCTTCATCACTTATTCTCTTCAGAACACTAAGAACCTGCAATACATTCAACATAATCTTAGCATCACGAAACAACTAGTTTAGGATGAAGGCATTACAAACTTCCAAAATGAGTTACCCTCTCTGCGGTAAGTGTCTGTTTTCTTTCCACAGGTTCAGGAAGCTGTTCTTGATCATCACTTTTCTTTCTTTGAGCTTTGTACTCTGCAATCATTTTCATACCTTCAATCGTAAGCTTTGGCTGCTGAGCACCACAGCCACCACGACTCTTTTTTACTGGTTCTTCAGAATCTTGACCTTGAACCTCAAGATCATCACCACCTTCACATTTGGTTTTGTTCTTGCAGGCCTCCAAGATCTTTTTAAGTCTATTTTTTGGATTCTTTATTTTCAAGGCTTGCTTAAACTTGTGGTCTTCCTGCACCAACAAACACCAAGCAAAAAAGTCAAAATCTAAAAATCTATGTAACTTTAATGGAATCCGTACAGTTGCTTCTATAAGCAATCAAATCATTAGACCTAAGCTACCATATGAAATGCAGACAAGAACTTCATCCACAAACCCATTCAATAATCTCCCATTCGACCTTTTAAATTCTACTATTAGAGACTCAGAACACATACCTCCTCTGATAAGCAAGTCAAATGAAATCAAAGGGAGAACCTCTTGGAATGCTCAGACTAGTCAGGCAAGCAAGGAAAGCCACTTTATAAGTTCATCTTGTTCCATTAAATTAGCAATCATTACCAGAGCCGTGTCTCTTGTCATGTTCATAACAATGTGGGCTGTCTTAAATACTTCCTGTTTTGTTAATATAAATATCCGTACAATGCAACAACAAGAAGTCTAAGTTCTTTCATCATTTGACTCCGTCATAATTCAAATGGTAGAACGTTTGATATTCAACTGGTCACAGTGAGCTACATCGTCCACGCTATTTCACAATCCTAATTCCCTCTCAGGTCAAGGTCCACGAAAATCATATGGTGAAGTCCATGTCCACTGTATGATTGTTTAAGTTATTTACTCCCACAATTCTTACTGATAACACACAGAAAACTAACATTCGAGATTCTGTGGAACTTAAAATCCTACTACACGCCAACAGCTCGACCAAACACTAAACAATGGGATTCTAAACTCGATATATGCACTCAAACAAATGAGTGAGTAGTTGGTACCTCGTCGGCCAGAATTTTAGAGCAATTGAAGCAAACAGAGCGCATGATACTGAGCACAGTCTTCAGAAACCCAATATGAAACATGGGCTTGGCGAGCTCGAGGTGCCCAAAGTGACCCGGACACTCAGCCATGTTCGCTGTGCAAGTCTCGCACTTCATCTTCCTATCAATAGTACCGAGCCGAGGGTCGCTTAAACCGCCCATCTTCGGCTTGCCCCTCTCCATCGTCTCGCTGTGCTCAACCAGTATTACAGACATTTGCCTCTGCACGGCAAAAACCGATGGTTCGTTCAAACCCTAATCTTATTTACACAAAGTAGGAAAAACCCAAAATCCCCAAAACTACAACTACAGGTTGGAAAATAAACGGAAATAAAGGTATAAAAGATAACGAGTTTTGCTGCGGCGAATTTTAACAGAAGCCTGTGAAATAACTTCCTTTTCCATTTCCCGAAGTAAAAATGATGTAAGAAATGGAGAATTACGATCTCGTCGGGGCTGAGTATGCCGAATTGAACCATGCGGACTTTGGCGACTTCCGCCGGAGAGTATGGAAATCGCAAATCCATCGATCGCACAGATGAGAGAAAACCCTACGTTCTAAAAGAAGAAAGGATTGAAAGTTCAAAATCCCAAAGCTTTTCTGCTTCAGAAGATTTCCGATATTTTTTAATTTCTTTTGTTTTCAGATACTGAAATGTTTCGGCTAGTTTTTACGAGCAAAGAGATCGACTACGCAGATCTCTCCAGCTCTCTGAGAAACTCACAGGGAACCGCTTGTCATCAAAACAAACAATGAGCCCTAGAGTAGAGGGGTTATTTATAGACCAGGACAGCCGAGCTTTTACGAAACTGACCCTCTTACAAAGTCTATCGTGAGCCGCAAGCGCTCTTACTCCAGCTCGAGGAAAAGACCTAAGTACCCCCGGCAAGATTCTTTCATCGATTGACTATGTCTAGATTCCATTAACTGAACAAATACTATTGGTTCCTATTAATTCTCTTTCTGACGGCACCGATCAATGAACAGAATAAGCCCTCGTTACAACTTATATCATCTGTGACTGTGAGATGGTTTTTGGGAAATTTTCAAAGATTTATAGTCAAATGGGGTTCTGGGTTTATCGGAGTTTGTCAAGCCACAGTTTTTCTGTCTTTGGCACAATCGACAAATGGAGTTCTTAAACAATCATAATCAGTACATATTGTCCATATGTAATAAACATGTGAGTTCTTCTTGGACGGCTTATGCACATTGCAAACAAACATTGTTGGTTATTGATCAAATAAAAGTTTCCTCCTTTTCCCCCCAAGGGAAAACGGAAGGATGGTGGCATCAAATATATCTGGGAGTTCTGATCTGCAAGCAAAATTCATTATGTTTTTATGTATTTAACTAAGAAACTTCTTCTAGACCAATTGGAATTAGAATCTTGCAGTCTTTTTGGTTCAGTGATGGATTTAACCGTGAATGGCATTGTGGGTGTGGCTGTTGAGGCTTGCTCCAAGCTTACCAAACATGGTACTGGCAATCAATGGTAAGGTTTAGCACCTCTATTCCTTAAAAACAGGCTAAACAGCAGCGGGGGAGGGGGGGGGGCAAGGAGATTTTATACCCTATTTACTAAGGGATTAGGATAAATTCGATCGGTTTATCATTTGGAAGTTAAATCATGGTTATCTGTCATGCAAAGCCAAAATATTTTTGTCCTGTTGGAAGACTGGATGGTATCAAACTGTCCAGAAGGTCTTCTGCTGGTTACCATGTCAGGGGAGCCGGGGCCATGAAAGCAGATGCAATTGTTAGTTTTGGTTGTGGTGTGATATGGTCTTTTGATTTTTTAAATAATTGAGGGCAAAAGCTTATGGCACGTTTTTTAGAGGTAAAAAATTCCCTTGTAAGATAGTTCCTTCTAAGAAGTGATAAGAAGCGGTCCTGATTGGGTAAATGTTATCCAACCGTTCTAATCTTGACACCTTATTTGATTAGATTCAACCAAACTTGACTCAGCTTACTTTGAATATGGCTAAGCCAACTCATTTCTTTAAAAAAAAAATTTCTCCGCTATTTCATTGCAGTGCGCAAGAGAAGGAGCGAAACAAAAAAAATTATGTGAAACAAAAAAAAAAATTATCCTCACCTTTGTACGCAGGAGACCATTTCACCTCTGCGCAGGAGATTAATTTAAAAATTTTCTCCTCCATTTTCTGCATTTATTAGGTAGGACCAATTTAAACGCGCTGTTAAACTTTTCTTGCATTTGTTCTTCAAAAAAACATGTGTAGATTGGAAGTTAAATAGGATCGCTGCATCAGCTGATTACCATTTTGTTAAGAAATTCAGCTTGCTCGGAAAAAAACTCCAACAATTCATCCTTGGTCACCTAAACAAAATCCTCACACTTCCCAATTTCGAACTTGTTGGTTGCAATCTCTTGGGACTTGAAGAAGAACCACATAAGAAAAAATAAGGGTGGGTTTAAAGATAAACAGATACAATTAATATCAATAATGTATAACCTACAATGTTTTTTCCCTTGAATGACATTCAATAACTACGAGAATTTCAAACACAATGACATGAAATTGGAAAACGCGAAAGCTGTCTATAGACTATAATCTAGAAACTGTACCTTAAAAGAGGGAGCATCCGACTTATTTTCTGTCGTTGTATAACCATATGGCCCATCGGTGCATTTTCCAACAAAATATGTATGGGTAAAGCCAGGCTAAAGTATGTGCGAGTCAAAATCCACTTTTTCCATAGAGATTTTTTCGAGAATTTTGAAAGAATCGTGATAGATTTGAAATACCCTCTACATAACTGGACTTCGAGGAGAGGGTGGGAGCAGTTCCCAGCTGCAACAATGCAAGCAAAAGACTTTCTTCTCGTTCTTCCTGAGATTTTTGTGGACCCAACAATGCAAACAAAATTTTCTCTTCTGCGGACCAATGACCAGCTTTGTCTCCTGTGCATAGCTATGAAATGAAGGAAAAAATGGGAGAGAAGAAAAATGAGGAAGACGGAGAAGGGAGAGATGTGTTGGGGAAGAAAGGGGATGTGAGGCTTAGAAGAAGGGAGCGAAAAGAAATGACTTGGCTTAGCCATATTCAAACTAAGGCTGCGTTTGTCATTAAAATTTTACCCAAAATTTTATCTCTCTCCTAATAAAATACTCCAATATAATCTCTCTCTCTTTCATCAAAAAATATAAAATATTACAAAAATTATAAAATATTACCTCTCTCTTCACTTTTTCACTAAACCCAATACCAACACTAAACCCAATACCAAAAATTTTACCACACAAACCCACCCTAAGTCGAGTCAAGCTTGGTTGAACCTCATTGTGTCAAGATTAGAACGGTTGGATGATATTTACCCAATCTTGATATCTTCTTATCACTTTTTAGAAGAAACGATCTTATAAGGGAATCTTGGTTGAACCTCATTAAATGTGGTGTCAAGATTAGAACGGTTGGATGATATTTACCCAATCCTGATATCTTCTTATCACTTATTAGAAGAAACGATCTTATAAGGGAATCTTTTCCCTTTTTTATAAGCTTACAGATCCAGTTAAGAGATAGGTTTTACTGTCCGAAGAGACAGGTAGAGAGAGTGAGGGGGTTGTATAGCTAGAAATATAAGCAAAACGCATAGGAATTCTAAGAAATTGGATGCATAGCCGAACTCGAAGTTATATGGTTATTCAAAAGAAATGAGTCCCGAAGGATAATCCTTTTAACTTTCGAGTGAAATCATCGCCTCCACAACTACAAGTCGTCGAGAGAAACGCATTTGTTGACGAGCATTGCAACTGCAAGCGCATCATGGAAGTATTTATTGGATCGTTTTCACACTTGCCCTTTCCTCTTTACAGAGCATTGTGAAACTTGGCATCACTGAAAGAGCTGTTGAGTCGACTTCTGTAGTCGCAACAAACGCTTTCAGAATTTGTCTCAACAATCATTTGGGGAACACCGATATTCACGAACATGCTATGATACCTCCCTCAACCTTTTTACAAGTGATTTGTTGGGCGTACTCATTGAGACTGCTCAAATTTTTGTCTAATGAGATCATTATGAATGAGAGTTTACTTGAACAAGTCATATTGGTTGATTTTTCTTAGCTTAATTAATCTACTAGATCCTTGAGTTTGAATTATTTCTCTAAGAGTTCTTAGGGTTAACTATTTGTCCCAAAAAGATAATTTTGTCCAATCTTAGCATTGCGACTAACAAAATATGCCTACGTGTTTAACATAAAATATCTCACCACTAATTATCCGTCTACATTTGGACTCGCTCAGCCCAAGTTGCTTAATAGTGATGCTTTTTGTTAGGAATTATTAGGGCTGAACAACCGGATTTCCGGTCCTCTTAAAATAGAGGCGGTCCGGTCCGGTTTCAATTTTTTTAGGTTAATTTCAAAGGGGGAAGGACATATAAAAATGTAGAGTTTTAGTTTAGATCAAAATTAAACGTTTTAAGTTTATAATTTGTATCAAAAATATTTTTTTATTTTAATAAATGTGGTCCAGACCGCATTTAATAAAAAAAGAGGACCGGACCGCATTTTAAAAAAGAAGACCGGACCGCAAATCCTGTCCGATTTTTCAGTCCGCGGTCCGGTTGTGTGCAGCCCTATGAATTATGCTTATGTACCTTATTTTTGTGGTTCGTGTTTGAATAGAAGAACCTTATTGAGACAAGTAGTTAACTCTAAGGACTCTCAAGGGAAGAATAAAAAATGAGGGACCAATTTGGAAAAATGTTAAACTATGCAGACTATAAAATTAATTAAGCTATATTTTGTAACGGTTAAATACCAGTTTGGCCATATGACACCCCTTATCCTTGCGTGAACACAACCCCCTTAATAAGAAAAACTAAACAATCGTCAGCATCAACAAAACACCTTATCTATGGTCGAGGAAACATCCAGACCAGTCGGTGAGGTTCTTTGAATTGTTGGAAAGGTCCGGTTATATGAATTTGTTCAGCATTTTAAAGTGGATTTTGAATGAGTAAAAAATTAAGTTTGTCCAAGCAGCCGATTTCTTAGTAGTTTCCTGCCTATTATTTTAGGTGGAAGTTTTAAATCTCTGGATTATCTACGTACTCAGTGCTTGTCAGTTATTAGGATTTCAGGTTACATCTACCAGTCAATTTTTGTCTTTTGCTCTTCAAAACGTAACTTATAACTGATACCTACTTGGTGGACCCTTTGTACACTGCAGAGATCCAACAATGGAGTCTGCTCGAAAAAAGCAATCTTTCAGTCACATTTGATTATTTGAAGGTTAGGTTGGATTAGTAGCTGTTGAACTGGGGTTTGGTTCGAGTTGACTTGAATCTTATTTGTCCCATCATTTTTGTGATATCAAAAGGGGGCAGAACAAAGAAATTAGGGAATACGAATTGGCCAAAAGGTTTTCTCAAAGATGAAGCAAACAACGGGGGAAGGTGGAATTGGTGGAGCAAAGATAAAAGAGGCAGTTCTGCAACCGCCGCCTCCTCCTCCACCGCTGCCACTCCCAAGGTTCTGGGTTAAGAAAACTGTAACGGAAAGTGTGACAAACCGAGAGATTGCCAAATTCTGGAGGCAGAAACGTATTGAGGAAGAAGATCACCTCCTTGCTGCTATCAAGGCTGCAGCTCGTATTAGAGCACGCAATCTTTCGGTGAGTTATTCCCGGATCATTTGACTCATATCCAGAAGAGAACTACCAATCATATATGCAGTCAAAGCAAACTGAGCTTGAATTCATGGAGATTTGTTATTGTGACCATGCAAATTCCCCCTCCTTTTTTGGTTTTTAAATTTCTTGGCTTTAGAGAAACTACCAAAAGTACTTTATTTTTTTGCCTCACATAGAAGGGAGGAGTCTTGTAGCACTGTGACTTTAGACAGTTGGGCCTATGGCCTGATGACACCTAAGTGACAACAAGATATGTAAGATCCAATGCCAATTCCTAACACCCATGAAACTTCTTATCCAGTTCATGGCGAGGAGAGTTCAAAGTAGTGAAATTTCATGGATATTCACATAGTACAAAATATTAAGGGATGGGCTGGATGATGCAGTCATAGTACAGAACTAGGCGTTAAGAGTGGCAATGGTGATGTGCCAGAAATATGTCTTTCCTGCTCCCATCAATGGGGAAGGACTAGAAGGAAAAATTGCTGTCAGGCTTTCTTCTCTGGCTCTAACTGCAGGTAATGTTGAGATATTGGGTATTGTTCAGTATTTACCGTGCACACAAATGCAATACATGGATCAGATCAGAATAGACTGGCTGCAACACAAACATTTCAATTTTCTTACAGTTTTTACCTTCTTGATGGTGTATGGTGTATAGGAGGAAGACTACAAGCGCTTTGAAGAGTCCTTGAAGGATGAGGATGAAGTTGCTGAGGAGGACATCAACGCCACTGCTGCTGCCAATGACAGCAAGGAGGGTGAAAGGAACAGTGAAATTCGTGTGGGAATTAAGGACTGGTTAGTTAAATTTTCTCAATTCTGACTTAAATACCATGGACTAGTAAAAGCACATTTTAATGTCACCCAAGTTTCTTCCTAGGTAAATAATTTCTGTACTCTTACCAAGATCAGAGATGGCATACTTGTCTATAAAAATCGTCGAGGAGATAACAATACAGAAAGACAAGCTCTCACAATATTTCTGATTGACATTGCAGGTGGACAAAAAGCAAGTATGCGTACTTGAACCAACCAGCCATCGAGTCCCTGGATGCTCCCAAAAGACGAACCTCAACTTACTCTCCCAATTGTCTATCTTATAAGCCCACACCCCTGTATCCTACCTCTCTTGGGGTGTTTTAGACCATTGGAGCTGCTTCAATTGATTGTATTTACTTTAAGCATTGTTTGGTGTGCATAATATGTCTGTTTTTCTCATAAGTATGCTCGCACATCTTGTATGGTTTCTGGACAAATCAAATTGAAAACAGCCTCTTTGCTGATTTAGTTGTGTGAAGTGTAAAGGTCCAAAACCTTCTCTTTCTCTTGTGCTGCACAACTTGGTGTCTCCTCCACACTCTCTGCGCATTACTTCTTAATTTTTGTACATAATAAATAAATCACCTTATTTAAGAAGTTTCCGTCTTTCAAATGCCAATCAATTGTGATATTCCAAGTAACCAATTCTCGCCGGCAATGCATCGAACACCATCATGCAAAGAACACCCAAATCAAGAAATCTTGCTCGCGACATACCCATCAACGATCAAGATGGCACAAACCCGCTGCAACAAGTTTCTCTTTTGTTGTTTTTGCCACTTCTTTTGCTGGTGTTAGTGTGGACGCTCCTCCGAAGAAATGTGATTGTTACATGCCTTAGGAGAACTCACCCTCAAAAGCTAGCTCAAGAGGGAAGGGAGCACAAGACATATAAACCCCACATTGACATCTCATACTACCAATGTGGGACGGATCTCATACTCCCCAAATGGTCTATAACATTCCACTACGCTCCGCGGCCTCGGCGCCCACGCGGGTTGGCTGTACACTAGGCTTTTCCTAGTCCCGGACTAACACTGCATTACCGACGTCACCCCCGCGCCGCACGATTGCAACTGGGAGGCATGGTGTAGGCTCTGATACTCCCCAACTGTGGGAAGGATCTCATACTCCCCAAATGGTCTATAACAGTGATCGAGGTGCTAGGTCACTCCTTCCTCTGCGACCGAAACCGCCATTCACGTGGTGGCTAAGCTTTGTTTTGGGTCTTAGGACCTAGATAGGGTATGTGGCCCTTTTCGCCCGGTTGTGTGTGGCCTTAAAAGGCCGTTTTGGTTGAAGCCTTTTAAGGCCTATTGGATTGTGGCCTTTAATGCTTGTTGGTGTATGACTGTTTGGACTTTTATTATTATTATTGTAATTACCTTCTGTTTCGCAATTTTTTTTATAAATACACTCACAGTCCATAAGATATAAGAAAATTATAAATTAGTCTATAAGATAAAGAAAGTTATAAAAAATCCCTATGATAAAGTTTATGTTAAAAATATGTCCTTTCGTCAATCTTCGTCTCTTTCACTAACAACATATACTAGTAAATTATAGGGTCTACTTAGAGACATAACACTCTGTGGTTAGTGTTGACTAGCATATGTCATTAGTGAAAGAGGTGATGATGGACGAAATGACGTATTTTTAATGGAAATTTTACCATAGAGACTAATTTGCAACTTTATTTACGTTAGGGATTAATTTGAAATTTTCTTATATTACATGGACTATGGGTGCATTTAAGCCATTTTTTTTTAAAAGAACTACTTTCATTAAAAAAAAAAAACACCAAAACTAATACCCTAAGGAGGGTCAGTTCCAGCATACGACCAAGATAAATCTAAAGGAATCTCAGAACAATTGGGATTGCCTACTAAGCTGAACTTAGCGACGGCCCGACGAACAAGATGATGGACCAAGTCATTTGCACCTATATAGACATGACCAGTCTGCCAACTCACGAATCATTGACCAACTTCATGAATCTCCTTCGCAATAGAAAAAATACGCCACTCAAAGAAAAATCATAAAAAAATTGTGTTGCCTATTGGACGTCTATACTAGCCTTCAACAAATAAAAGGTAGGAAAAAAAACCCCAATTTTCAGAAGAAGTATTGGACCATTTCAATGTTCCAACTTGAAATGAGCTTTTTATATTCTAAAGTCCAAGCAAAATTTCTTTCTTATCACGTGCATAAAAAAAAATACAAAAATATATAAAAAGGCTGAAAAAAAGTCACTACATAGAAATTCTAAAAAAAAATTGAATCATAACATAAAGACGTATGATATATGACTGACTCTGTATCGATATATTGCCTTCCTGTAAATAAATATTTAAGTGCAAAATATTTTTTATATTTTAGGAGGTCAAATGAAAATCGGATTAGGTTAATTAGATTAGGATCCCTTTAAAAATAGTTTTAGGTACGTATAAATCATAAAATTTGAACTATTGAGTCATTGACTAATATAAATTGTTAATTATGTGAATATATTAATTTAATATATATATATATATTAAACGCAGGTACTGAGAAAAGACATTATACGCTGTCGTTGCGTAGCGTAGACCATATCGTCGGATTATTGTCTCTCTCTCTCTCTCTCTCTCTGCCACTCTCCCTTCCCTCTCTAGACTTTCTCTCGCAGAGAGGAAATAAAAAAAAGCGTAGCAGTTAGTTTCCTATTCAGCTCAGATCTTGCTTACTCGCTTTTCTTCCAGACCGATCTCTTGGATTTGTGATTCGATTCTCGGAGCTCCCAAAATAATGGCGAAGCCGAGGTACTCTCGCCTACCGCCTCGGAAATCGGCGTCTTCCACAATGATGCCCGCCATGTTCGTCATGCTCATCGTCGTCGTTCTCGTCCTCCTCTCCCTTGGAATCCTCTCGATCCCCAGCATTTCCGGTGGAGATTCGCCCAAGGCCAACGATCTCAACTCCATTGTACGGAACAAGTTGGACAGGTCGGTGGTTTTTGTATTTTGGCTTCCACTTCTCCTCCTTTTTCTTTCTTCAATTGGTGGATTGGTTTGATTTGTTTGGTTTTTTTTTCTGTAGGATTAAGGAAGACGAGGGAAGAAGAGAGCAATGGATGGAAGTGATCTCCTGGGAACCTAGAGCTTTTGTCTACCACAATTTCTTGGTGAGCGTTTTTTTCCTTCCCTTTACTTTCCTTTCTGTTTCCTGTTGCCGAGCTTGCAAATTTTGGTTAATTCGTCGCGTGTCAACAAAAATGCAGTCCTTAGTGTTGTTTAATTTGCTTCCATTAATGGTGCTTACTTTACGGTAATTTTATCTGCCGGATATGCATTTTCGGGCGAATCGTATATTGTAAAGTTTCCACTGGGGAATAAATTCTAGCATTGGTGATTTTTGCTGGCGATATCTGCTTAATATACTGAGAAAGAAAGAAAAGGAATGGGGAAACATATCTTAGAAGCGCGGTCAAAAGGCAACTAAAAAAGACTCTTGAGTTATTCAATCAGCAGTGTTAGTTATTGTTACCTAGAAGAATATGTGAAATATGGTAGTGTGCCCCTCAAGGAAGAAGAGAAAGATTGTTGAGGAATGAAACTCCCTTGTTGGAGTAAGGAATTCACCCATATAGAATCATTTAACACATTTAAATAGATGACTGTAGCTTTTCAAGTAGTGACAGCTCATTCCATAGGGTGCAGGTGGACTACTGAATCTTAGAGTCCTTTGTTGTCAACAATTTGAGAATGAGGCTTAGTTTGAGCGGTTCCATGCCATGATTTGATCTAATATGGGCATTTAAAAAACAAGTTAGGTAGAATCGGAGACATATTGAGTTGGATGGGGTCTTAAGATACTTCTGATTTGCATTTTCTGTTACATAATTATGATCTCAATCCGGTCTTGATCTAGTGTAATCTAAATTTTTCCAAATGCTGAATATGGTTACCTAATGTGGGCAGACCCAGGAGGAATGTGATCACCTAATCAGTCTTGCAAAGCCTCATATGCAAAAGTCAACAGTCGTCGACAGTGAAACTGGAAAGAGTAAAGATAGCAGGTATGCAAGTTGTGCAATGCCCTCTCATGTCATCTGAGTTAATCTTGAAGAGAAAACTTTTCTCTGCCCTTAGCTTCATCTTTTTACTTGCTTATTGTTTTATTTTGTTTATTTGTAATATTTTCTCTTCAGACGTGACACCTTTGACCACCTTACTATGCAGGGTTCGTACAAGCTCTGGAACATTTCTGGCAAGAGGGCGTGATAAATTCATTAGGAACATTGAGAAGAAGATTGCTGATTTCACCTTTATGCCAGTAGGTATGTAGTTTGGGTCCTCCTATGTTTTTTTTTTCATGTTTTTATTGATCAAGTTGGAAGTTATTTTTCATCTTTGTTCAAGTCCAGAATGAATTTTTTACTCTCTTTTTTGTGAATCATTTATTGTCAATCTTGTTGTCCAGTGGTGACAGCATATGGTAAATAAAATTTCTGTTTAATTTCTCTTTTCGTCATTACCATTTGTATGAGAAGAAATTGGGAGTAGTTAAGTTTTGTTATATTTCTGGCTGGAGATGACACTGTTGGTCATGGGTTTGAGTGGTCCCCCTTTGGATTGAATGAAATTCTTATGTACTCTAATTTTTTGAGTGTGGATTGTCATCCTTATAAGGTCTTCAGAAGAATGGGAGAACAGGAAGGAAAAATAAAATGTTTGGCTTTTCATTTTTAGCTTTTATTAGCCTTCTCTATTATTTCATGGCTTGTAACTAATTAGCTGTTCGTAAACAGAGCATGGGGAAGGACTTCAAGTACTCCACTATGAAGTTGGACAAAAATATGAACCTCATTTCGACTACTTCCTTGATGAGTTCAACACTAAAAATGCCGGTCAGCGTATGGCTACAGTTCTCATGTATCTGTGAGTGACATAAATTCTCTGCCTTTTAAATCCTTCTCTCTTATGCATTTGCTGGAGACCCAACTATTCTCTTTCCATAAAGTCTCCTCTTGCATAATGGTACAGCTCAGATGTTGAGGAAGGCGGTGAGACGGTGTTTCCTGCAGCCAAGGGGAATATTAGCTCTGTGCCTTGGTGGAATGAGCTATCTGAGTGTGGACAAAAAGGGCTTTCTATTAAACCAAAGATGGGTGATGCTTTGCTTTTCTGGAGCATGAAGCCTGATGCCTCTCTAGATCCATCAAGCTTGCATGGTTAGTTATCATTGTTAATCATCGAGATTTCGGATTAGGCTACTTCAGTTCTCAGTTGTTTCCAGGCCAATAGGCCTTCATTGTTGACAGATTGACATGGTTGTTGTGTGTATGTTCATTACTCATGATATGCAGCTTATCATTTGATTGTTATTGAAGAGTTCAGTTCTTCTGTTTTATTCAGGTGGTTGCGCTGTAATTACGGGGAACAAGTGGTCTGCTACGAAGTGGATACGTGTAAATGAGTACAAAGTTTGAGCTACTGTGCTAAAGGTAACAATATATTTCCAGAATCATTAGGATGCTGTTAGTGTTTCTGTATTTCTACAAGCAATTGAGTGTTTGTTAGAGTTATTTGTATGTATGATGGGTATCCATGTTTTGTTCAGAGACAAGCACATTTTGGAAAATATCAAGACATTGAATGTTTCATCTTCCTGACACGATCTATCACAATATCTTCTTTAGTCACGATTTTACACCAATTTATTTCGTATTTAAAAATGGAACTTAATAATTGACATGATATGCTGGTGTTCTGAATAATAAAGTTCTTGAGGTTGGGGGTATTTTACAGATTGGAATCCACCACTGATTAAGATGCATATCTCACAGATGACAAGGATAGTTTTTAGACTTTGTGGGTGCAATTTTGAGTGCAAAACGTTTTTTTGTTTTAGGATTTTCCCTGGTTGTATTGGACTGGAAGAGTTGTGCTTAAATATCAAACAGAGCAATGCATAACATGTAGCATTAGCAGTAATGCCTTGCCTGAACTAACAAAAACAAATGTTTTTCTAGTCTAGGCTACATACTCTTTACTAGCATATATTGAAGCCTTATGAAAGTAGACCATCACAACAGTTTTAGCTGAGATTGATTGTTTGGGCGTTGTTTTGAGGACAGGGCTGTGTCTTTGGCTAGTTTGCAGGGTTTTGGGTTGCATTCTTTGTTTCTATGGGCTAATTCGGGTTTAGTCTCGCGGCAGAAGGTGAGACCTGAAATCTTGAGAAATGGCTTTTAGTGAACAGAACAACACTTTCTAATTTTTTTTTTCTTAAGTTTTTAGATTTTGGTGTTACACTCTTGAACCGCCAGATCATATTTTATCTGTTCTGTAAAACAACTGTTTTGTCCCCTAAAGTTGATTCACGTATTCTTTGGCAGGTTTAGATGAGATTCTCATCACATTGTTGTACTCTATGCAAGTCCCAGTCGGAGCTCCAGCGCTGTTGGGCCTAAAGTCTCATTTGTGACTTTATACAGAGCTCAATGCCTGCATGCCACAAATTTAGATGCACTCTGCCAGCCCTTTGCTGACATTTTTATTTGGTAGCCCTTAAGATCTTTATGACCACGAATATAAATAAAAATGAAATTTTTGTTTATACAAATAAAAGTTTAGGACATTTATGGATAAGGAATATGCCCAATTAAGTGAAAAACATTTTTATGCCTATTTAGTGTCTTCATTTTCTCTCTCTGCTTAATGTATATATGCCTATGTTCTATCTTGAAGCCAATTCCTTTGGGAACCTTGACACTACCATGACCGACTGGGCCTGCCCTAAGGGAATCGAGTGCCCGTTTCAAAGAGTTTCAAGTGAGTGTCCGGAGAGGGGTTAAGATGAAAAATCCAACGGGGTTGGTTTGAACGGACTGCCTTAGCGACCCTCTGCAAGTTTCCTACCCACCGTTAATTTCGCCAAGCTTGGAGAGCCTTCTGTTTTCTTTCCTACCAACCATTACTATTGTAGCCGGATGCTGATCGAGATCCAATTGAACATTATTCACAGGGAATCACGGTAAGTGGCTTAGCAGATTCACACGAGAAGTTAAAACCATTAATATCTGGCGTCTTAAATCCATCAAAATAAATAGCTGCATCAAAAAGCCTATTAACCTGCAATCGTACTTGGAAGAATCATGAAAGTTGAAAACTGGCTTGATAATATAGAAGATTTTGTATCCTAAATGATACAATCCTGACAAACACTTGGATATATCCAACCATCCACCACTCCCATTTATTCGCAAGATGGCTCAGGTGTGATCCAAAATCGAAACAACTCTGTTTGCCAACCCACGTGGATTATTTGGACAGCAAGAACGTAGACCCAGACACAGAGTCCATTAACCTGCCTTGCTGATTTAATTGGCTGGTTCAATGTTTTGAATTGATCAAGTTTCTGATGGCGTACTGTAGAATACCTCCATGATCGAAATAAGCCAGTTCCACCTGCATTTTAAGTAAGGAAAAGACAATATTGGTCTTTGGAAATGAAAGTTTTTAAGCAACCAGAGGCCTATTCAGAGAGAAGACAGACAAAACGAAGAAAAGGGAGATCAAATCTGATACCTCTGTGTCAAATCTTAGCGTACAGACAAATGATTTGCCATTGTCTGTCACCACAGTGACATCTTGACCGGGTCTAATCTCATTCACACTTTTTGGAAGGTCAATGCTATATCGGT
Organism: Myrica gale; assembly: GCA_963930655.1. NCBI lineage: Eukaryota > Viridiplantae > Streptophyta > Magnoliopsida > Fagales > Myricaceae > Myrica > Myrica gale. Next base: position 24,458,215 of record OZ005614.1, on the reverse strand, counting down.
CATGGCAGGTTAACCCAAGAGTCTCGGCATCCTCCCCAGACTTAAAACATAGCGGTATAACACCCATGCCCACCAAATTACTGCGATGAATACGCTCAAAGCTCTTTGCTATGACCGCTTTCACTCCCTGGGGGAAATTGTCGTTTGAAGCCATTATAAAAAAGCCAAAAACAAACTGTAAATTGAATGCAAGAGCTAAGAAAGGTGTACCAGGTTGTGTTTTAGTGTTAAAATTTTGAAGAGATTAAAATTTTAGGGTATTGGATTTGGTGAAAAAAGTGAACAGAGATGATTTTTAATATTTATTATAGTGAAAAGTAATGATGTGATGGAAAGAGAGATTATATTGTAATTTTTTATTGTGTTAAAATTTTAGGCATAATAAAATTTTACTTAACAAATGTAGCCTTACCAGTAGCATTGGCCCTTTGGCAGCCCAATCACGAGAACTTCCACTCCCATACTCAGCACCAGCCAAAATAATCGTATCGTGCCCCTCACTCTTGTACCTCTGTACAAAAGGAATCAAAGAACCAATGCATCTGCTTAAGAATTGTACTAGGAGAGCTTCATTGTGCAAAAAGGAAAGATTGACGACCATAATTAACAGACGTATGGAGCTAACAATTGTTGTCATCCAATAAAACTGTTTCTAGGACAGATTTATATGACCCTACAGTGGATCGCTACATTTTTTTTTATAAGTACAGTGGATCACTACATTATCCAACACATGTACAGCTACACAACGAGCAAGACTGTCTTAGAATAAGCTTTACGCGATCATCCTTATTAAAGCATTAGAACAACCATGAGCGTTTTCAGTCGTTTTATGCTTAAGTTCCCTTTCAACTCTAGTTCAGGCATCAGAGGCTAATGTCCTTACTAATGACCATATGTTAAAGGTGATTTTAGAGGAAGTTACCATGGCAGCATCAAACACAGATAGTTTCTCGCCAGTGGGAATATGAATGGTTTTTGGCCCAACTTCTCCTTGTACTAGTTTGTTGACAAGGCGAATATTGGCAAAAGTACCCCTTGCCATCACCTCATCATTGCCACGCCGACTTCCATAAGAGTTGAAATCTCTCCTATCAACCCCACGATCTAGAAGATATCTGGCTGCAGGACTGGTTTTGTGGATGCTTCCAGCTGGTGAGATGTGGTCAGTTGTAATGCTATCTCCAAAGTTTAGCAAGCAGTAAGCATTCCTCACTCCATGAGGGCCTGGAGGAGACATGCTCATATCTTTAAAGTAGGGGGGCTCATGTATATAAGTTGATGTTGAGTCCCAGGAGTAGAGAGTGCCAGAAGGTACAGATAATTGGTTCCACATTGGATTTCCCTTGGTGATTGCTTCATATGTAGCCCTAAACATATCAGGCAGTACACTTGATTGCACCACCTGACAAAACGGTAAAGAAATAAGAAAATGAGCTCTTTTAAAATCTTTCAATCTAAAGACAGAAGTCGTTCTTAAGCAGGTTGAGCATCTCACATTAGCGACTTCTTCATTGGATGGCCAAATGTCCCTGAAAAATATCTGCTTTCCATCTTTCCCCAACCCAATTGGTTCTGTTTCAAAATCAATATTTACCTGCACAATTGTCCCCAAATGAGAGAGATACTTCCCCAGTGCACATGCGTTGGGTAAGATAAAAGGAAGAACATACCGTTCCGGCAAGAGCATAGGCAACCACAAGGGGAGGAGAAGCAAGATAATTAGCCCTTGTTAAAGGATGCACACGGCCCTCAAAATTCCTATTTCCGGACAAAACAGCTGCAGCTACGACGTCTGGAATTATGCATAAGATCAACATTGCCACTTAAAAAATGCCTTCCATGATTAGCATCGAAACAAGCATTAAGTAGAAGAAATATCTACCATTTTCAGAAATCGCGGCTGCCATAGCTTCATGAAGATCTCCCGAATTCCCAATGCATGTTGTACAACCATACCCAACTATATTAAACCCAAGCTGATTCAAATACTTCTGTAAGCCACTGCAGTCACAATATGACTCAGGTATTACATAAAAGGATGTGTTTAGATTATGAAGATGATATTATAGATGCCTAAAAAGAACCTTGTTTGCAAGTATTTGGTCACAACACCAGAACCTGGAGCAAGACTTGTTTTAATCCACGGCTTAACCTAATAAAAGACATATCACCATCTGTAAGTCCAAAGCAATTGATAACAAGAACACGCAAATATGATTTTTGGCAACAATTTCTCAAAATCACCTGTCAGCCAAAAATTCATTCATAATATATAACATCAAAGCAAATAAACAACTATTTCAACTGAAATCAGCAGTCGAAATAGATATTTGGTTCTTTTAGCATAGCTCACACTATCCCACACAACTGCTTGCTAATGGTGTTTATCAAACAACCAAATTTACAAACTGCAACTTCTTGAATCCCTAGAGACCTCTTCTCATTGGATCATATGTACTTTCTTTACTTACTACTTTTGGGGACAATAGTAGAGAAAAGCATGAAGAGGCACCAAAAAGTAGAGACATCTCACCTCCAATCCAAGTTCACAGGCTTTTTTGGCAACCAGTGCAGCTCCAAGCATTACACTAGGATTGGAGGTATTTGTGCAACTAGTGATAGCAGCTATAACAACATCCCCGTGTCTAAGCTGAGCTGGGGTCCCATCTAATGTGAACTCTATGACCTTATTCTGCAATTCCTTTGGTACAGCAAAACCCTGTTATACCATGCAAGAAAAGTAAGCATAGAGAATATGGGACAAATAACTGTTATATTAATCAACAACACCAATGAAGTTCTACTGGCAGTACTGTTGTAACGCATACAAATAGTAAGATGTGCACATAGAAATGCCTAATTCGGCACACAAAAGAAATAGGAGAGAAATGAAAGCGAGCTCAGACATAGGCAAACAAAGAGTTAAAAGTAACACCAAAGTGAATAAAAAAAAGGCAACCCTTTTCTAGGGTGTGCAGGGTAATAGTAAAATAGAGAAATGAATCGCATTCTCTAGGATTGGTGGATGGTTCAAGCCCTGCCTTTTGCTTCTTCCTTTTTCATTCTTCCGGAGTGTTTGGCAGTTCCAGAACAAAATCCCTGAAGGAAATTTGAGTGGTCACATGCAACCGTGCACAAGCAGCTGTGTGATTTTCAATCAACCCTGAGAATCAAACACAATTTTCTGCATGTTTGAAGGTGGTCTCACCTTGAAACCAACTTTATTATTGAGGCATGCGTGCCAATCTACTTTCATCTCTTTCAGAGGAACTCGATCATGTGGCCTACACAGAATAAGATTCTAAGAGTTACATCATGGAAGATTTAAATGGAAAAGGACTTGATATTGACGTGTGACTGAAATCTAACAAAACTGTACCTCTTTGGACCAGATACGCAAGGTTCAACGTCTTCAAGATTAAACTCTAGATAAGAGGAGTAAACTCTCTCAACTTGGGGCTGAGTAAAGGTAACATATTCACCGTCAGAACCCATATCACTATGTGTTTTGCATGAGCTTAGGATTAATATAAGATATATGCATAGTTACCTCACTGTAGTCCACAAACATCTTATTAGCCCGTAAATAGGCTTCAATCATAGCAATCTGCATGAAAAAAATGAACAGTTCAGTTTTCCTGAACATAAAATAACAGAAAGTGATTCAATAATGGCTTACAGTGTCAACATTTCTGCCAGTCAGTTTCAGATATTGCAAGGTGACATGATCAACGGGAAAGAAGCCCATAGTTGCACCGTACTCAGGAGACATGTTCGCAATTGTGGCACGGTCTGCTAATGTCAATTCACTCGTGCCTTCCCCTGCATTAGATAATAAAGACCAACATCTTCTGTCAGATAGATTAGCAAAACAGGCAACAATGATGACCAAAAGCAATAAAACATAACATGAACCAGATTTGATTGAGGGACTTACCATAGAACTCCACAAATTTGCCAACCACTCCATGCTTCCTTAGCATTTGAGTTACTGTCAAAACCAAGTCGGTAGCTGTCACACCGTCTCTCAGTTTTCCTACTAATTTGAACCCCACTACACCAGGCAGGACCATGCTCATTGGCTGTGTACAAATGAAAAAGGTCAAACATCATTTCAGAAGGAATATTTGGATTAAATAGTATTCCTTAGGAAGAAATTATAGGAGAAGTGAAGTTAAACAAACGTTTAGCGTACATTTGCAATTAGACTTATGTACTACTATAGGCAATGAAAGAGGCAACAATGTACAAAACAATTTGTGACAAGTAATGTCATTGTGTCAATTAAGTACACAATTAAAGAAACATTTCATTCTCCACACTAATAACTAGATAGAGGGCTCCATAGCACTCTTTTACCTGGCCAAGCATTGCTGCTTCTGCTTCTATCCCGCCAACTCCCCATCCGGCAACACCCAGTCCATCTATCATTGTAGTATGTGAATCTGTTCCGACAACACTATCAGGGTAAAGCATGCCATCTGTGTTGAACACAACTCGGCCAAGGTATTCTAGATTGACCTGTAAATCAACAACAGAAACCTCATTTCATACAGGTGGCTAGAATCGAAGACAGAGGAAATCAACCCGGTCTTCACAACCCTAACAGATCACTAGTCATAATAGAAGGGTATATTAAAAGCAGCCTAAATTTCTATTCCTAAACGATGCAATTACCTGGTGGACTATCCCTGATCCAGGGGGAACAACAAGCATGTTATGGAATGCATTGGATCCCCATTTGAGAAAGCCAAACCTTTCTCTGTTACGCTGGAACTCAAGTTCCATATTTGCCTGAACTGCATTTTCTGATCTTGCCACATCAACCTGAACTGAGTGGTCAATGACAAGGTCTACAGGAACCTGCATTTACCAAGACCTTATAGTACCAAAGCCAAAAAAATATTTACACTCACGTAATGTGACATGTCAACTGATATTCCGTGTATTAGTGGGGATTTATCCAACAATATGAGAACAGGAAGAAAAAAACAAGAAAAAGGAAGCATTAACATAAAGAGAACTAGAAATGTCCGACTGATTTCTCCAGATGTAGCTTACCAAAGGGTTAATTTTATTAGAATTTCCACCAAGCCGGTTCATTGCATCTCGCATGCAAGCAAGATCAACAACAACAGGCACCCCAGTGAAATCCTGAGAACAATTTGCACTGATTTTAACCTTCAGAGTAAACATTACAGAAAATCTCACCTAAAACAATTGAATATCTAGTAGGTAGCTCACCTGCAGAAGAACTCTGGCAGGCTTGAATGGGATTTCAACCTGTTTGGGAGAGCTATTCTCCCAATCAATAATCTTCTCAACATCCTTACTCTTAACCTGAAACTCATCGCAGTTACGAATTGCTGATTCAAGAAGTATCTTAATTGAGTAAGGGAGCTTATCTGCAATATAAACATCAGTCCCACCATCAAAACCCCGACACTAGAGATCAAATTCAGTTAGAGAGAGAAAACGGATTCAGAAGAGCACAATAGCTTAATTAGTCAAGAAAAGACTCTTCATCTAGTTCGGTCTCGATAAATTTGTGGAGTATGCACGAGGATAAAATGTTGCAGTTTTAGCATTTGATCTGAACACACATTTTTATTACATTACGTTTAGCAGTTTTACATCACTAATAACATCTGGTATAGCAAACAGTTTAAAATAATCCTTTCTAATTGATCCACTTTGCAGGACTCCTGAATAAAATCCATTCCAATCTCCGATAAACTCCAAAGAGAATTTAGTGAATCTAACATACAAAACTTCGCGCTCACAGGAAAAAAAACATAGAAAACTTCCCTCAACTTCTCCCTATTTCATTGCCGAGAACTAAGAACACCGAAGCTTCTAATAAGGTTAGTCCAATGGGCCAACTCTCTCAGCAATCAAAAAGAAAACAGTACAAAATCGGAACCACTAACCGATCCTGGGATCCTCGAGAGCTGGCAAGCTATAGTACTTTCCGAATTCACCACCGCCTGGCTTCTCGAGCGTCTTCAATATGCTCTTGAAAGGGTTCTCACAAGCTGTGATGGACCAGGCACATCGAAATGAAAATCAAGAGCAGATTTCAGAGTAATCTGATACTTAGCGATCCAAAATGAGAATCGAATATAGATTTTTCATTCGAGAAATTCGAATTCATCATATAAAGATAAAATAGATCAAACTCATGGATACAGAAAGATTACCCATGGTGACGATCGGACTTCCGAGTCTTCGCAGAGGGAGGATCGGCTACTGTTTACTGAGTTCTACAGAAAAAGAAAGTTCTAGGTAGAAGGATAGTGGTTAGGGTTTTGAGTTGGATAAATCGGAGCTCGGGGTGACTGTCCGAGGTGGAAGATAGAGGCTGACGTGATGGTCGTTTGTCTGTATATACTGTATATTCCGAGTGATGTTATGTTGTGGTGGTAGACTGGTAGTTGGAAATGTTGCTGTTTTCACTTCCACAACGTTGGCGATGAAACGGTGTCGTTAAATCCTTTTGAAGGTTTGTTAGAGTTTTTCTTGGTTTTCCGATGCAATAGGCGTAATCATCTGGTAAAATAGATATGTTAATATATATATAATCAGATTTTAAAAATAACACCTTAATTTTAAATAAATAAATTATGAACTCTAACTAACACGCGCGCTCACTTCTAATTTACTGCCCCAAACTTCCAATTTTTGACAATTGAATCCCTCCCTCAAAATCATCAATTTTTTTTGCAAGTATCTCATTCACTAAAAATATAACCAACCAATAAGAATATGAGATGTGGCACAATTTTAACAAATAAATCTTTGTATAAGCAAAATGTAATTTTTTCCATATATACATTAACATATATTTATATTTATATAATTCACCTTCTTTATTTTTGTCATTTTCATAATTTGCCATGATCTCTTGTCTTTTTGCAATAGTAGTTTACGTTACTTTGCTTTCTTGTAGGCTTGATTTTACTTAGATACTTTCGCGTTTACCTTGATGTGAACTTGTCGAGGATTTAATCCATATTTTTTAAAAATAGTCCAATTATATGGATTTTGTATATCTTGAAATTCTGACTTTAAATACTGCTTCAGAATGTTTTGACTGGCTGATAATGAATGTGAAGAAGTAAGAAAGTTTGATATTGACAAATCTATTATATATATATATATATATATATGGACCATACGTGTAAATAAATATCATCATTGTGATCTTACCTAAGGGTGATTAATGGTGGATTCGGTTCCGATTTGGCCACAATTAACACCGGTTGGCTATAAAATTGATCCTATCGGTGTCAGTTTTACCGGTGACGGTTACACGGTTACCAATGGGTCACAGACAACAATGAAGACAACAGAGTGAGTGAGGAGAGAGAGAGAGAGAGGACAGGGTAGGGAGAAACAGTTTGGGGACGATTATTTTGTTAATTGACCTGAGAGTTAATTGAATCGACGCAAACAAAGTCGTTCTCTATAAGTGAAAAATAATGTTATTTTGTATGCTTTAAAAATAATAATAATAATAAATTGTTGGTTGGCGGTTCTCAATCGCCAGTGACGGTGCATCGGCGATTGTTTTGAACAGCCAGGGATCATGATGTTTTTTTGCCAAGTCTAGTATTCCCTTTAATTAGTTTTTTTATACTATACAAGAGGTCTCTTCTTCACCATACGGAAAATGAAATTTGCATGCTAATTATTGACAACAAAGAAAGAAGAAATTATTGGTTAGTTAAAAACTCATAGCTAGAATGTTGAATGAAAAGGATACGCACTCAACTCAGATGCATGGTTCACGATGCAATTAGGGGAGGCCATGATTCATGACAGCTTAAGATCCTCTAGAAATATTTAATTCATCAAGGGGGCAAATGGTATCTTTGAAGAGGGAGCCATGGGAGAATAGTTTTATTCTGAAAACTCTTTGTAAAAGACAATTTGGCTTAATTCAAATAGAAATGCCACTACTAATGGCTTGAGAATGGCTTTGTCGTTTCCTTAACAGCCCCATAAAATTCCATTCATTATTTTATATCCTTTCTTGCCATAAGCTTCACGAAAGAATTGCTTGCTGCCATTGTTTTCTCCCCGCGCGGGAAACAACACGAGTGGACTAGTTGAGAGACAAGATTTTCAATCATTAGTTTGTACGTCAATGGTTTAGCCTTAACCACTAATCAAATAAGGGGAAAAAGGGTCAAGACATATATTGATTGGTCTCTCTCCTCTTGGGTGCAGACAATGACTGGGGGCGATTCGCAGACATGCATGAACGTTGACGCTGCTGAATATATCTGATGAAAAGCAAAAAAAAAAACCGAATAAAACTTGAGAAAAAGGAACAGGAAAAGAAAATGAATCGTGCGTAATTCTCTCGTGCAAACCCAAGAGAGTTCCGTTTGTTTTTCCTTTCATTTACTGTAGTTGAATGGATTCTGTCGCGTCCTTTTTCTTCTGGAGAATTCAACTGATCAATGACGAAGTTTCAGGACTTCGTAGTTTATGCTGTGTTTGTTTTTAAAATTTTAAAATTTTTGAATAGGTAAAAAAATGAAGAGATATATAATTTAAATGAATTTTTTATATTTATTTGCGTTGGAGTTGGTCAAAAGTGAAGACAGAGATAATTTTGTATAATTATTTTATTATAGTTAAAATACCAAAAAATTTAGTCTAAATGTCATATTAAGACTGTTTGAGTGTTAAAATTTTAGGATGATTAATTTTTTTTTTTTGTGAGAGTTGGTGAAAAAGTTAAGATAATTTATGAAAATTGGTGAAGAGTTAAAAAAAATAAAAGATATTAATTGTTATAATGATGATAAAATGTGCTAGTACAAAATTATAAGTGTGAAATTGTGGTACGTAGCGGTCGCTGAAGGGGAGCCAAATGTCAAACCCATTCATTCACTGTTGAACGAGTAGAGTGAACCGATATAAAGGTAGTGTTCGTTTTGTTAAAAAACGCAGGAATCGAATCCTAAAACACCCTTGTTCGGCAGAGTTGAGAAAAAAATCAAGGATTCCGCATTTTGTTTTCCTTTTTTGTCCTTAAAAAGTTCATATTGAATTACTAAAACACCCTCCACCACAACCTAATAACTAAAAACACATAAGGGCAAACTTGGAATTTTTGAAAACAACCTGCAGCCGGCCTGCCAAACCCCTGACATGTCGCCTGCAGTCGCCTCCCTTTTTCAACTTTTCGCCCTCCTTTTTCGTTCGCCTGACATCGGTTTGAAGAAAAAGTCATGCTTTTGCATGCTTTTTTATTCGCCTGACATGCTTTTGTTTTTATCTTTTGAATTTTCTTTAAATTTTTATTTAAAATATTATTATTTTATTAAAAAAAAATTATTATTTTAATAAAAATAATAATAAATTCTGGAAAAAAACAAAAAAACTATAAATATCATCATTCATTTTTTTACACCTCACCAACTTCTACACAAACAACAATACAACTTTATCATCACCTAAAAATTCACAAAATTCTCTAAATCCTACAAAAACCTTCCAAACGAACATCACCGAAGAGATTGCAGGAAAGTTCTGCGTATGCCAAAAGTCAGTCCGTGGCTCCGAAGAATCGGGCAGCTTAAGCCACCGTATTTCTGCTAACCAAAATGTCCATTGCACCGCGCGCGCGCCTTGACTGGACTATTTCCAAACACACGTAGACGTACGCTATATATCATTGAAGACTAGCTGCACCGTTCCTAAATATTTATGGCAAATCTATCCATACAGTGATGGCATATTTTCTGAATAAATAATGATTGGAATATCTTTCATGACTGAACTTTCCTTGTCCGTGGGTTTTGGAGGGTTTTGGGCCACCCAATCCGATCGATACACAGTGGAAGAAGGGAAATTATGGGAATGTTTCTATTGAACGAGTTGGAGGGTTTTCATTTGATGTCTGGCGCAGTCATGATTAGTTGAGATGGTAATAACGTTACACGTACGTGTGGAAAATCACATAACACAAATTGCAAGTATTTCGAGTATAATGACAGATCAGTTTGCTCTTATCCACTGAGTTTTCTTCTTTGCTTTGTACGTACCTACAAACTTTCTTGTTCCTTTCTTGTTGGATTCGTTAAGCTTGAATTGCTCTGAACAATATATGACGTACGGGGTTGTTGGGTGAATCTCCAGCAAGAAATCAATGGGTTTAAGGTGCAACGTTTCTCTTGATTATATATGTAGTAACTTCTGTACTGAAAGATGCTTGATACCAAGCACAAACTGACAATTTTCACTGTAGGAAGAGAAAAGAAATCTCCATTTGAAGATGATTTTCTTCTCAAGTCCTACGTTTGACATCAAAACGTATGGATTTCACCCATCTTTTGAAAAGTTCCAAAACTTCGATTGCTACAAAACATCACATCATCTGCTAAAAGTCGTTTGTTTCTTTCCAACCCAATCATTAGTTACGTATTCAAATAATTTGCATCATAAACTTTCCACCCATCATAGGATTTGATTGCAATTTTGAGGCAATGTTGTGTCACGAAAGATCAATCAAAGTGCAAGTTTGGAGGGCTATGGAAATAACTTGTAAGGTTTAATTCTGCACATTGAATGGCTTTTAGGTACTTAACACCGAAAGTTGATAAATGTGCCATGAATTAAAGAAAAAAAAAAGATTTTTTAGGTGATGGGAATTTTTCCTTTCTTCACTCGATAGGTGGGCAATCAAGCTGTCTAGCTGATTAAATTAGGGAGAGATGGGTCCGGAGGGGATCAGTGTCGCTTAGAACCCACCTACTACAGGAAGATATTTCTCATTGCTTAAGACAGTAGTCAATAAAACTGCCAAAAAAAAAAGAAGGGAAAAATGAAAAAAGAAAAGAAAAGAAAAGAAAAAAGAGAAAAGACAAGGTCGTATATATTGTCCTACTTATCCCCCACCTGGACTTTCCTCTCTCATTCGTGGGAAATAAAAGTGCCAGAAAATTCAACAATTTGCCGTGGTTTTTGTGGACAAATAATACTCTGCAGATCGCGTCGAATTGTCAAAAGAAGTTTCTTATCCCTCTCCCGTGTCTGACAATGAAAGCTAATTCAAATTATTTTATTCTCTTTTTTTTATTGATAAGTAAATTATTTTATTCTCTGCCAAGCATACGTTTTCCTCGACCCATAGGAAGGGAAAAAAGAAGGAATTTTGGTAGAAAACAGTTAGGGAGAGGGAGAGTTGGATCGAGGAAAATGATAATAATAAAGCTATAAATGCGAGTTGGTTGATGTGGTTTCTTTCCATAGTGCTCTTTCTTTTCTCTTAGGGACTAAGCATACCCATCTCTTTCCATTTATTATGGGGTTTTGAACCAAGGCTTTAAGATCAAGAAGAACTGAGCTATATATAAAGCTTCGATTTTTGTACAATTCATGACCGAGACGATGGATTTTATTGCACACCCATCTGTCTTTGCTTCCGCTTCACCGTCTTTGTTTGTGAATTTCTTTCGAAGGGTTAGAGAAACTTTCCATTTCGCGGTGTCTGCGATTCTTGGGAACATCTTCTCTGCGATCTTCACCTTCTTCTTTGCATTAGGTTGGTTTGCCTGTCTCTTCCTTTTCGATATCTCTGTTCTTTTCTCGAACATCGTGCTATACACGGACTACAACCCCTGAATGGGCATTAGATTCTTGATCTGGTTTTGTTTTCTGATGTGGGGTTTACAGAAAAATTGGATATTTGGTTTGGCTCAGTCCGTATATCTCTATTAGGCCGTTGCCACGATAAAATTTGCTTGTTCTTAATTTCTCTTTTCACGTTGTTGGTTTCAATCATTGAACTGCAAACACAAAAAAACTTCTGAATCTATTGAAGACAAAACTGAGCTTTATTGGGAATGATAGAGGGATACCATATTACTTCCTGTATTCTGATTATGATTGAATACAACTATAGACACATGGTGTGTGATTTGTCTTTATCTATCTCTAGCATACATCTAGAATTACGAGGGGTCTTGTATGTTTCCTTGGAAGAATTAAGAGATAAGAAAACCTCCATTTCACAAGCTAATTCCATTCCTAAGGTTGATGCTAAAGGAATTGGCGTTGTATATTGGCAGTGGGCACCTTGTTAGGAGCTATGACCGGAGCTTTGATAGGCCAAGAGACCGAAAGCGGCTTTGTCAGAGGGGCTGCTGTTGGAGCAATATCTGGCGCTGTTTTTTCCATTGAAGTCTTTGAATCATCTCTTCTTCTTTGGCAATCAGATGAATCCGGTATTGGATGTCTCCTCTACTTGGTGAGCAATTTCGCTCCTGTCCTTATTGTTGATGTGATATGGTATAAGTTTAGATCAGGAAGGAATTGACGTTTTGTTTGTTCCTATTTAGTTTCAAGCTTCAATTTAATTGCAAAATTTACCCCAACTACCCCAGTTCATGATTCCCTCGAAATTGTACAGATTGATGTCATTGCAAGCCTTCTAAGTGGGAGACTAGTTCGCGAGCAGATTGGCCCTGCCATGTTAAGTGCTGTCCAGAGTCAGGTAATAATGCAATGCGAATGATAGACCACCTCAGGCAAATCAGGCAGAAATGCACAGACCATTCTTGTTTGCTAACATTTTTGCCTTGCTTAATCAGATGGGTGCTGTTGAAATAAGCTTTGATGAAATACCAAACCTCTTTGACACTGGTGGGGCCAAGGGATTGCCCTGTGATTCAGTAGAAAAGATCCCAAAGATCACAATTACAAGCAAAAACAATATAGATGGTTCTGGAGAGGAAGTCTCTTGTTCAGTATGCCTTCAGGTTCATCCCATGATTTCACATCTTGCTATCTAACCTTTACTTTTCTCATAGACAACTTGTGAATTGTGGTTCATCTAACCAAGATTGTGAATTTCTCCAGGACTTTCAGCTCGGAGAGACGGTTAGATGCTTGCCTCATTGCCATCATATGTTTCACCTACCCTGCATAGATAAGTGGCTCCTTAGGCACGGTTCTTGCCCATTATGCAGAAGAGATCTGTGACGTTTGTCTCTGTGTAAATTACAATCTGAAAGAAAATTTCTTTTATTATTTATACAGTTCTTAACTTCTAGGGATTTTGTATTTCTCACTTAATACTAGCCAAATTGTCGCTCTTGTAGTTGGAGTTCGACCCTTGTACTGCGATCATGTAAAAATCTCAAGAGTTATGATAGTTTTTATTGCTACCTTTGATCTGTCCACTCGCTTTCTTTCCCTCTTCTCTGTTGTCCGTGGGAAAACACCCAGCTAGAAAGGGTTGTATGGTGCAAAAAGGCTGTTAAAACTATGAACTGGTAGGATTAAAGTGTGGTGATTTCGACTGTGGAGGATTGATAGGTAGCTTAATTCATTTGCAGAACTGCTGCTGTGTAATTTGTCGAGACTAATATAGTAGATACCACTGAGCTGGACCCCCATTTAAAAGCAGATGCATATCCCTCGAGCTAAGGCTTTGTTGAAATCAGGAAGTAACGTAGAGTCGGGTTTCGAACTCAGGACCTTGACGATAATAGCATATGAAATTATCGTTCTTCTCATATGTTTAAGCTATTGGAAAGAGATAGATTTTACTATGTAAATTATAATAAGTTGGAACATTGTTTCTGTCAACTATCAAAGAGATTTTTCTCCTCTTGTTTTGCAACTTCTTTTGTCCAAAAATATATACACAAGACAACCCCAGGCCAAAGCAAAACACAAGAAGCAGAGCAAAAACAGAACAATAATCTGAGGCCAACGAGAGTTTGTTGCAGACAAGTAACCTATTCACTGGTCAAGCATGCAAGGATTCTTATCAATATTTTTTTCATTGCCAAGAAAAAAAAAATATTTTTTTCATTAAATATAATTTCTAAACACCAAAAATCAATACAATGGATAGGGGCGGCGTTTCAGATAGGGCGGGTTTCTTTTTGTATGCCGAGATTGCTCTTTTCATGTGTATGTTTTTTTTTTTAATTATTGTGTTTAATGCATTTAAACAAAAAACAAGGTTGCTTCTGCATTTTCTAGAATTTCATTCAACATTGATTTTCTCATATAAATTCTGAAAAATTAAAAAAACTACTAAAGAGTGACCAAATTCAGACTTGCATAATACAAATTTTTAAACTCAAAATCAATAATAAAAAAATTGGATAAAATATAATTCTCCTCTATTTTTCGGCACTCTTCTTTCTCTTATAGAATTCCAAAGATTCTAGGGCATGTTCGGTTTCTCAACAAAGTCAGGATTCGAATCTGACTGAATTCATGTTCGGCAAAAATCGAAATAAAACGACGATTCCAATACAAACACCCATGCTCTTATTCTTTCCTGTCCCCCTGCACCGGTCTTTTTTATTTTGAGCTAGCTGTGTTCTTCGTACAAGGGAGAGCTGTTTTTGTTGACTTCTTTAATCGTTTTGTACCTTTTGTTTTTTTTTAAAAAAAAAACTTTAAATATTCAAATTTTAATAAATTCGAAATAAAAAAACTTTAAACATCATTATTTTTTTTACACATCATCAATCTCTACACAAACATCAATACAACTCTAATATCACCTAAAAATTTACAAAACACTTCAAATCCTACAAAAATTCTCAAACCGAATATCACCCTAATTTCGTATACCCAGGCTCTATCGTTTTTTTTTCCCTAGGCGTTGCCTTCTTTAGAGTTTGGACCTCGCCGTCCAAGCTCGCGTGCATATCCGTTCTGCGGTTGGGCCGGTTGGCCTTCAATTCACGTGTGTAAGTGACAACGACATCTTGGTCTTCTCTGTTCATGCTTCGGACTATCACAGTATCACTACCATCTTTGATGTGTACTTTCGATACGAAAAATAGAATTTCCTGATTTATAATATGACCGATTAAATTTATATAATCATTCGCGGGGAAAACCTTACTTATATAAAAATACTTCAATAAAGATAATCCTATCTATTACGTGTTTGGAAAAATTATATTATTATATATTTTTTTCTAAATAAAAGATAACAAAGCATAACAATTCATAGCGGAAACCACGGATTGTCACTGTAGAGGACGTTCAGAGGAATACAAGAAATGGAAATATGCCCCTCTAAGTTAGCTGGGGCTGCCCATTGAACAACTTGATGGGCAAGCCCATTAGCTTCACGCTTAATATGACAAAACTCCCATAAAGCTCTAAAGCTGGAGAGCCACTGAATAGCAACAACCACAGCAGAAATTTGCCAAGGGGCTTCATGTGCACGATTGTTAACAACATCAATAACCAGCAAGGAATCGCCTTCCAAGGTAATCTGTTGCATAGGGAAAAAGAACGCCTCTTAGAAAGCCATCAAGGCTACTCGTGCCTCGCCGACAAGAGGACCGCTAGGAGGAAACATCTTTGTAAAAACAGAGAGGATATGCCCAGCAGAGTTGCAACAGATGGCAGCAGCAAAGGCAAAGACTTACGGATTGCCACGTTGAAATTAATCTTCCAAGAACCCTTAGGAGGAGGTTGCCACACCGGAATAGTATGGGTTGTAAAATCCTTACAGGCCTCAATGAGCTCCACATAGCGGGATTGGACAGAGTGCAAAAGAGCCATAATATTCAAGTGGCCACCATTATGGATTAGCTGGTTTCGAAAAAACCAGAGAGTCCATAAGCAAGGTAGCAAAACAAATGAAATTCACTTGCTGATTAGGAAGTAAGTGCAATCGTTGGGAGGGGCTGAGAATTAAACTCACCCAATCAGTAGTGCTTTGAATGGGAACATTAGAAATGAGAAGGGGACAGGGAGCTTCCATCCAGAGAATATGAGCCACAGGGCAGTCAAATAAAAGTGAATGAGAGTTTCAGGTCCTTGAGAGCATATCACGCATAAATTATCATCATGCTGCCTGTGAATAAAACGCCCCACATTGGCCTTAGACGGTAAACAGTTCCAAGCCACTTTTCAGATAAATACTTTTAGGCAATTCGACATTGGGAGTCTCCATAACTCCATCCATTGATCCTCCATCAAAACACTTAGGTGGGAACCATGAGTAGCAAAGAGAGAATGAACAGATTTAAGAGAAAACTTTCCACTGGTATCCGCTGCCCAACAGAGTGAGTCAACCTGATTCGCCTGAGGTACAAAAGAGAATCCAACTTGGTTGAAGAGGTAGGCTTGACCTTGCCCCATCCTTAGCCATGATAGGTATTTCTTAGAACTGTCGTGGGCTTGACCTTGCCCCATCATTAGCCATGATAGGTATTTATTGGAATTGTCGTGGGCTGTGTAGAGTTGCGACAGTTCGTTCTCTCCGGATTCTTGTGAGAAATCACATTCCGGGTTTTTTGCTCTTGGCTAAGACCAAGTCTTTAGATGTTTCTATTGTTTTGCATAAGATTTTTTTTTTTCATTTTGTGTTGCATCCTCTTGTAGGTAGTAGAGGAGGGCTTCTTTGTGCCTGGCGATTGGGCTTGGATGTGGAGGTTATTTCCATATGGAACACTTCATGAGTAAGGATGAAATTGTCCTGAATAAGTCTTCTTTGAACAAAAATTGACTGAAAATGGAGAAATAAGGTTAGTAGCTAAAACTAACTGCAAATGCTTAGCCAAGATTTTAGCAATTAATTTATAAGTAACATTGCAAAGGCTGATGGGCTGAAAATGAGAAACACTCGAAGATCCCTCATTTTTCGGGATCAAGATAATACGAGAGTGATTGATCTCAGACGACATAAACCCATGAGTGAAAAAAGCTCTGACCATATCCATAACAGTCGGACCAACAATGGGCCAATAATGCTTGAAGAATAATTTAGTCATACCATCCGGGCCTGGACGTTGATGGGAACCAATGTCCCGAATGCCTTCAAAAATTTCCAAATTCGATGGGATAGAGCAAAGCATGTCATTATCATCCATGGAAATAATAGGCTCAATTAAATGATCCAAATCATCTGGGAGTTTCGAGTTGGATGACAAAAAAAGAGATTGAAAGTACTGAATAATATGAGACCCAATCTCATGACGGGAAGAGATCCATGACCCCATATCAGTTTTGATAAATGCATAGCATTGCGTCTCCGACGAATGGAATGTAAGCTTATCCTCCAAGATCTTAAATGTTTTGGGTTTTGCGACACCTTCATTAATTGGATATCCCAATGCATTTCTATGGTGTCTTACTCGATCCTTCTGAATGGAGGTTTTTTAAGCCTTCCAGAGGCTTACGACAAGTTGGTCCTCTATCTCCACTCTTATTTATTATTGGGTCTGAGGTCTTGTCTCGTATGCTTTGTAGAGAAGAACAAGTTGCAAGCTGGTCAAATCCATGGAGTGCAACTTGGGTGCGGTCTCGCTATTTCTCACTTTCTTTTTGCAGATGATCTCCTTATCTTCAGTCGCGCTTCTCAGGCTGAAGTACAAGTGATTTTGGCTTGCCTCCATCAATATGGTCGTTGGTCTGGTCAATGCTTGAATGTTAGAAAATCTTCTGTTCTTTCAGCCGCAATGTGCGACCTAAGAACAGTCAGGTCATTTGCTCCATCATCCAACTTAATCGTAAAGACCATATTGAGAAGCACTTGGGTATTCCCATGCTCCTGGGCCAAAATAAACATATGCAATTTAAAGCCATCTGTGACAAAGTTAAGCAGCGATTAGAAGGTTGACAGATGAAAACGTTGTCACAAGCTGGGCGTTTGGTCTTACTCAGTTCAGTGGTTGCAGCTCTACCTACTTATACCATGGCTAACTATATTTTTCCCAAGTCCATTTGCTCCACTCTTGATTCTTTAATGATGAGGTTTTTGTGGGATTTTTCTGACAATCGACACCATCTCTGTCTGAAATCCTGGGCGTCAATGTGCAAGCCGAAAAGGGATGGTGGTTTGGGTCTTCGTCTAATGGCAGACCATAATAAAGCCCTTATTGTTAAGTTGGCTCGGCAAGTTCAAACTTCTCTTGAGAAACTATGGGTGCAAATTATACGTGCAAAATATCTCAATAGTAAGTTCGTGTGGGACTCTTCTACTTTGGCTGAGCTTCGTGGTTTTGGAAGGGCCTTATGAGAGTGGCACATCGCTTGCTACGTGCGGCATGCTTTCAAATTGGTTCGAGAAGTGATATTCAAGTGTGGATGGACCCTTGGATACCATATCCCTGTTCTCCATTGTCCTTTACCGAGGGGTGATTTTATTTTGGTTGATGAGGTGCTTTGAGTGGATTCATTTGTGTCAAAGTTACTTTCGTTCCCTTGAT